>OZ024903.1:6816680-7126552 GCA_964017125.1 Flabesymbios commensalis | reverse complement strand
ATATATATATATATATTATATATATATATATATATATATATATATATATATATATATATATATATATATATATATATATATATAGAGTCTATATATTTATATATATATATATATATATATGTTTAACCCTTACAGCGCTGGGATAGACTTTAGATATCAGAATCTGATGTCTGTAGACGTCAGATTTTGACGACTAAAGTCGGTCCCGGCATTGTAAGAGTAAAACTATTTATAATGGCCGTAGACCCATAACATAGGTTTTCAAATAAAGCGGCAGGAGCTGGCTAAGACATTTATAATGATTTCAAATGGAAAAAAACCCTTTTTAGCGTTTTAAGGTGTTAAACAAATATTTAAACCATATAAAGTGAAACTACAATTGATTAAATATTGTCCCGCAAATTCTCAGCTGATCAAATGATTTATTTTAGGGGTGGGGGAGGGGTGTATTCTTCATAAATTTAATTTCCGCCATTTGAAGTTGGAAAACAAAGCAAGTAAATTACAGCTTCAAGTGAATAAAAACTAGTAAATATCAACACAATAAAAAAGTTCATCTAATTGTTTTAAATCGTTAAGTATGGAAAATGTAACGACGGCTCTGAAACACAATTCTGGAATTGCTTTTTTTTCTTTTCATATCTTTGTTGTTTATGTTGTTTATCATACTATAGTTGCTCAACTACACAATGTACGTTACAAAACAGAGAAAGATCTAACCCGTGCCCTGCTGAATTGTTTGTTTATAATTTTCATTCATTCAAAGCTGAAATTGCAAACGCAATTTCCAGCTTCAAATGAATGAAAAATAAGTCTTTTTTTAAAAAATAGACATCTATCAAATACAATTATTTGATTAACAGATCATCTACCATCAACTATTTTACTAATTTCAGTGGCATATTTTGTTTGAAACTAGCTTCAACCCGTGTATATACGGTTACAGCAGAATAAACTAGCTTCAACCCGTGTATATACAGTCACAGCAGGATAAACTAGCTTCAACCCGTGTATATACAGTCACAGCAGGATAAACTAGCTTCAACTCGTGTATATACAGTCACAGCTGGATAAACTAGCTTCAACCCGTGTATATACAGTCACAGCTGGATAAACTAGCTTCAACCCGTGTATATAAAGTCACAGCAGGAAAAATAGGTTCAACCCGTGTATATACAGTCACAGCTGAATAAACTAGCTTCAACCCGTGTATATACAGTCACAGCTGGATAAACTAGCTTCAACCCGTGTATAGGTACGATAACAGCAGGAGAAGGGTTACTTTTGATGTAATTCAATGTTCATACGCGCGACTGTCACAATGCCATTATTTTTATGGGATAGACTATTGTTTATTCAAATAAATTATTGAATTGTTTTATTTAAACATGTTAAAGACGACATACTTTATCTGTACTATTAAACCAAACTGGAATAGTCACCAGTGGAACATACCCACCCGTAAACACCCCCTTGCGGTGACTCCCTTATAATATGATGCTGAAGCACAAAAACGTGTAGAAATAAACATCAACAGTATGAATTTAAAATAAACACATTTATCTGAACCACAACGTATTATATATCAATACTTCCAGGTGTTGATTACCCTTGTATTTCCAGCTGCTGACCTTGTACCTCTGGGTGTTGACCTTGTATTTCCAGCTCTTCATCTTGTATTTCCAGTTGTTGACTTGTATTTCCAGCTGTTGACCTTGTATTTCCAGCTGCTGACCTTGTATATCCAGTTGTTGACCTTGTATATATTCAGGTATTAATTACGTGATTACCCTCGTACTTTCAGGAGCTGATTACGATTGTGTGAAGAAATGTAGGAATAAAGCAGACGGAGACTACCAGTCTTGTAAGGGGTGCCATGTGTACCTCTCCTGCTCTAATGGCATCGCGTATGACAGCAGACCTTGTCCTATTGACGAAGTCTGGGACGACAACTTCAAGGACTGTCGACCAACGTCTCCCACTTGCTATAGTAAGTATAGTAAGACAAGAGATATCCTGTCCTATTGACGAGATATGGGACGACAACTTCAAGGACTGTTGGCCAACGTCCCCCACGTGCTATAGTAAGTACCGGTATAGTAAGACTAGAGACCCTGTCCTATTGACGAGGTCTGGGACGACAACTTCAAAGACTGTCGACCAACGTCTCACACGTGCTATAGTAAGTATAGTAAGACAATAGACCCTGTCCTATTGACGAGGTCTGGGACGAAAACTGTCGATCAACGTCTCCCACGTGCTGCAGTAAGATAAAACACATGTTATTTCAATCGCCAAAGTATATTAAAGGTGTAGTCAACTGTCAAAATTCGCGGGACAAGGGTCCCCCAGAAGGCAATAGTGCCCGTGGTTAAGCCAAGGCCCTATTCCATAATAATAATAAATATGCGTTTCATACCCAAAGCCTCATTAAGAGCAAGTTCTCAAATCACAGCAAGTTCATATATACTTGAGCGACATCTATGAGTTAATAATTCAAAGCCCTTGTCTTTTGCCCCTACTTGGTCGCCTACTTGCAAACAAACTGACTGTATTACTGGGGGATTAGGAAACTGCTTGACCCCCAAGTTTGTATTGTCACCCAGTAAACACAATACATTTGTATGACTTTATGCAATGTTGGACCAACGTCGAAGACGTTGGGCCGACATTGCATAAATGTCATACAAATGTCTTGCGTTTGCTGGGCAGGAGGACTTTCTCTCAAACATTGTACATTTATCTAATGCTGGTTCAATGTTGGGCCAGCGTCGCAGACGTTGGCCTAACATTAAAACAGCATTGGATCAGTGTCTCGTTTGAGTAGTATCTTGTAATCAGTTCAGTGGCTATATTAATGCCGTCAATCTGTACTCAATAGGCTACTGTTGGCCTACACTTGACCGTCCCAGGCATGCGCGTTTTGAAGCTGAATGATTCTTTAAAAGTACTACAAACTCAACAATGTTTAACGGCAACAATCTCATTGTTAAAATATTACAATATTAGAGAAGCGTCCACCTTTGAATTTTTGATCGATTTAAATGAACAGTGATCAATGTAATATAGATTAGGTAATTATAATTTAAATTTGTTCAATGTTTCTGGCATTAGGATAGTATAACTGCCACGAGGACAGAAGACCCTACAACTTTAGTTTGATCAAAGTGGGCCTATCGACCATTGGACAATATATGCCTAGCTAAGATGAGGTCAAGGAAACACGACTTTGGTCAATGTACCTGATATTAGGACAATGTAACTAACATGAGGTGAATGCGACATTTATGTGACTTTTAAGTGTACAGATGACATTTAGACAATGCATCCAGCATGAAAACATAGCCATAGTTTGATCAATGCAATATAGGTCACTCGATCACATGTGGGCCTATGTGTGTCATACATGTGAAATGGTCATTCGTGATTTTATGATTCGCCAGGGGGTGTCACTATCGCAGTTGGTGTTGGTGATTTTAGCCTGAGCCAGTCCATTTAATACAGTACAGCTCATTCGTGACGTACGTGTCGCGGCTACGGCACAGCATAATAATGGCACGACATGGCCGGAACAGAAACCTTGGTGAGCCTGTGGCACTGTCTGCCCGACAAGTTGTTCTGACCTGCCGCGACGGCCGGTATGGCCGGACAAGTCCAGGCATTTTGTGCACACATTTTGTACAAATAAACTACATCTTGTCGCGACCTGTCGTGACGGCCGGTATGGCCGGACAACTTCAGGCAATTTATACACAATTTGGCTGAATATATGTGTGAATATTCTTCCGGCCATGTCGGGACGGCCAGACATGGTTCGACAAGCATACACACTTTGCTTACATACATTCGGGACTAGTCTGGACACTGTTCCGACCACGACATGTCGCGACAACCACATCATGTCGTACCTATGTCGTGCCACAGCTGGTCCGGCCATTCAGAATGGCCGGAATAAAGTCTGTCGTGCCGTGTCGCTGCTTGTCTCGACACGTACGTCACGAATGAGCTGTACTGTACATTTCAAAACAAACTTATTTTAAGAAATACTAATTCAATAAAGTAACACCCAAAATAACGTGGATTACACAGGTCTACGAAAAAGTAACTTCCACCATACAACAACTGAATATAAAAGAAGCTCAAACGCATCAAAAACGGACTTTCACAAAGCAAAAAAGAATATGAGAATAGAATAGAGATTTGGGTGAAACGTTGGAAAATGTATTTTAATGTAGAACAGTGTAAGGTTATGTCAACTTCTAAAGCACATTGTTATATGAAATTTGAATATTATGTAGACGGTCAGTCACTAACAAGGGTTGATTCCATGATTGACTTAGGAGTCACATTGACTACCAGTATGACTTCTAAAAATCACATTTTAAAAATGGCCTCAAAGGCTTAATGTATGTCAGGTTTGGTCAAACGTACTTTAAGTTTTAATGACCCTGTGGCAATAAAATTGCAGGTGTACATCTTTCTCATGTTAGAAGCTTACTTGAATATTCTACACCTTTGTGGTCTTCGTACCAGATAAATGAAATTATGCGCATTGAAAGGGTTCAACGTCATGTTACAAAATGTATTTTAAATGAATTTTCATCTGATGTCTCATACAGAGATCATGGAGATAGATGTCTAACTTGTACAGTCAAATACCAGCAGATGGTCTGCCAACAAAGGAACATTATTTTATTTAAGCATGACAAAAACTGTACAAGTGCAATATATGAACTTTTACAGAATAGCTCGTCTATGGAATAAGCTTACACAACATATTCGCATGTCAGATAGTTTAAGCTAATTTAAAAGACAGTTGGGTGTTTTGTATAAGTTACATTTAACTGATTTCGATATTAACGATCGTTGTACATGGGGTATTATCTGCTGCTGCTCTGGGTGTGATGTAGGATAATACTTGGTCTAAGAAACATATGCTCTACATTGATATTACCGCAACCTTTACTGTCTCAGTTGATGGGGGAAAGCTTTTTGCTTCCAAAAACTCGACAGCGATGTTGGCGGATGGTTCTGATGCTAACGTAGGTGTTGGCAGTCGACGAACCTCATGTCCGACTTTTTCCAAAAACTCGACAGCGAGGTTGATGGATGGTTCTGATGCTAACGTATGTGTTGACAGTCGACGAGCCACCATGTCTGACTTTTATTAGTATGTATATATTGTGTTTCGGTAACGCGACGTCCTTACGAGCTGACGCCAGCCGAGGGTGTTTAGACTAATCATAATAATTTTATATAGGGATGTATATGTTAAAAGCATGACAATTATTATGGCTTACATATTTTTATTATAAAAGTATTCTGCTTGTATTTATTGTATAGGTTTCTACGCTTTCCAGAGTGTGTGTTTTGCTACTATTTATAATAAGATGTAGTTATGTTATCTCTTGTTTTGGCGCGGGAAACATATATTATTATATATATTATTTGTATACTTTTATGCTTATACTTTTTGTACATAGATGAATATAAATATAGTTGCTGCCTAGCTTGCAGAGGCGTCTATAAGCCTGTTCTAGCGCAGCACGACCAATGTTGTATATAATATTATAATGATATAATGTGTATATTTTTTGTATCTGTTCTTAAACATATGTATTGGTCAAAAGCTATACAAAAAAAATAGAAATTTTGCACAAGGGAATATTGATGTTGCACAAATGAATAAGCATAAGGGCACTTGCAAGTAACAAAATGGCCCGCACAATGGCTGATAGCATAACCATCATGCATAATAGCTGGTGCATGTAGCGGCCATCTTGAATTGCGTTTTTCTACCAAACGAAGACAAGAAAAACAATGTCAGCCACCCAAGTATTGTTCTTGGATAATTACTGAACACGTTTCTGAAGCTAGTTCGCTTGTAACAAAGATATGCCATCGCACCATTTTCTTCGTCACAATATTCCTTCCTGGCTGGCTGACTAAGAATATTAATTATGGCCCTTAATTCCCGTTCATATATGTGTCCTGATATGACGACTGGCTTTCCAACTCTTCCCAGCAAACGCCCGATTACGTCGTTGCTTTATTTTCATCTTCATTACATCTTCTTCTTTAACACTTTGTAAATATATATATGTTCAAGTCAGTATCCCTGAAATTGATATTTTTGTTTTTAATTCACTGAATGACATGAATTGCTATATTTCAGTTAATGGGGGCTGGGGTGACTGGTCAGATTACGGTGGCTGTACTGGCAACTGTGGAACAGGGGCACAAACTCAGGACTCGAGTCTGTGACAATCCCATCCCGCAGCATGTGGAGCCGACTGTTTGGGTGAACTGGAGGGATCCGTACCTTGTGAACTAACACCTTGTCCAGGTAAGAAACAATACAAAATGCAGCATCAAACAGCTGTGCCTAGAAACGACACAATCAGGCTAAAATGATCAAAAAATCTGTATTTTTATGTTGGCTTCTTAATATGGCCATATGATGTGAACATGTCCATAGACTAGTACTGCAAACGATTTTTTGAATTTCTGGGTTACGCATTTACCAGCTCAGTGAGATATAAAGACGTCTTTCTAATTTTGGACAAGTATATCCGAAATGAGAAAACGTGAATTTCGTATTTTGCAGTTCTAGTCTATAGACACGCTTACATCATATGGTCATATTAAGAAGCCAAAATAAAATTACTGATTGTTTGATGATTTTAGCCTGATTGTGTCG
Source organism: Flabesymbios commensalis (assembly GCA_964017125.1). Taxonomy (NCBI): domain Eukaryota; kingdom Metazoa; phylum Annelida; class Polychaeta; order Terebellida; family Flabelligeridae; genus Flabesymbios; species Flabesymbios commensalis. The sequence goes on along the minus strand of OZ024903.1, from coordinate 7,119,852 downwards.
CTTTAACATTCAAGAAAGCAGTTACTGTGGAGTTGATGGGCCAGTTACAAGGTTTTTTTGACTGGTAAATAGCAATGGGCAGGACATGTTAAGATAGGGGCAATGAACTCAATGATTTCAGGAGTATGACTCACATTACTGTAGAGCTAGAACATTAGGCGCTTGCAGAGTGTGAAACACAGTTCTCAAGAGCACAAGTCAAAGTGTTCTAGAGCACTAACCTTATGTTATTCTAGAGTGTGGGCACCGTAGAAACGAGAGTATGTCCCTTTTAGGTTTTCATATGTAAAAGAAAATTCATTGTTTCAGTTAATGGAGGCTGGGGTGATTGGACAGAATATGGTGAATGTTCAGAGACTTGTGGCGAGGGAATCCAAACTCGTTCACATGAGTGTAACAATCCTACCCCACAATACGAGGGTGATGATTGTGATGGGAGCACAGAGGAATCAAGGATTTGTGAAATAAAGAGGTGTCCGAGTAAGTAGAATTATAAATGACTTGTGAAAATCCCGGTGAATCAATCAAGCAAAGGATTCATAATGTGTAATTACTGTATAAGTTAATTACAATCATCGACTAATAATGATTCACAACGATTAAACACCCAAATTTCATACACATAAATGTTCTTGCAATTCTCCGAACATTAAAGTTAGCCGTTTTTACAAAATAAGCAACTCCAAATGAGCAAAGATAGATCGACAGGAGGTGTGTTTTAATATAAAATTTCCCCGTGTCACTCATTTTTTGGTTTAAAAAATTGACGTGGTGTTTTGTTCTTAATATGCCATTTTTGTAATATTTGCAGTCTGTGCTTCAACGTTGTTTTCTCTCATTAACATTCCATAAATAGGTCAAAAATGATCTTTATATTAATTGCTGATTATGTGGCTATGCTTTAAAATGTGTTGTTCTTTCTATGAGTTAAATATAAAATATACTCATTTTAAAACGTTTCCTCTATCCAGTATTGATTTGTGACCGATTATGGATTATCTTTATTCAACACGTCCTGTTTTAAGTTAATGGAGGCTGGGATGATTGGACAGAATATGGAGAATGTTCAGAGACTTGTGGCGAGGGAATCTAAACTCGTTCACATGAGTGTAACAATCCTACCCCACAAAACGATGGTGACGATTGTGACGGAAGCCCAGAGGAATCCAAGACTTGTGAAATAAAAAAGTGTCCGAGTAAGTAGAATTGTAAATGACTTATGCCTTAATAGCTATTCCAGTTGTCGATAATTATATCTGGGTGAACTAATCTCACAAAGGATGCATAATGTGTAATTCCTGTACAACTGTTAATTACAAGCTGCATCAACCACTAATTAGTCTCAGCGATTTGTCATCTAATTTTTAACAACATAAATGTCCTTACATTAAAATAATCCATACCAAATTAGCAAAGGTAGATCGACTGAGACTGTGTTTTAATATAAAATATACCATAGTCATGCATATGTTGTTAATAACTGTTTGACACAGTAGTTTCTTCCTAATATGCCATTTTGAAAAATATTTGTCGTCTAATTGTCAACCTTGTTTTCTCTCTTTATAACATGCCATAAATATTTCTGTAATTATCTTTATCTTCATATTGGTTGCTAAAAAGTAGCTATGCATTGAAATTGTATGTTCTGTTTGTGTGCTTAACATAGCCAGTATTGATTTGGGATAGGTTTTATCAATCGATATGCAAATAGATGAGATGGATTATCTTTATTTAACACTTGTTGTTTCAGTTAATGGAGGTTGGAGTGATTGGACAGAATATAGAGAATGTTCAGAGACTTGTGGCGAAGGAATCCAAACTCGTACACATGAGTGTAACAATCCTACCCCGCAATTCGAGGGTAATGATTGTGACGGGAGCCCAGAAGAATCCAGGACTTGTGATATAATGAAATGTCCGAGTAAGTAGAATTTTAGATGACTTATGAAATAAAAGCTATTCCAGTTGTCGATAATATATCTGGGTGAACTAATCTCACAGATGATGCATAATGTGTAATCACTGTACAACTGTTAATTACAAGCTGCATCAACCAATAAATCTCAGCGATTTGTCATCCAACTTTTACCCACATAAATGTCCTAACGCCAGTAAATAAGGAAACCAATTTCTCATTCAATTGTGTTGTTTAATCAGTGGACACAACAAACCAAAACGAACTACTGAAAGAGATACAGGACATAGCGTAGTGTAGTATGAAATACTATCAATGTTAAGCTATAGTACAGTATGGCGTGATTGTACTTTTTCCTTTATCCTAGTAATATGAATTAAACAATCAATCTCAAACAATCTCAGATTTAAATAATAGTGACAAAAGAACATATTATCTAGACATTGTATTAATACAATAAGTATTTAATGTTAGGCTAAATGTCTTGTAAAATGTGTGGTGTGAGTGCCTTTTGATTCTTTTGGGATGATACAGAGAAGAGTGAAAACAATTACTGTTAAGCAGTGATACAATATGTTGTTGCATCATATGTTAGTTCATCATCCAATCTCCGGAGCGCTGCCATGCAGGAGCTTGCCTTGAGCACGGTAGACGGCTTGGTGTTTCATTCAAAGAAGATGATTGGGAATTAGTCTCTGGACTAGGGGCTGTATGAGGCGATGCATGCAACATATCTAATGGCTGCAATTCATCAGGTTCAATGTCAGTGAAAGCATATTCATCTTGAACAACTTCTGTGAGAACTGGGGGTATGGGAGGATGTTGATCATTAATTGAGTTTAGCTCAATATCAAGTTGAGCAGTACTCTCACAATCAGATTCGGAGTCATCGTCGGGGGGATTAATTCCACGAATAGGCTCATCTGTAGAAATCATAGGGGAAGTTGTTACAGGATAGCAGTCAGAAGCACGTACTTCGTAAGTTTTGGAGTGAAATTGGGATAGTGTAAACTTCCTTATTTTGTACAAGTCTCCTACAATGTCAACTATCATATATTTGGGGCGAGCATTTGTTTTAGCTCCATCACAGTGCAAAAAAACAAGTTCCCCAACTTTAAAACAAGGGATTGATGGGGGTGGTCTACCGGATAGCTTTGATGCAATACTGGGCTGATGGTTCATCTTCCTAGCATGGTGTTGTTGTAAGATCAAGTCTTGGTCTCGTATTGGTAACTGGTCACCACATATTTGATCCCTTTGTGTCCAGACTTCACGAGAAGATAAACCACCTTTTCTGATGCGAGCGTTCAAATTGGCGGTGACTAATGCAAGTGTAACTTTTGATAAGGGGCCACCTTCTGGAGATAGTTTAAGGCATTCTATACCAAGCTCTTGAACCGCTCTTTCTGAAACCGGATTTTTATTAACATTTTTGATGCGACCAACTTCTAGTGTGATATTGTTTTTCAGTAGGACAGGGTCTTTCACAAGAGCAACAAAGCAAGGTGCCGCATCAACGCGTATTGTCAACTGATCATCGCCCAGTGGTCGTAGTTCAGCACACATGATCAAGAGCGAATCTCGAACATGATCATGTTTTTCAGAGTCAATTATGGAAGTCATAGTGAATGATGAAGAGGATTCCCGTAAAATCATTATAAACTGCTTATATCGGCGCATTATGTCACAGGCGAATGAAAGACCAATTTTGTCAGGGGGTGGTCCAGTAGACTGAGCTAGTAGATGTGGACTTAAGGCTTTCAGGGACAAACAGTGATGGCAAGAAGTTGATACAACTTTTAAAGCATTGTCCACGTCAAGGGCATAAAAGTAGCGAGATACAAGTAGTTTAAGTTGATGAGGTGAAGGGTGATTAAATCTGAGGTGAATAGCAGTGATTAAACCATGCAGCACTGCACGGGGGACCACTATTCTTTCTCTGACTGGCTGGAACTGCTGTACATCACGTACCACTAACACACCATCACTCGCAATGGTCACAAAGCGGAGATAACGCTTTACATCAGGGATATTGGTAAGTTTTTTTGATGGTCGAGTACCTTGCGTTAGGTAAGCGTGAGCACGACGAAGGTCAGAACACTCTTGTTGAGTAGCATGCCAGGCGACACGGCTCATGAAAGGCATCTTGACGGTTCCATCAGTAATGTCTTTAACGGAAATCTCACGTACAACGGAGTCCTTCAATTCATTAATGAATTTGCAAATTTGGCAGGTTTTTTCTCTGCATATTATAGGGTGACGACTGCTATAGTCAGATGGGAGATTAGCAGCACCGGTTATATGGCGGACATGAATCTGAAAACGACTGACAAGGGAAAGAAAAGTTGAAACCCTTGAACTGGCGGAAAACTCACCACGTGAAAGCTTTTCCTGAGCTTGTACACATGGGCGACTGTCTGTGAGGACTTGTGTAATGTGGTGAGACTGGACAATGTATGGGGAGAAATGCTTAATAGCTGTGCCAATGGCGAGGGCCTCTAGTTCGCAGGGCAGCCAAGTAATTTGATGCTTTTTTAGCTGAGAATTGAAGAAACCTGCTAGAAGTAATTTGCCGTCTCGCAATGCATATAAAGTTGCGGCAAGACCGCCTGGCTTTACAGAGGCATCAGAGACAATCCACAATTGATCTTGTGGTAAGGGAATGGTTATAACCTTAGCCTGCCGTAGTGCAACCTTTGCTTGGGTGAAAGCATGTGATAAGTCATCAGTCCAAACAATCTTTTCACGAGAGGGTTTGCCAGCAACAGCTTTCTCTAGTGGATGTAGGAGGCCAGCGTATCCTTTCAGAACACGACTGAGAACCTTATAGCTACCAATGAAAGATCTCAGGCTGTGTACAATTGATGGCTGAGGTGTGGATTGTAAGGTGAGAAGGCGGTGTGGGCTAGCGCTAAGGCAGCCATTTGACCAAATCCAACCAAGGATTGTGGCAGACCTAGGACAAATTAGGGTTTTCCGGGCAGAGAGGCGGAGATCATTCTTGGACAGAGCTTGTAACACACACTCATAGTTAAAGAGAGCCTCTTCAGGTGTATTTCCACCCACATACAGGTCATCAGCTATCTTGGCAACACGACCTTGTTGAATAAGGTCACCAAGGATACGACTCATCAGTTCTTCAAGACAAGTTTCAGAGCCGGGCATGCCCATAGCGCAGCGTGTATATACACGAATTCCCTTAAAAGGGGTGGAAACACCACAATATTTCATGGAATCATGAGCCAGAGGAATTTGGTAAAAGGACTGTAGGAGGTCAGTTATTATTATGAACTTCCACTTAGCGATATCTCGTAGGACATTATCGACTTGGGGCATAAGGGATGGTTGAGGTTTACTGTAGCGACCAACTTCACCGAAAGATGTTACAAGGCGATGGCCACCATTTGTTTTTTTCACAAGAAAAGAGAGGTTCAGGTATTCGACTGATACATTAACCTGTTCGGGCTTAGCAAAAACACCTGCATTTTCAAGTTCATCAAATTTAGATTGTAGGGCAATCATGGTATCATGGTTGTACTGAGGTAACCGGCCTTTACGCTGGAGTGGGAGAGTGGGACCCATGTTGACAGATGCCTCGATTCTGCCACTAAGGCCATTATACTTTGAAATTTCAGGGCTAAATACGTGATCGTATTTTGAGTTTAGTTTCATAAACTTATTTCGTGTACTTAATGGTAAGATCTGGTCGGGATCAACTGAGATAGAAGAACTATATGTGCCAAGTTTCTTAGGGGAAGTGGGCACTGGGATGCTAGGAGTGGGACTCACAACCTGAACGGGTGAAACTACACGTACTTGGCATATATGTTCATTGCGTCTCAGCAAAATAGGTTCATTCGTATTGTTTGGTACACAGATAGTATGACCAACTGCAGCAATTTCTTGTATAACAGGCCAAGCCTTCTCGGGCTTAGCATGGACATTGGCAGGGGAGTCAAACCGAGGCTCCAATGCCCAAATGGAGTCTGGGTTAGCTTCATCAGGTAAGGACATTTGGCAGTAATCGCCAGGGAGAACCACAGTTTGGGTACTAGGGGACCTGAGTAAGTAAGATTGGGTTCTACGGGCAGAAGGTAAAGTATTAGACTGAGGACCGTAAGATATAATATGTGATCCCTTGATGACAATTTGACGCTTAGCGGGGCGCATAGCTATATCATTGCTAACAAGAAAAGGGGTGCCAGCAAGAATGTCAACATCGAGCTCTCTTACCACAAGGGCGTCAAGAGTGAACGAATGACTGTCCCTAGTAAGTTTGCAATGAACTTCCCCAATAACCTCTAATGGGGTCACACCATCAGCTTGGCGGGCCATCTGTGAGGCAGGAATAAGGGGTAGCTTTATGTATTGTGTGACAGATGCTTTTATCATATTTGTTGTAGCACCAGAATCTAGAGTCAGTCTTAAAGGGTAATCATGATAATGAGCATTTAAAAAAGGGGACTGTATAACATTAACTCGAGAAGCGCTAGGTGAATCAATAAGTGCGGAGTTATCTATCGCTGTTGTGACGAGATTTTGGTTGTCAATATCATCATCAACATACACGGAAACGTCAACATCACCAATCAGTCTAGAACGACCAATGCGGCGCTTGTCGGAGTCTGGGAGGAATTTGCATTCAGGTAGGTTGTGAGAAGAGTGACCAGGGCGACTAGCAGTTTTACACAAAACACAAGATTTGAATTGACTCCGTCGGTACGTGGGGGATGGTCGAGCGGAATATGAGGGAGTACCGGTACCAAGCACTCGAGTATCATCAATGGAGCGGAGTTCATCAAGTAAAGAGGATAAAGCCTGCGAGATTTCAGGCTTTAAAGACGCGAGAGTTTTGTTCCTGAGCTCCGAGCCATATTTTTGCTTTACAAGTAAAGGTAAACCAGGGTTAATCATCTGCAGCCACAAGAGCACAATAGTATTCTCGATGGTTGGGGACAAATCTTCATCACGGGTAATGGCGTCACTGTGATGTGTTAGATTGCTGTCAGACCTTGTCATATTGTCCTCAAAAAAGCCATAAGTCTTTGAAATAAATCTTCGGGTCTTTCATCCGGCTCTAAATGTATTTTTGAGAGATCGAGGAAGTGAGCACCAGTCGACTGGAAGCCAAAATGTTGGCGAATTTGTTGCCAAATTGAAGACAGTGACGTATAGTTTTTTGTTATGGTATTACGTGAGATGATGGAACAGTAATTTGCGATTTGGCCTAGCATCAATTCAAGCTGAGCATTTTTTTGGATAGCTGTCTTACGGGCTTTCTCAGGAATATCATTGCCATCATCAGTGAAGCCTCGAAGTATGTTTGTAGAAGTACGTTTTTCCCAGACACAATCATCGGCTAAAAATGGGCTGAAATTTTTGTCTAGTGATAGGATGTAGAGGAGATTCTGTCTCCAGTTTTCGAAAGAATTAATTGTCTCATTTTTCGTGAGAGGCCATTGTTTCGGCGCTCTTTGTTGTGACATTGTTGATAAAAACACGAGGTATGATTCTAGGAAAGATAAATTGGGCCTCGTGTGATTGAGCGATAATATGAGAAATTCAGGTCCGGTAAGAGTTAGTCTCTATTTTTATGCACAATTGTCAATATTAATGAGGTGAAAATGGTTTTATTTTATTATGCCTGTTTGTTGGCATATATATCATAGACGTGGGTAAGAATCCAGCTGCCACCACGCCAGTAAATAAGGAAACCAATTTCTCATTCAATTGTGTTGTTTAATCAGTAGACACAACAAACCAAAACGAACTACTGAAAGAGATACAGGACATTGCGTAGTGTAGTATGAAATACTATCAATGTTAAGCTATAGTACAGTATGGCGTAACATTAAAATAATCCATACCAAATTAGCAAAGGTAGATCGACTGAGACTGTCTTTTATTATGAAATATACCATAGTCACTCATATGATGTTAATAACTGTTCGACGTAGTAGTTTCTTCCTGATATGCCATTCTGAAAAATATTTGCTCTGTAATTGTCAACGTTGTTTTTTCTCCTTATAACATGTCATAAATAATGTTCCAGTAATTATCTTTATCTTTATATAATTTTCTAAAAAGTAGCTGTGCATTAAAATTTGCTGTTCTGTTTGTGGGTTTAATATAAAAAACTACATTTTAAATATTTCTTCTCTCCAGTATTGCTTTGGGATCGTTGTTATCAATCAATGTGCTAATAGATGAGATGGGTTATCTTTATTTAACACTTGTTGTTTTAAGTTAATGGAGGCTGGGGTGATTGGACAGAATATGGAGAATGTTCAGAGATTGTGGTGAGGGAACACAAACTCGTACACATGAGTGTAACAATCCCACCCCGCAATACGAGGGTAATGATTGTGATGGAAGCCCAGAGGAATCCAGGACTTGTGAAATAAAGAAGTGTCCAAGTAAATATCATTGTTAAATACCACATAATGCGGGTGATGATTATTTTACCTGGATTAATGTATCACACAAAAGATGCATAATGTGTAATTACTTCATAACGTAATTACAAAATTCATCAACTAATAATTGTTCAGAGCGTGTTGTATATATATTTCACCACATTAACGTTAGACGTTTTCACAAAATCATCAACTCAAAATGAGCAAAGTTAGATTGACAGAGAATGTGTTTTATATAAAATTTCCTATAATCACTCCCGTTTTGTTAATAACAGGTTGACCTTGTTCTCTTCAATATGCCATTTAAAAGTCTACGCTTCCATGTTGTTTTCTCTAATAATATGCCATAAATGTTTCAATCATTTTTTTTAATCTTTATATTAGTTGCTGAAAGGTGGCTGTGATATGAAATGTGTTGCTCTCTTTATGGGTTCTAGTTAAATATACTCTGACTTAAAACGTTATCAAACTCGTTCACATGAGTGTAACAATCCTACCCCGCAATACGATGGTAACGATTGTGACGGGAGCCCAGAGGAGTCCAGGGTAGCGTTTCACTAAGCGATCTTTAAGGCAAAAACGATCTTTAAAACGCCAAATCCTCCTTAAATAAAGATTTATCCTTAATTAAAGAGTTGACTGTTTCACGAACGATCTTTAAGGAGTGATCTTTAAGTGACCCGTTTCACTAAAGATTTTTAAGGCGAAATCTTTAGTTATAAAGACGAGATTTAAAGAGTGGTCGGGGGCACTCTTTAAACAGTTGAAGACGATGGTTAACATATGTTTATTCATGAATTTGACTCTGTATTTTATCATTTCCGTAGAAAACGACAGCGCATCAATGATAAAAGTTGTAGGCCTAATCAGATGTTATATTTTTTCTTGAATTAATTATTCGTTTTACTCACAGTTTCGCTGATTATCTACAACATTGATGTAGGCTACTCTAGGCCTACTGATTATACCTATTCAACTCTAGCATAAATGTCTATAGCTATCTAGAATATTTGATTCTAACCTAAACTAAACAAAACCTTGGTTATGTGGCGGTAGCTGGTAGATATATAGGCCTAGTATTCCTACCCAGACATTGTACAAGTTTCGTGTGTCTACAATAATGTCTAGTCTAAGCGTAGCCTATATGGTGCGGTATGTGCTGGTAGGTGAAATATACCATGGGCCCTATATCTCATACAGGCAGGCTATCGACATGCTTGGTTGCCTTTCTCCCAGAGGCTATACACTATAGGCCTAGGCAAATTACAGTATAGGGGTGGCGCATTGTAAAGCTAGGCTAATATAACGTATGCCTATGATTGAATTTATAATTTCCCCAGGTAGGCGACGATAGGCCTACCTTCATATTTACCAATAGGCCTACCTAGCTGTTCTCTTGTCCTGTCACGGTCTGACGCACGGTCCAACGAGATTGATATAAATTTACTGTTCTTCAACTTGATCTGAATATAATTAGGCCTAGAGTGTAGAAATTACGTTATTTATTATTATATTTTATATATCCTTAATATTATTATCTCAAAAAACTTGACGGACTTAATTACATTTAAAAACAAAGAACCTAGGCCTATTGGTAGTGGTTCATTATTCTATGGTAGACTACACGTGCTCCGGTGAATGTTTACAAAACAATGATGTCATGCAGCTGTCGTCAGATTGGTCAAAAACAAGGGATGTTGTGGTGTATCCTGTGATATGATGATCGTGCATAAATTATTTGGCACATTGTGATAAAGATTAAGATATAAGGTAAAGATCGCGTTAGTGAAACAGTCAGACAGAAATATCTTTAGAACACTGCATTATCTTTAGTCTAAGGATATTCTTGCCTAAAGATCAGTGAATGTTAGTGAAACGGGCCCCAGGCCTTGTGAAATAAAGAAATGTTCAAGTGGGTATAATTATAAATCACAGAAAGATGGATAATGTGTAATAACTGTATAACGTAATCACAAACTTCATCGACTGATAATGTTTCACAGCTATTTTATGTGATTTTACATAAAACAGTTTGATGCTGTGTTATCTACTTAGTATGTCATTTTGATGTTTTTTTCAGTCAATGTTTTTTTGAATACTAAATGAATGTTTACATCATTTTCTTCATTTTTAGATGTTGAAATGCATTTTTCTGTTTATGTGTTTTAAATAATATATAATGTGATTTACAATGTTCCTGATATTTATTGCAGACCGTTTTTAATTAATCAACATACAAACAGATGAGATGGATGTTGTGCAAGTATATCTATTTTTCCATTGTTTATAGTAAACGGAGGCTGGGGTGGTTGGACAGAATATGGAGAATGTTCAGAGACTTGTGGCGTGGGAACTCAACTTCGTTCACATGAGTGTAACAATCCTACCCCGCAATACGGGGGTAACGATTGTGACGGAAGCGCAGAGGAATCCAGGACTTGTGAAACAAAGGAGTGTCCCAGTGAGTATAATTATAAATTATAACCTGTGAAATAAATCCCCAGAAAACGAACATAACATGTAAATACTAAACCCACTAATCGCGATAATAGTCAATATTAGTCCATTTTATTAGCCTATTAACCCTTAGAGCGCTGAATTTTTTTATAAAAATTTTGGGAGACCAAAGGGTTTATTTCAATTTGATATCATCATAAATTTCTTATTCAGCCCTTTCCGATTCATTTGAATACCTATGTCATGGGTCTACGGCCGTTATAAATGTTTTTATTCTTACAGTGCGGGGATCGACTTTAGCCGTCATAATCTGACGTCTACAGGCGTCAGATTCTGACGACTAGAGTCGATCCCCGCGCTGTAAAGGTTAAACCGTAGTTATTGGGAACGGAATGTGTGTGTTTAAGTGAGCGTCACGATTTGCAAATGTTTAGTCTAAAATTAAACAAGTGTAAGTAATTTTCATCCACTTGATGTTGTGGGTCGCGGTAGCGAAACACAACTTCAAGTGGGTAAAAATTTTAATTATTTGATTTAGCGATTCAAGAGTTAAGCTCTATAGAGATTAAAGTTTGCACATTGTGTTTTCCCTAAAACACCAACAATTCTATGGAGGTCTCTCAAATAGCTTTCCATTCAGTCTCTATAACATAATAAAATAATCAAATGGCAGTTCTTATGTCACCGCTACCTTGAAACAAGAATGATAATTTGTAAAAATAGTACATGGTAAATAACAATCGAGCAAAATTGGTGAAAAATTGGCCTGCTGTGAAACAGAATATATACACACAATTTATTATATTTTCAGTTACAACAGCAGCCCCTTTGCCGATGATGACGTTTGCTGACGTTCTATTTGATAGTAAGATTATACACTGTATCACATATTTTTAAAATTATTAATGAAACAAACGTAATTGCTTTGAATAATTCCATTGATAACAAAAGAAAACGTAATTTAATTATCTATTAATTTGCAATGTTGTAACTGCAATGTAGTTAAGGAAAAAATTGTTTGCGCTTCTCCATGCATTTGGTAGTCATTTTTTTTATTATTTTTGACATGTCAAGTAAGGAACATTTTGTTAACAGAATAATTGATTATGACATTGTATAGAATAAAAAAATAAATTTGGCACGTGCAAACCGCTATGAACCAACTTATTTGTAAAAAAAAAGTAAGATTTCCTGCCTCTTTGCCACAACAACGATATTTTGTTGTCAAATGTTAAATTGACATGGGGATGGATACAGCAATATTATTTTTTTTGCACGCTATAACAAATCTTTGCATAAAGTAATATGCTACTTTACCTTCCAGGTTTGGTGGGTGTAACCAAAGAATCAACAAAAACTGGTTGGTATTATATGAACTGTCTAAAATAATTATACTGTAGTATTAGCATTTCTATAAATATCTGATACGAATAAAATTTCCTTTGCCCTATTCAAATGGTTCTCTACTTAAAATAACTGGCTATGTTATCTTTCTGCCCTTTTAAAGTTAGAAGCAATATGTAAACATATATTGTAATGGTTTGTCAAATATTTTTATTTACGTATGTTTTTTTATGACTTTTTTTACTTTTGAACCTTTGTTAATGATAATATAAGAGCATATGGAATATACAGTTGATGACTGCTAGTTCTGATAAGATGTAAACGATTTCTGTTCAGGTGCACCTGATGGTGATGATTATACCCAATGTCGGCTCAATGCTGGCCCAACGTGGGCGTCAATAACCCACCATTGGTTGAACGTGTCTAGGTTAAAATTCAAACTCACTTGAAGTTGTGTCTCGCTGAAGCGATCCACATCTTCAAGTGAGTATTTTTTTTTTGTTTGTCAAATCAGAGATCACGCATCTTCAAATTGTATTGCTATCACACTTCACTTTAAAAGATGCATTTTAAAGTATTAATAGAAAGGTTGACCATCTGATTATAATTGTGCTTGGTGCTTTAAACCTTTCAAGCCTGAATTTACCATTGTCATCTTCATCCACTACAAGCAGCGAATTGCTTGAAGTGAGTGAAAAATTAAAGAAAATTACCACGCATTGGCAAACCAGTCTCATGAAAATTTTCATTCAAAAACCCTTGGTTGTGCGAAAATTAAGTCTGTTTTCAGGGATGCAAAATGATGCTTTAATGCATCGTGAGGGATTAAAGGGTTAAATGCTACATTTATTTTGTTAGGTGATTGTGATGGTGATGGCAACGAGTGTGATAATAAGGTAAAGGACAAGAATAAGAAGAAGCACAGTGACAGCGATAGTGACAGTAACAGTGACAGCGTTAGTGACAGTGACTCTGGTAGTGACAGCGATAGTGGTAGTGACAATGGTAGTGACAGTGGTAGTGACAGCGATGAGAATAAACGTATGGGTGCGAAGAAAGATAAAGAAAGTGGTAGTGACAGTGACAGTGGGGAAGACAGTGACAGTGCCAGTGGCAAGAAAAAGAGTGTGAAGAAACGCAAGAAAGCGACAGTGACAGTGATGAGAACAAAAGCAGTGGCAGTGCTAAGAGCAAGAACAAGGAAAAGAAGAAGGACAGCGGCAGTAAAGAGGGTAAATAGAGTAAGAACAAGAACAAAAAACAATAAAAGCACTGGCTGTCAGAGTGCTGTACGAGGAGAGGCTGCGCTCACACCCCTGGTCATAATTTGTGACCATTTTAATTGTTGTTAATAAACATTACACGCAACATTCTATGCTCGGGTTGAGTTGTTTTATTATAGAATTTGTACTCAGATTACAACGTCTAAGGTCGATCCCCGCATTGAAAGAGTAAAAATATGTACAATTGCCGCACACCCATGACATATTCAAATGAAGCGAAAAGAGCTAACTAAGAAATTTTAACTACTTTAGCGCTGTACAAAGGCTTGTAGGCCTATCTGATAAAATCATTAAAAAAACATAATTTAGCACTACAAACGTCGAATATATGAGAATAAGAATTAAAGGCGATTTCAAGGATATTGAGTTTAACATTGGCACTTGACCTTGACAATATTATTTCAGATTGCAAATAACGTTACAGACGTTGGCACATCCCATTACTCATCGAGTCTCAACCCGAAACTCGCGTTATATAATCTCTCTATCTACGTGGTCATAAACCTCACGTACCCTGGAATAGAGGTATTACATGTGATTTTGTCATGTTTAGGTTATGCGCAACTAAGGCTTATCATTCTGAAATTGTCTAATATGGCCACCTGGAACAATTTTTCACTTGTCTGTGGGCATATTCTGAAATAAGTAGGTTATATTAGCTGGTGACAAAAGTATCAGACGTTTGTAAAAAGTGAACATTTTTTTACATTGAGCCTGAATTGTACTCACAAAGCATGTGTATGGTTCAGTCAGATTCTGGCTTCTATATACGTCAGATTCTGACGTCTAAAGTCGATCCCCACGCTGAAAGGGTTAACCAATAACCAGCAAGTTTGACAAACCTTTTAAACCCTCAAGCGCTGAAATACATTCGTATAAGCCATGGTGAGCAAAGGTTTTTTTTAATTTGAATGTGACATAAATGCCTTAGTTATCTCTTTCTGATTCATTTGAATAGGCTACCCATGTTATGGGTCTACGATCAATATAAATATGTTTACTCTTACAGTGCGGGTATGGACTTTAGACGTCACAATCTGACGTCTACAGACGTCAGATTGTGACGACTAAACTCTATCCCCGCTTTAAGGGTTAAACTAAAATTAAAACCAGAAATATGCCTTTTTCATCACATTCTTTCATTACACGTTACTTTAAATAATTAAAACAGGTTAAAATAGTGTCGCTTCAAGCAGCTGGGTTGCTACGCTTTATTAATCTTACTTTGCTCACATCTGATAGCGATGTATCATACCTGACAGAGGTCTAGATAGTAATCTCATGGACATATATTGAGACAATGTAAATTTTTGACAGAATGTAGCCAATATAACTCAGATGATTGACGACAATATGCATCATGTCATCAGGAACAGGTCATGGTGATATGACAGATTCAACTCATTCGACAGTTTTTCGACCAGTTGTTAAAATTGTACTTTCATATTGTTTATATTTTCTTAAATAAGTGTCACAAAAACTGAAACATGAATAGTAATAATCGCCATCCGACCTTGCAATTAATTTGTTAAATTTTCACCCACTTGAAGTTGTGTCTCGCTACCACGACTCACAACTTCAAGTGACTGAAAATTATTCATATTTGTTTGTTTTGAGACCGAACATTAGCAAATCTTGACGTTTAAATGCTCATTTCGTTCCCAATAACAATTATTTGAGCGATTAATAATTTCCAATCAAACGAACTAAAAACGACTATACCCAAAGTCACATTAAAAGTGATCAACCAGGATCGCATGTTTTTCGCTGATTTCTCGGTCAATTGTCAACCGGTTTTCATGAAAATTTGTAACAATCATATTTCAACAGAATCCTAATATCCCTGAAAATTTCGTAAAAATATATATCGTATTTTAAAAGTTAGACCATTTGACATGTAATAAATTGAAATTACGACGTCCTTCTATAAACCCATTAGACTAATTCTAGAATTTTATTACATGTCAAATGGTCTAACTTTTGAAATATTTAATATAATTTAGCGAAATTTTTACCGCTGTTAGGATTTGAATGGAAAATGGCCTTTGCAAAATATGACGGCGAGTATATAGTCGTGCTTAGCCGGTAAACCCTTGCAGCACGGGGATCGACTTTAGACGTCATAATCTGACTCTAAAGTCGATTCTCGTACTGTAAGAGTAAAAATATTTATAACGGTTGTAGACTAATAACATAGGCCTAGGTATCCAAGGAAATCAGAAAGAGCTAACTAAGACATTTATGATGATTTCAAATGTAAAAAAAAACTTTGGTCTCCGTGGTTTATATGAAATTATTTCAGCGTTTTAAGGGTTAATGTTTAATGGATACTGTAAACCGTCCAATATTGTACATTTTAAACTTTGGCGGTTTTTGAACAAAAATGAGAGAGATTAATATTGACAGATTTGCAAAATGAACAAAGCATCTCTTCATTACTGCACTGGTGCCTTCACCCAGCGGCCGGCCCCGATGGCTCATTCGTATCGACTGGGGCTTGTAACCTGGGGGTACCAGGTTCAAATCCAGGTCATTTCTTCATTACTGCAATGGTGCGTCCACCCAGCAAACACAAGGCATTCACCCAATGTTGGGCCAGTTTCAACCCAGCTAACTTGACGAGACATTGAATAAAACGTGTGCATTATTTTGGACATCGTTTCTAATGCTGGCCCAACATTAAGCCAATGTTGGGTGCAAGTTTCCTGGTCAATATTTATATAATTCAAGGAAATGATATGTGCTGATCAGCCCTGAAGGCCCAGATCAAAATATGCGGAATTAAAAACTTGATTCTTTATCTTTTGGGATCAGATATTTAGACCTATCCCTCATTAATAATATTCCTGTATGCTGTGTTATGATTCACCTGTACCCAACACAATCAAGGTGTTTTTGTCGTTGCGTTCTTCGATCGGTTACTTGCTATTATGGGCGGGGGCCTAGGGTAGTGGTTAGCACCGGAGTCCGGGGTTCGGTTCCCGTTCTCGGCGGTTTGAAAGAAACAAAATTGTTTCTTCCCCATCCACGTGTGAAAGTTAGTATTGTGGGGAGCCTCCGTGACCGAGAGGTAGCGTGCTCGGCCTCAGACCTCCAGGGCTCGAATTTCGAATCCTGTGTCTGGAGGACAGTGTCATCTCAATCATCTCACCATCCTCAGGAGGTTCTCCTGGCCCAGTTTAGCCTATATGTGCACAAAGGTGGCCTAAAGCCCGATTCATTTCATTTCATTTCATTTTCAAGGGATGGTTTTTACCAGTTTTGTGTATACAACGACATATACTGTACTTTCAAGGGCCAATACAATTATCCAGCTGAACAATCAAGGGTTTGTAAAAAACAGACTAAACAACTGTTGGTGTCCCAAATTCAACTTTATGGTATATTTTCACTTGAAAACCGAATTTCAGTGGATTTGTTGTTGATAATTGTATATTCAAGATTATATCTTCGTCCAAACTATAATCTCGGTTTCTTCACATTTTTTAAAATTTTGATTCCTCTTTAGTCTTTTTGTTTTTAGGCCTCAGCCAAATTTTGGTGGATGCATTTTTCCTCATGCGGCGCGTCCGTCCGTTCGTCTGTCCGCCACTTCTAGCACTATAACTTCTTTCACGTTACTGAAATGCACAATAAATTTCATATACAGGTTAATTATTACTAAGCTCACATTTGACCTTTCTGTGACTTCTATGACCTTGATTTTTTCCCGATCGGCAAATTTTCTCGTTATCGTGATTCTATTAATAATTTTATACCATAATTTTTTTAATACCATATATCAATTTCACCGGTAGCTCGGATGAGTTTGACAATGGGGGCGCATCCTCAAAAAAATAGGTCACGGTTGCCAAAATGACCGACTAATGGCAAGTATTTTTTTATCATGTGTAATATCTGGAAAACCGTGCCAGATAGCTTGACCATTAATATATGCGGTTTCAGGGAAGTATATGCCTTGGCAAATTGCAACTTGACTAAATTTAAAATGGTCGATTTACAACGATTATTGACTTTAATATGCGTAATATCTGGAAAACCGTGCCAGATAGCTAGACCATTATAATAAAAACAAAATGTGTGGCTTCAGGGAAGGATATGCCCTGAAAAATTTAAACTCGGTAATATTCAAAATGGTCGACTTGTCTTTAATATGGGTAATATCTGGAGAACTGTGCCAGATATCTAGACCATTACAGTAAAACAAAATGTGCGGCTTTAGAGAGGGGATATGTTCTACAAAAATATATACTCAATCAAATTCCAAATGGCCGACATGTGGCTATTATTAATAGGCGTAATATCTGCAAATATTTGTCTAACATGGCTAATTTCAATTAAATGGTCATGAGATATAGTGGCGTCAATATTTAAAAAGTTATATATAGTATATTATAGTTTTCGTATAGTTTTCGTATAAAAGTTATATTCAAATGATATTACTTTTTATACGATTATTATACACAATTTATATTTTGTATTGGCGCTGGCGCTGTCTCAGGTTTTTAGAATGTATATTCAATACAAAAGTCATTATAAATAGGAGTCAGAGACACTATCTTAATATTGCTAGATTCCAACTGATTAACTCTTATATATTAGTTAGTGGAAGTATAAATATCTTCAGCTAGACTTTTTTAACATGACATATATCCTGTGTTTTCAAATTTTAAAATCACTTAATTGGCCATACATCGGGTCAACGTCTAGCTAAATAGATGTTAAACGGTAAGAATACCTTTTACTTACTTATTAACTTACTAGAGGCTGAGGCCTAGTTCCGTCGCCGACGGGCCTTATTTATTTTGCGAAGACACAAAACATTGTTGCATAACAACAATGAAAAAAAAACAATATGTTATTATCCGTCACATAATTAAACAGTCAACTAAGTTTATGTCACATGTAATATCATTGAAATACCAATTTTATTGATCCACGGCCAGTATAAATATTTTACTCCCGACTCAGACTCCAAAGTCGATCCCCACGTTGAAAGGGTTAATCTTGTTCTATAAAATAATATGGAATGATAGGTTAGTTAAGTCTCACTCAGATTATTATTAACATTGAATACTGATGTATTTTTTCAGATACAACAAGGACGCCTAATGTGCCTGACTCAGATATGTCAAAACTGTGTCTCCAGTTTCAGGAACTGGAGATAGACGAAGTGAAAGCTCTGATTTGGAGTTTTAAGAAGATGAAGCTGTAATAACGTAAGTGAGAACACATCATTTATAATTAGCAAAGCATTTGTAATTATCATTTATCATTATCATGCATTTCTATATAAGGTCAACGTGGTAACGTATTATGTTTAGCCTGCCAATTACATTATGTAGTATCAGATGTCTAACTGGAACTGGAGAACAGCATAGAAGAAAGATTTTGCTGCGGGCGGGGACCCAATGGTCGCGGCAGCCTTAAAGGGACTGGCCCAGGCTAAAATCATCAAAATATCGGTGATTTTATTTTGGCTTCATAATATGACCATATGATGTAAACATGTCCATAGACTAGAACTGCAAAAGTTTTTTAATTTTTGTGCTGCGCACTCACCAGTTAGGCTGGATATAGAGAGGAAATTCCTGATTTCTAATTATTGACAACCAAGCCAAAAATTAGAAATACGGGAATTTCGTCTCTATATCTAGCCTAACTGGTGAATGCGCAGCACAAAAATTAAAAAACTTTTGCAGTTCTAGTCTATGGACATGTTTACAATATATGGTCATATTAAGAAGCCAAAATAAAATCACCGATTTTTTATGGTTTTAGCCTGGGCCAGTCCCTTTAATTCTTCCTTTACCAATTTCGCATTTATGCGAAAACTACCTTCCTTTACCAAATTCGCTTTTATGCGAAATCCACATGTGTACATACATTAATTGCAATGGTGATATTTCATTACATGCATGGTTGAAAATTTGCAACCAGAATGGTCAGTGACATGGACGCAATGTTCTCTTGCATTTTTAATTTGTGCGATGTGTGCATGCGCATAACTATAACCTGTATTGTACCCAGGGGGCTACTTCAGGGGTCCTCCTTAAAAAGAAGTCGATTTCTGGGGGTAGTTTTATCAGGGGGAAGTCGGTAAAGGAAGAGTTAAGTCTCTTTCATTGTCTTGGCCTCTTAATCAGGGGCCGTATTCTCGTACAAGTTACGAAAAATCATATTCGAATTTGTCAAGATGGCCATCTCGACCAATCCGAAGCCTACGATAATACGGGCTCTGAGTGTTCTATTTTATAAATCACCACTCCATTACCATTTTTTTGCTATACTAGCTAGTATTTTTTCTGAAAATCGTTACATTTCAATCCTGGAAAATAGTCCTTTAAATTTAGTCCTTTGAAAAGTCCTTGGCTTCACTTGCCGGATTTTTGTGGGAACCTTCATTGTGTTGTAGATCTGATGGGGTGGAGGGCGGGTGGGGGTTTTCTGGTCGCTGTCACAATTGGGTGTATTATTTGTGCAGCCGATTGTGTTGCTAGTGATAATGCTTACGATCAACGATTCAGAGGTCGTAGGATCCGAATCCTACGCTATATCGTAACTTGTACGACTAAAAGTGGCTTCTGGGTGAATCAAACTCTTGCTCTTTTATCAAAGTATTCAAACAATCAGTAATGCAGACATGATTTGATTAAAAAAAGCCATGAAACTACATTGCAAAGAGGAAAAGCGCTGCATATCGTAACATTTATCTTTGAAAAATATTTAAATTAATTATTAGCTCATTTTAAAACGTTTGTCAAATTATTAATTTCAGAATGTTGATATATTGGAAAATTTGATATTGTGTATATAATATAATTTGTCATATGCTAACGCCTTCTTGACAACTTGAAAAGTTTACATATCGTTAACTTTTCTAATGGAAAAGTAAAGTAATGAAGTAAAGCCAAGGTAATAATTTACATTTTAAAATTTTTACCAGGATGGGCCAAATGCCACCTAAATGACAAAGTGTATTATAGTTTACTATACTGATTGTTACATAATCGTATGTGGCCAAGTGGCGCATAGATCCATAAATGTAGAACAAGTCAGTTAAATTTAATATAAACCAGATGTCATTATTTCTTGTTTCAGTCAGCTAAGAAATTATTGGGGGTCCTGCATCAACTTGTGGCTTGTGAACAGAAGAAATAAGACGGATATGAAGCATACATGGACATCTGACGACAGTAGCTTCTTTTACTGCTAAGTCACTGCAAATGTGGCTTATTCTGGAAACATGTTATTATGATAGATATAAAGAATATATATGGACATCTAATGTCAATAGCTTTTTTTACTGTTACATCACCTCAAATGTGGCTTGGTCTGGAAACATGTTATTATGATAGATATAAAGAATATATATGGACATCTAATGTCACTAGCTTTTTTTACTGTTACATCACCACAAATGTGGCTTAGTCTGGAAAAAAATTCATCAGTGGGTCAATTTAGAACACATAATACTTAAAGGAACTTCTTGGGTTGAGAATTTTCTCAATTTTGTCAATTTTGAAAATATGAAATATGAAAATATGAAGCGATATAGCCTACTGATATTAAATAAAATACAAAAGCGTTAAAAAAACTAGCTCTATTTCCAAGACGTATATTGTCATGTAAACAAGTTTGTTAACAGCATACAGCACATCTGACTACAGATACTGATCATCTCAGACGGCATGATCAAAGTAACCACATGCTTACAACAATAGCTGTGAAAACATTCAAACGTACTTTAGCAGGTGGTTAGGTATACACAAAGTTTGTTTGGGTTTTCAGCGGATTCATAGAAATGTTGATAAAAAATATTTTTTTAAATCTAAAACCTCTGAAAGAAATAAAATCATGATCAGTGAGATACACTACTTCCTTACAAAATTAAAAACGAAAATTGATGTCATCCCATCCCATTTTACACATTTACACAATAACCACAAAACATACGGCGCATTACACACATTGTATGCGGTGATGTACTTATAATATAGTCTGGGGGTCAGCATAACCCTCCATACTCTCCCCTCAGGATTCACCGAGACCTATTTTTCTTATCTGTGGGACCCAGAGGGAAGACTTGGACATGTTTCCAAAAAAAAAGTGACACGAAGTTTATTTGAAACATACGTAAACGAACCGCGTCTATTTTTTTTAAATACTACTTTTGGCATTGTAACCAGATATTAACAATACTTTGTAACACAGCTGTTCATTTTCACTCTAAATTAATTAAAAATGTCAAAATTATGTTAAATTTCTATCAAAACAAGGCAAGACTTTACAACCAAGTAGTTTTTTATTTTTTTTATTTCTAATAAACCCTTTATTCACCAGATGATTATTGATGAATTCATTTTAAAATGTTTTTTCTGATAATTAGAAACTTTATATTTATTCCTTAAAACTTTCAGGGTTTTTTTCAGGGCTGTTGCGTTTGCATTTGCTTACACAATTAATAATTATATGCATCATTTAAATGCTAGAGTTTTTACATGGATTGATGTAAATATGGTGCGTCGGTATAAAAAAAAATTTCTTAGAATTTCAAAGAAGCACATGAGCCAGGGTTCGTACGGTCATGGAAAACCTGGAAACGTCATGGATTTTTCCATTTCCTCGAAATGCCACGAAAAGTCATAGACAGTTTGTAGATGTAGATCATTTATATATAGGTCACAATTGCAGATGAAGATTATTTATAGGTCACAATTAAGCCATGGAGTCATGAAAAAAATCATGGAAAAAATACAGCCTGTGTCCATATTTTTAATCTATCTTCATTAATTTTAGAGTTAGTATTTTAGCGCTAACTTAATAATGTGGTTTTATGAATATTAACATGCAATGGAAGTGAAACATCTTGTAAAAAAACAGAACTCTTGTATTTCACATCTGATCTAGAAAATTAAACCGAGTCTGTCTAATTTACAGTGTTGTATTTTTTTTATATCATTAGCCTTTTTGGCAACCTGCCAGCAAACTCATTACTTTCATCTCAAGACTTTCACTGGGTGTAAACTGGGTCAAGTTCCGTGTCACCACCCAGTAGTCATAGGAGCGTTCCATTATATGGAGTGAGGGTGATACAGCAAACTGTTATATACATACATTGCAGATGTAGATCATTTATTTATAGGTCACAATTTAAGATTGAGAGGTAGATTTATTGTTCAAAGCAAACTATTCCATTTTTAATGATGTTTTTAATATCAATTTAATTTCAGTTAAATCTAGATCTTTTCTATCACACCGAAGTACCAGCTGATTAGTACATAATAGGTCAAACTATTTAGGAGGTATATTTGCTAATCTCAAATAAAATATTCCCAGATTGATTTATCATTATATGCTCTGGCTTTTAAATTTACTAAATGACAAACAAACAGCGATACCTTGCTTTATCGAGCATAGCGTCCAAATATTTTAAATAGCGAGATATCTTGAATGTCACGCGTCTCAAGACCGGCCAATCAGACAGCGCTTGACAGCTGCCTGAGAGCAAAGCTTACTTGCTTCTGTTGGTATGAAGCCCCCTTATGGCGGCCACTAAATGATTACTGGCCGCCATCAAGAAGTTCGGTATATATACACCTCACTGTCCAAAATGATTCCCAGCATGTCTATATAATACATCTAGCAACGGAAACATGTAACTGTGCATGAGAGCTGAACAAGAGGTCAATTCTTCGTGACCCTTAAATAAATCCGAAACATCCAATGAGAGTTGAAGCTCAGATACACCATAAAGGTGCCCACATAGACAGATATAGTACTCGATACGGCCAGGCTCCAGCGGTAGCACTCGCGTGAGACTGGCCAAGCGAAGATGCCACTTTGAGACGAGACATTTGCCCAGGTTATACCCAGTCGGCTGCCGTCGTAGACGGTGGACCAACAACTGTCACTTTAAATCCGCATTGGTTCAATTTCTGCTGCTTGTGAAGGTTTAAAGGTGATCTATCACCCCTTATATAGTATGAATAAATCTGAGAGGGTCACATGATAGCCAATCACCCCCATATATGGGGTGATTGGCTATCATGTGACCCTGTGAGAGGGTCACATGATAGCCAATCACCCCATATAAGGACATAATTATTCATACCATATAAGGAGTGATAAATCACCTTTAAAATAATAAAACAAAAAATTGTTCCGAGTCACAAGGTGCACACAGGGTAGAGACGCAACGCGACTCCAGTTTGATTGTTTTAATTGTAGGCCTACACAAACTGGGACAAACAGATTTAAACTGCAGCTGTGCACGATAGACCAACACTACACGAACATCGTTTCAACGTCTGTATATCAGTTGAACAGGTGACATTGCACCTGCCGCTGCATCGTATCGCTGGCACAACACGTTGACCCACTGTTGTTTTCATGTTGGGCAAGAGTCGTAGGCACTGGCCCAACATGAAAACAAAACAGTGGTTCAGCACCATGTGGTCGCTGTTCAATTTGCGCCCCCTTTAATTGTTTCAAAATATTTTGCACAATTTGAGATCCTAAAACCTGCATCACGAAGCGCGTTCATAGTGATGGAAATAGTTTGATCAGCTTTAGGTTGTCTTTTAATATGAGAGTAGATGAAAACAATTATTATGTTGTAAAAAATATTATTATGTAAAAATGATTATGTTCCCGTAAAAGTGAACAAAATGTTTCTAACTATCTTTCCTCCCCATACCACATCATACTTTAATTTAAAGCAGCCCCTTGGGATGACATCAATTCTGGTTTTACTTCCGCACTGAAGTAGTGTATCCCACGGATCATGTTTTTATTTTTTTTCAGAATTTTCATATTTTTACAAATATTTTTAATCAACATTTCTATGAAACCAGAAGAAACCCAAACAAACTATACCTGAAGGACGATTGAATGTTTTCACAGCATTGGGCCACATGCTGATGGCATCGGCCCAGCGTTGGGTAGACAATCAGTGCTGCAGGTGTGTCCTCCCGTGTCCTGGCTATGAGGCACCAATTATCCCCCAATTAGCGGCGACTGCTCTGATATGTGGGAATATGTGATGGAAAGTGCTTAATATTGCTGACTTGTTTTGTTTACAAGGCAATATACGACCTGGAAATACAACTATTTCGCTCTTTTTCGGTGCTTTAAAATTGTTTTTTGACTTTTTCGTATTTTTAGCTAAGATCAGTAAGCTATATAGCTTCATATAAATTAAATTTTCAAAATTGACAACATTGGAAAAGTCTCATCCCAAGGGGTCCCTTTAATTTAATATATAAAATAAATTTGCAAAATAGTCATACACATGGGGATCGATAAAAGGAGACCAGGTTGTCGCAGACACACTGAACTTTGACTTTCAGGCTACATTAACATAATTATCCTATGCTGTTTTTAATTACTAGGTGTCACTAACCCCTGAAAACCCACATGGTTGGAACTGATGCATGAAATAAAGCGTTATCTGGTGCTAAACTATTTATTTCGACTTTGATGTAGATAAACATATCTTTTACAATATTTCAATCACAATTGAGATACTTTCTGTTTGACAATGTAGTAAAAAATATGCATAATCGAGAGGATTCCTACTCTGTTATTATACACTCTCAATTATGCATATTGCGCGATAAATTGTTGCACAAAAAATACCGTACTTTAATGTTGACGTATGTTTCTAAACATGATGAAATAAATGGTTTAACACCACATAAGCTTTTAATAAAACCTTAATTGACGTATCTGTTCCAGCCATGTGGGTTTTCAGAGGGTAATGACACCTATTAATTAAACGACAAATTTGTTAAGGTAGAGCGGAAAGGTCAATATGTCTACTACAATCTGATCAACTTATATCGTTCGCTACGCGAATAATTTATTTGATTAAGTAAGCTGGGGTATGATCAGTTTTTAGGCCTCAGCCAAAACTTTGGCAGATGCCTATAGTCGTCACCAGGCGCGTCCGTCCGTCCGTCCGTCCGTCCGTCCGTCCGTCTGTCCGTCTGTCCGCCACTTCTAGCACTATAACTTGTTTCGCGTAACTGGAATGTACATTGAACTTCACATAGAGGTTAATCATGACTCAAGCTTGACTTACTTCACATTTGACCTTTCTGTGACACCTATGACCTTGATTTTTTCAGATCGACAATTTTTCTCGTTAACGCGATTCACTAAACATTTTTTAATGTATCGTTCCAAAATTTATACCATACATCCATTTCACTAATAGCTCGGATGAGTTCGAAATTGGGCAAGATTCGGACAGAAATTAGGTCATGGCGGCCAAAATAGCCGATTATCGGCCATAATTTTTTTATTATGCGTAACATCTGGGAAACCAGACCAGATCGCTAGACCATTACTATCGAACAAAATGTGCAGTTTCAGGTAGGGATATACCATGACAAATTTCAACTTGATCAAATTCAAAATGGCCGACCTGCGGCGAATTCTGATCGACAAATTTTCTCGATAACGCGATTCACTCAACATTTTTCTATGTCGTGCTCCAAAATTTTTACCATACATCTATTTCACCCATAGTTCGGATGAGTTTGAAATTGGGCAAGATTCGGACAGAAACTAGGTCATGCCGGCCAAAATGACCAATTATCGGCCATTATTTTTTTCATATGCGTAATATCTGGAAAACCCGACCCGATAGCTAGACCATTACTATAAAACAAAATGTGCAGTTCCAGGTAGTGATATGCTCTAAGAAATTTAAACTTGATCAAATTAAAAATGGCCGATTATTGGCCATAATTAACTGTAATATGCCTGATATCTGACAAACCGTGCCATATGGCTGGACCATTACTACAAAACAAAATTTGCGGTTTCAGGTAGAGATATGCTCTGCCGGATACCGGACAAACCGTGCCAAATAGTTAGATGCTCTAACCTTCAAAATTTGCATAATTTGGAATATCATTTGTACACTTCCTTAACTTTTCTGATCCTTAAAATAATACGATTTCAAGTTTTTTAAATACCGGACATTCGGTCCATATTTGCATAAATTCAAGATGGCTTAAAAAATACACAAACGTGCACAGGAGAAGCAAAGTGAGTCATTGTCTCAACCGTGTGCCATCACCGTTTACGGCGAAGGGGCTTCTCAACCGTGTGCCATCACCGTTTACGGCGAAAGGGCTATGCACCTTTCGAAACCCCAAGAATGTAGTTTTAGATCAGCCGCGCGCGAAAAATGAGTCACTTTTAAGGGTAAAAATAGTCTTTTTTGCTAGGGAAAAATTCAAATAGCCAACAAAATTCCACATGGATAATTCATTAAATCTATTCGCAGCATTCCTACATCAGCCCTTGGAACAAAATTCCATTATATACCAGTCCAATAAATACTATAAAACGAAATGTATGGTTTCAGTGAGGGATATATATATATATACCCTCTTAATAGCAACTTCCTGAAATAAAAAACATGCTGACTTGCGACCATCATTGACTACAATATCTGTAATATACACAGTAATCTGTGCTAGATTGGTGAATCATTGAAAATCAAAAAAATATTCAAAATGACCGATTTAATACGAGTCTCACATTTGACGTTAATAATCTTGCTTTGTGGGCGCGATAACTTCAAAGGTTTCCCATGTATCCTGCTCAAATTTGTAATATGCATGTTACTCATAACCAGTTCTTGGAGAATTTCAATAATGTTTTTCACTTTTAAACGATGATTAGAGGATGAGGCCTATTTCCGTCACCGACGGGCCTTGTTTTATTAGCAATAATTAGCGCAAGACAAAATACTCACCAATGAGTTCATACATTAGCTTTATTTACATGATATTTATTAAAAGTAATGATTTTAACACTTTCCTCATTTGACGGGCGGAAGTCGCTATTGAGGGATATTCGCTAGTGATACTTTAATTTGCCAAATTTAAAACATCTTAATTAAAACAACGTTGTCCCTATTGAACGCCATTTAGGCAATTCTGGACAAAAAGATGTGCATTATTAATAAAAAATACCCTACACGATGTAGGCCCACACAGTTTCGCAGTTATTTGTCTATTTCTGCAGAAAAAAATGGCACAAAAATAAAACCATAAAAGCAAACGACAAAGCTGTGGAGAAGCACGGAGAGCCATCCTGAGACACATCAGATCACCAAGTCTAAAAAAATCAAGGCTAACGTTGTCAACTACTTAATTGTCAAAAAATGCTTACTCCTCGTTCTACTTAACCAGTACGCATTCAGAAGAAAAAAACAGGTGTTGAATAGGTCATTAAAGCAATAGAAAATAACTGTTATTCTAATGATGATTTGGCCATGCTTTAGGGGCTCACCAGCGTGGTATGCAGCTGGATGAAAGAATGCAGAAGAAAATATGTAATTATCTGAAGATCAAGAATCAAGAAGATATTGAAACCAGGCTTGGGGAGAGTACTGGACAAAAGTACTCGAGTACAAGTACAAGTACTTGAAAAAATGACGAGTACAAGTACAAGTACAAGTACTGGATTTTCAAAAGTACTTTCGTTGTAAACTCTAATTAATTACATGAAATTTATTAAATAAATAATTGATTATAATATATGTTACTTCATGTTGATAGGCCTATATGCGACCCGATCTGGCAAAATGTGTTTTAAGTGTCGATTCATATTTTGGGAGTTAAACACGCTACAGAGTTGTGTGATATACAATTTTAAATGTAATTTTGTGTTGGTGAGGGATATCTTATTAACTCCAATATTTAAATGACTCATTTTGTCAGGTCGGGTCACATACAGATATATATGAGTGGTGAAAATAATATTTTATGGGACAGGGCTATTTTTGCTATTGCATGATGCCATGTCCCAGCGAATAGTATAATATCGCATGAATGTCCAATCAGTATACAAAGTATTGTATGCTACATGTCGGCCTAATATTTGGTGAATCAAAATAAATAAATAAGTACGTCATGCCAGTATGCAAATTGTCTGTGTCTGAAGCTTTACCTTCCATAACACGCAATAGCTTCAAAACTTGCAGTAGTCCTAATGATGGTAAAATTGTGGGCCAGTGCCGCCAGCATCTGGCCGCCACTGTAATACACGTTTGAATGATACGCACATTGTGTCATGGAAAAGATCAAGGCCATTAAAGGTATACGGATCACAATTCTGCCCTGAAAATCCAAAAGGCAGTATCTGCTTACTTGTAAAGTAAACAGAACTGCCTTTTGGCTTTGCACGACAGAATTGTTTCGCGATAACACACTTTAGTTGCTGGTGACTGTGATATCAAATCAAATGTAATTACAATAAGGCATGTATATACGTACAAGATTCAGCCCGGGCATACGCTGATAAATTAGCCTATTATTATTATACAAATATATTTGTATGCAATTTATGGGAGGAGCACCTCACTGTTGTAGGCTATGTATTTTTATACTCGGTCCGTCATCACACTTCGGGGACGGAAAGGGTTATAGAAAGCCACCGCAGGCCTCCAATTGACTCATTATGTAACCTCACACCTTTAACCCTTACGCGACACTAACGTGTTCGATTATATTTTTCTCTAATTTGCAGCTATAATTGCTGACTCAATTTCTAGCTTCAAATGACAAACTACACAATCACAATGTTATAAAATAGACAAAGCAAAAAAACAATTTTTTGACTTACCTGCTGCTTACTGGTGACCTGACGCAATGTATATATATATATTGTACATTTTAGGGTAATTTAATTCACTAGACACCTGACGCCTTGTAAACTTGTGTAGAATTTTGTCTACTTTTATTTTTTTCTTGTTTTTAGTATGTACAGCGATCCTATTTTTTTTGTATGAACCGCTTTATGAATGATTTGTAATAATGATATATAAAAAATAGTGGTGTACCGCAGTTAAAGGGTGATGTTTGTCGTCTAATTACTTTGGTCATCTTTGTTTGAACAGTACTGTTATATCATTTGTTAATCCTACGTACTTGCTGGTTAATTCTTGGCCCAATGTCTTGGACATTGGCCTGGCATTGTAAGAGCAATGTAGATAAGACGTCGCATTGTCGCGGTCGTGTTTTTTGGTACTTACACAACATTGGTACTGAGTTGTATGAGCTATGGCAGTTTTAATATATCTTAGTTCACACCGTGTCTCAACTGCTTTATAAATATAACAGTTATAAACTACTTGTTCACTCAAGTGACATTATTTGTCCGGTGCTGGGGAAATGTCGGCTAAGTGTCTACGCAATTAGGCCAATATTGTGCAAATATTATGCAAATACCGATCGATCGTCCCAGCAAACACTATAAATTTAACCTATTGTAATCTTGATACACAGTCGTCAACGTTGGCCCAACATTATACCACCATTGGTTCAATGCCTCGTGTTTTCTGGGGCTTAGCTGCGAAGAACGAGGTGTTATAAGTGTGATTCTTAAATAGCGCGACATTATTGTTGATATCACGCCTCCCCTTCAATGATTACTAGTCCTACCGTATAGTACAGTCACTTGTAAATGTTCTATATCAACATATTTTCCTGTTTTCCAAAGAAACTTCTCTTGTCTTTT
Source organism: Flabesymbios commensalis (assembly GCA_964017125.1). Taxonomy (NCBI): domain Eukaryota; kingdom Metazoa; phylum Annelida; class Polychaeta; order Terebellida; family Flabelligeridae; genus Flabesymbios; species Flabesymbios commensalis. The sequence continues at coordinate 7,089,895 of OZ024903.1, read as the reverse complement.
TTTTAAGAATAGCTATTTAATTATCTTATTACCTACACGAGGATACTAGTATATACAAGGCAGAACAAGCAATTAGCAGCATGATATTGTAAAAGAGGTGCACTTTTGTTATAAGTTGATGTAAGTAATTGGACTAGCTCTGAAATAATTTCAAAGTATTTATTAAATCATTTTTTAATATAATAGCTAAACAGATGGTAAAATAATCATTAACTGAATGTTTCATATCCCTCTATAATTGTCTGTGATTTATTTTGAATCCATTTAAGATGACCAGTACTCGTGAAGTACTCGTAAGTACTCGTTAAAAGTACTTTTATTTTAAAAAGTACTTGAGTACAAGTACGAGTACAAGTACTTTTTAAAAGTACGAGTACTGAGTACCGACGAGTACTGCGAAATCGGTACTCGAGTACCAAAGTACCGAAGTACCAAGTACTTTGGCCCCAAGCCTGATTGAAACTACAAGTCTTGTTCTAGTTTAAATTTATTTTCTAACTGCAACAGTTAGGGGTTTTGTCAAGTTAAAAAAATAAAAAATCTGAGAAAATCTCGGAAGTGGGTGGGTGGGTCAAGCCCCAACTCGGATTTGGGTTTTTTGGAAATTTTGTGTTTTTTTGTGTTGTTTTTTGTTGTTGTTAATGTTTCAAAAAACAACAACTTGGATATGGGGGTGGGTTTGGTTTGGCCAATCCGAGTTTTTCTCGGATTTTTTTTAACTTGACGAAACCCCTCAACCGGTATTGGTGAAAAAACACAAAAATGCTATACTATAGCCTTCGATGAAGCTTCAGAACATCTAGATAATGCTGGAAATTTAAGTTATGTAGCTCCATTTCGTTTCAGGAAAAAAGCCTAGAATTATATTTTGTCTGGCTGAACATTTACGCAGGTGATGAGGTGGTGTGTCCCAGAGGTATTATAGTAACGTAATTTGATAACAGTCCGGTAGCTGGAAAATCATGGAATGTCAAGTGAAACAGTCTGTCATCAGGATTGTAATGCACATATCGCCAATTTAACTGTTGATGACCCCACCATTGTACAAACCCAATCGATGTTATTGCCGTCTGCATGGTTTGAGAGAAGCTCTATCTCCATTGCAATTTGAGCTGAGATGTTTAACTTTTTTTTGTGGGGCGGGGGGGGGGGGTACATATATCCTTATTAATACTCTAAAACATATACTCAGTTACTATCGTATTATACATATGGAACTAATCCCAGCAGACACAAGACGTTACATTAATGCAGGTTTAACGTTGATCCAACGTCGTAGACGGTGGACCAACGTTAAACCAACATTGATTCAACGTCTTCTTTCTGCTGGGATGTATAATGCCAGTATAATGCCAGTATATAATGCTAATATATTTTTTTTGTCGTATGATATCAATAAGTTGATTACTTAGACAGGACATAAAGCAAACTATAATCAATAAAAGTTATCATTTCAACACAAGTTTATACAGTTTATCTATGCTGATAATTGTTGTGATGTTGGTAATATGCCTTGGACATTATCGTTATTTACATAGCATGATATGCTAGTTCTCAAGTATTATGATTTTTTTAATAACGACATTTTTCGAATATGTATAACTTTTACGTTTAAAATTATAATGCATTAGTCGGATCATCAAATGTGGTGAATATTATTCGCTGATTTCTCAGCCAATTCTCAACCAGTTCTTATGAGATTTTACAAGCACTATTCTCTAGTCGTAGAGCAACTACCATGGAAAGGTTATTGAAAAAAATAGTATAGGGGCCTACTTGAAAAGTTAGTCTATTTAATACGTAACTTGTTAGTAAATAAAAAATGTCTCGCCTTCTATAAACCCATTAACATTGTTTCAGAGTTTAATTACTTGTGAAATGGTCTAACTTCTGAAATACCTTCTAAAAACGAAATTGTCAGAGTTGTTGCCCCCCCCCCCCCCCCCAGCTACACAACAGTGTGTGCAACATGTCATCAAACTTGGTTCAGAATTGCCTGAGGAATCCGCGAAATTCATTCACCCTGGTTGATAAATTCAAGACTGTGATTTTTTCAAAAATTAAATATTCCACTTGTCCTTACATGATTGGAAGTACGAGCCTCAGGTTTAAACAAATGATCAGTTTTTATCGTGTCTTTACAACTAATTCAGGAAGTGTGTCATATTGTGTGTCATCACAGAGAAACAATCTCGCTCACTCGTAAAGATTCAATATTGTGGGGAGTCTCCGTGAGCGAGAGGTAGCGTGCTCGGCATCTGACCTCCAGGGCTCGAATTTCGAATCCTGTGTCTGAAGGGCAGCGTCATTTCATTCATCTCACCATCCTCAGGAGGTTCTACTGGCCCAGTAAATCTATATGTGCACAAAGGTGTCCCAAAACCCCAATTATTTCATTTTTTTTTGTTTGTGATCATTGTTTCACGTAATTAGGTACGAAGTTACCCGGCATGATTGCGATGTCTTCAGAGTGAAATTATACAGTTTGCTCAGAGAAACCCCATATTATTAAGGCGTAATAATATTAGACCTTTAATATAAGGCGTTATTGTGCCTTGAATTAAAGCGTTATTACGCCCGAATAATATTATTTATTAATGTAAGGCGTAATAACACCTTATTTTAGGGCGTTATTACACCTTAAATTATGGCGTTATAACGCCTTATTTTAAGGCGTTATTACGCCTTATTAGGGCGTCATCACATTAAAATAAGGCGTTATTACGCCTTAAATTAAGGCGTTATAACGCCTTATTAAGGCGTTATTACGCCCTAATAATATGGATTTTCTCCGGAACGAAAATTGGCGGGTATGAGCCACCGTAGTATTAGGTGTGAAATAGAATGCAGGTGGATGCATAAAGAGTCTTGATAATTTGTTGAGCTTGACATCAGATATGTTTTGTGAAAGTGCGCACCCAGCCAGCAAACAAGCAAAGCTAAGCCAGTGGTGGGACGAGGTTGGTCCACTGTCTACGACGCTGGCCCAACTTTATTCCAACAATTGTATGACATCAGCTGAGTCTACACCCATCAAACTGGAATCTGATAATAAGCATTGCTAAAACAAAAATAGTGATTTACAACCAAAAATATGCTAAACATTCATTTTCTTTCACACTTGCCGAAAATACGCTTGAAATCGTGGACAAATATAAATATTTAGGTCTTTGGTGTAGTAATAATAAAAATATATTTGTAAAAAAAATTCGTATCTGGCTGAACAAGCTCGCAAAGCAATATTCACAATTAGAAATTATAGTCACAACTTAGGACATCTAACGCCAAAATTGTCTCTAAAAGTATTCCAAGCCCAAATAGAGGCAATACTGATGTATGGTAGCAAAGTATTATTTATTGGTAAAGAAATATTGGACTTTGAGACAGTCCATTTATCATTCTTGAAAAATATGCTTGGAGTCAAACAACAAACCACATCAGTTACTATTTATGGGGATACAGGAAGGTATCCTCTCTTTTTAAAACAACAAATTCTAGCTTTGAAATACTGGATTCGCTTGATCTCCTTGCCTAGAAGCTGTTATTTGAGAATCGTGTACAACTCACTGGCGTCTCTTGACTTTATTAGTAAAACAAATTGGTGCTCTCACATCAGGTCATTATTATGCCGAACAAACAACCGCGACGTTTTTGTAAAATCATAGGGTAGAAAATGCCAATCGTCTCATCAAACAAGTTAAATTATGTTTGATTAATACATATAAAGTTGATTGGTCTATCAACGCCCGAAACTCCATAAAATTACGAACGTACATAAAGTTCAAATTCGAACACTCGCTAGAAGAATATCTGTTTTACATCCCCGAGACAAGGTGGATGAAGGCACTATCAAGATTAAGAATGAGCTCACATATGCTAGAAATTAAACGAGGAAGGCATGTCAAGCCGCAAAAACTACCACTAGAACAGCGCATATATCAAAGATGTACATCAAACTCTGTTGATGACGAACTTCATTTTTTAATTACTTGCTCTTACTTCGCTACGCAGCGAGCTAGTTTACTTGCCGAAAGCAAACTACTCAACAGTGAATTTGACTCACTCTCAAACGACAACAAATCTATATATATATTATGTCATCTACACATCGACCATTAGTAATATGCTTAGCATAATACACCTATAGCTGTTTTCAAACTTTAAGCGAGTCGCGTACATCCGCTTTAAAAAACGATTGGGGCTGGTGATTCTTCTAATCATCCACTTATTAAATCATCCATGCTGTCGGGGGATCACAACTGTGGTATCAGCGACTGGTGCGGCTGGTGATTCCTCTAATCATCCGCTCACGAAATCATCCATGCTATCGGGGGAACACCACTGTGGTATCAGCGACTGGTGCGGCTGGTGATTCCACTAATCATCTTGGTGTTTCGAGCTGACGTCAGTCAATGCATTTTTTAGATTGTTTTTTAACATGTTAAATGTAACTAATATTATTATTTTCTTCTTTATACATACTCTCACTCATTATGTAATTACTCGGTTTCTACGCTTTCCAGAGGGTTTTTTTGCTATATGCAGTACCTATTTTATCTCTGGTTTTAGTGCGGGAAACTCAAAAATATCATGCCAATGCTGTTTAACTGTAGGTTATTTTAAATAGTTCTGATGCATATTTTATTTAACCTGTGCTTGTTTAAGTATATAATGTCCTTTGATTTTAACATGTTTAAGTTAACTTAGCATGCATATTTTACCGAACTAATCCTGTTGTATGTTCATTTTAATGACGCATAATTATATGTCTGCATAGACTTACCGTCGTCAATAAATATCTATCTATTTATCTATCTATCTAACCATAGAGACCCAGTGAACAGTGAGGTTGAAATGAGGACTTTAAACCCTTATCCTGCTAAGACTTATCCTGATAAGGTTAATCATTTAAATTTTCAACCAATTGAGGTTGTGGATCGCGGTAGCGAGACACAATCTCAATTGGTTGAAAATTACTCATATTAGTTTAATTTGATAATAAACATTTGCAAATCTTGATGTTTAAACAGACATTTCATTACCAATAAGGGGGTCACCATTAGATTCCCAGGGGGGGGGGGGGGGCAGGAGTATTTGTCACGGGCAAATTATTTATTTCAACAGGACTCGGCGGCTCGCTGAAAATTTCACATTTTGTTACATGTTTATATGGAACAGTTCTTGAAGTAAATTATTTATTTCACGCAGAGTCCGCCCGAAATTATTTATTTCAAAAATACTCCTGCCCCCCCCCCCCCCACCCTGGAAAATTTAATGGTGGCCCCCTAACAGTGGTTTAATCCGCTAATAAAACGGATAAAAAACGGCTTTTGTCGTGCTCAGCAGGCAAAGGGTTACCGCTGACCCACAACGCATAAATTGTTTCAAGGTATGCATTGCTGTGTTTAATATTTTTTCCATAAAATTGTTAAATAGAGATAATGTAATGTATTGTAACTAATAGTATCGTAATATAGGCCTATGTCAGATGAATGAGTTTTGAGAATTGAACGTATTTTAGTCTCCCTTGAACTTAAAAGGTGGGTACGTGTTCCGCTTGACTGCAGACCTGTCTTCCTGTTATTTCTCAGACAACTATAAGACATTGACCCATACTGTGATAATTCTGTGCCAGGGTCGCAGATATACTGTCAACTTTGAGCCAACATTGGTTTGATGTCATTGATGTCTGTGAGGTCTGAGAAGTGCTGGTCGCTTAGCTTCTTCCTAATACCCCGCAAACACAAAAGTTGAACCAATGTGGATTGGGCCGGTGCAAAGACGGCAGGCCAACATTAGATCAACTTTGGGCCAATGTCTCGTGTTGCTGGGTTGTGCAGCGCCCCAGCAAATATGACAGTGTGACACAATGATGGTGTAATGTTGGCCCAGTGTATGCGACGCTGAACCAGCACTGTACCAATTTCGCCGGAAGGTATGTTATTTTTGCACCCCTCACATTACCACGATTCGTTCACCCAATGTTTGGTTTAAGGTTGGGCCACCGTCGTAGACGGTGGCCTAACCTTAAATCAACATTGGACGAGTGTCTCTTGGACTGACCCCCATCATTGTGCTTGTCTGCTGATCCACCCCTATCACGGAGTAGTGCTAATCTAAAGTTGTTTGGATGCTGGGCCATTGTCGTAGAAGGTGGCCCAGCTTTGAAATAACATTGGTTTATCATCTCTTGCTTCTCCGCCGGCCAACCCCTATCAAATCGTTTTTTGCGCGTGTACAGTGCATACATATTCTGGAACCATCTGCCATTCAGTTGCTAGTCTGGTTGTCGACAGCTAGCAAGTTTAAAATATTTAAAAGGAGAAGGTAAAAAGTCACCTTCTTATTTTGGTGAGTGCCTATCTCAAATTCATTTATTTATGCTTTAAAAAGCGACGTACATTTTAAAGATATAAACTATACAAGGGAGACCTGTAAAGCGCAGTTTCGGGTGCAGCTAAGAATTCACCCCGCTGTCTAACGGCAGTGACTAGCCGTGTCGTCCTCTCCGAGGCGGTGTATTGATGTATTTGAAACCCGAAAAATTCAACATCCCGGCAAACACGAAGTTTATAAAATGATGTGTTAATGCTGGCCAACCGTCTGCGACGCTGGCCCAACATTAACACAGCATTGTATAAACGTCTCCTGTTTTCCGGGATGGCGATGTCTGAGAGCGATCTGTGTCCATTACGTTTTAATGACTGCGGCTTACTCTATAGTCGGATTCACATTAAATTCAGCAACCAGGATTATTGAATTTCGCGGATTTCTCAGTCAATTCTCAACCAATTTTCATGAAATTTTACACACACTATTTTCCATTCATGTCGTGACTGCCCTAATAATTTCGCGAAGTTTTGATAAGTATTGTAGAAGTTAGACCATTTGACATGTAATACAATTCTGAGACGAAGCTAATGGCTTTATAGAGGGCAACATTTTTATTTATTTACTACATGTCAAATGGTCTAACTTTTTAAATACTTATCAAAACTTCGCCACGACATGAATGGAAAATAGTGTGTGTAAAATTTCATGAAAATTGATTAAGAATTGACGGTGAAATCGGCAAAATTCATCCACCACGGTGAATGTGAATCCTGGTATAATGAGCTTCCGTACACAATCTCTTCGTCCGGCCAGACACCTGGTTAAACTGTGGCCTGTGAGCTGAGCATGCAGGCATGTAAGCCTGGTAAAAATGTTATATAGGTAAACCTGTTTCAGCCACTGGGGCTACGTATAGTGACGACCACGGAAAATGATAAGAACGACACAAAATCTAACCCTGAATACAAGGCTATTCCGCCCGCGCTCCATTTGCAGCTATAGGGCGAAATAGACTTGTATTAAAGGCACTGGCCCACGCTAAAATCATTAAAAAATCGGTGATTTTATTTCGGCTTCTTAATATGACCATATGATGTAAACATGTCCATAGACTAGAACTGCAAAAGTTTTATAATTTTTGTGCTGCGCATTTACCAGTTAGACTAGATATAGAGACGAAATTCCTGATTTCTAATTATTAACAACCATGTCAAAAAAAGGAAATGCGGGAATTTCGTCTCTATATCTAGCCTAACTGGTGAATACTCTGCAGAAAAATTAAAAACTTTTGCAGTTCTAGTCTATGGACATGCTTACATCATATGGTCATATTAAGAAGCCAAAATAAAATCACCGATTTTTTAATGATTTTAGCGTGGGCCAGTCCCTTTAATTTCAGGGCTACACAAAATCCGCCTATGACCTCATGTGTTTGAATAAGGCTGTTTCATTGTTTTGAAATTTCCCGAAATTCACTTTTTGGCCATCTTTGGTGAGGACAGTAGAAAGTAAATTTTGCTTGAAAAAAATCTAAAAAAAATCTATGATCTTGTTTGTCCTGGTATATATCGTCACTCGATTATATAAATAGTAGGGTTGTGATTAAATGAAGCTGTTTCACTGTTTTGAAAATTACCTAAAATCCCCGAATTTTGTTATTTTTGGGATGTCGTAAAACAAGTTCCGAAGTTCCCAGGTTACGGGAACTTCAAGTTCCGGGAATTAAGTTGCGAAATAAAAAAAATGATTTTGTTTTACCATAATTAAAAAAAAATGCTTTAGACTATCAAAATTTTTTTTTGCTATTTTAACAAGCACTTTTAGTTATTGCTTTTTGCTTTTTCACGCAACCAAGTCTTATGTTTAGTATTGCCAAGCGTAATAACTCACTCGCGCGCATGAACAAAATTAAATAACCGAGCACGCTACCTCTCGGTCACCGAGGCTCCCCACAATACTGACTTTCACACGTGGATGGGGAAGAAACATTTTTGTTTCTATCAAACCGCCGGAGCCGGGAACCGAACCCCGAACTCTGGCGTGAAAGGCAGCGGTGCTAACCACTACCCTAGGGCCCCCGCCCCCGAGGCCGTGGATGGATGTATTTGCTTCACCCTAGAAATCCAACATAGCGGTGACTGAGAGCGATCCCGACCCCAAGGTCCGAAAAAGTCCATAACTTTTTAACGACTGTGCGATCTCTGAGCTGGGCATGCGGGCATGGAACTGAAATGTTACTGATTCTAAAAAAACTATTTTTGACCTGATTACTCCCCGATATTTTCCGATATGCCAGTCCAATGAAATGTCCCACGATTTTGTACGCGGTCAATCTGTGGCTGACACCTGTCTGGTATCACTTTGAAAAATGGGTTCAGAATGTCACACATTCAAACTATACATTTTTACATGTTTTAGGTCTCATGTTATTTAGGCTCCCCCTACCAAGGGGAGGCTTTTTTTGTACGGTTTCGTCCGCCGGTGGCGCGCTGCCGCGCATGGCCGTCGCCTCCCATCAATACCTTGTCACCCTGATATCTGCAAAATCGCTTTTTAAATTCATTTGGTTTTCAACATACTGGATACAAGAATAATTTCTTAGCTGCATCAATTTTTAAGAAAGTTCGGAGAAATATTCGGGTCATGGCGGCCATCTTTTTTCTTCAAATTAGGACCTTGTCACCCTGATATCTACAAAACCGCTTTTTCAATTGTCTTGTGTTCAACATACTGCATGCAAATATTAATTCCTAGGCTGTATCAATTTTTCAGAAAGTTCAGGAAAATATTCGGTCATGGCGGCCATCTATTATCTTTTTTGCGGCAAATTAGGACCGTGTCACCCTGATAACTTTAAAAGCCGCTTATCTGATTTACTCAATATTAAAAATACTGCGTAGTAGTATTAATTCCTAGCCTGCCTCAATTTTTCAGAAAGTTCGGAATCTTGGTCATGGCGGCCATCTTATATCTTTGTGGGTAAAAATAGCACCTAGTCAGCCTAAAGCTGCTAGCCTCTGCCTCATAATATTACATGATAATTACATGTACAAATTGATTATCTGGTGAAATTATAATTAATGTATAACTCTTATTTAAAAAGTGCGAGGGGAGCCTTCTCGGGTGTTTGCATGGTAAACATTTACATCTAGTTTAGAACTGGAATTCATTTCAACGATTACCAACTGATCCAGGCTTCGAGTTTAGAAATGAATAACATTTTCTACGGTAAAAAACACCCAAAATATCAAGCAATTGAGCTGAAAGAAGAGCTAATTTTCATTAATGCACCGAAACCTGTAAATGACTTTTTAATGAGGAATTTAGGTTTGGGTGTGACTGGAGCCAAAGAGCCCATAGATTTCCTGATACAGTTTATTATAATTGAATGTAGAATGCTTATGCTAAAATAATTATTGAAAGGATTACCTATTGATTGTAGTAAATCCAAACTCTTAGCATAGATGATGTATGATGCTTTAGTTGTTTTACCTTAAGTGCTCACTTTTTTCCCGAAGATTTTAATTTCTGAAGATTTAATTAATATTTCCTGGAATTAGTCATTTCCTCCAACACAGCATACAGTGTCATCCAAGGGACTTTTGTTAACAATGTTTTATTAACGGGGGTAGCGGTATGATTGCTAGTAGTAGTACTTTTCGCCCCCATCCGGGGAGGGTTATCATGTATCTGTTCCAGTCTCTTGCATGCTGTACGGCATGGTACGAAAGCACTAGTCTACAGCAATCATCCAAGGGAAACTGCAGTCTCCTCATGTCTGGCCCATAATTTTCGGATCGCGTACCCTGGCTCTTCCGCTCAACAGGGGTGTCAATGCAGCTCTCGCATCAGTGCAGGCGCTGGTGTAGGCTGTGGTAGCCTTAAATAATCGGCAATGTAGTGTTTGACATTGGATCTCTCACGTGGGATGAATAGTTACCCTTCCTATTGTTAGTCTGGGGACTACCCGACCCGAAGATAGCGGAGCTGTGCAAAATGTCACGAGTTTCAGCACTTAATTGCATAGCGAAAACCAAGTCTCCGGCCATCTGGGCATGTCCAGGGATAAATCCCCTAGACAAACCCGGAACCCCTTATCGGGCAAGCAAAGGAAAACGTTTTCAATAACCCACCTTGCCCTATCACCCCACCCTAACATCATCTGTACATCATTCATCTCATCAATTGACTACAACGTTTTTATCATACTGCAATGTCACTGAAAAGACATTTTGTTCCGAAAAGTGACGTAAAGCAATGATTTACTACTCATTTTAAGTAAAAAGACCATTTTGTGTCAAAAAGTGACCTAAAGCAATAATTTACTACTACTACTACTACTACTACTACTACTACTACTACTAGATTAATGGTGATATTTTAAGGTGAACGTGTGGGAATGGCCTCTAAGGGAATGATCTTAAGCCTTAGTTACAGCGAGACGATCGATTTTAGTCGTCATAATCTGACGTCTATAACAAACCCCTTTGGTCTCATAATTTATACGAAAGTGATTGTCATTGTATCAGAGAAAAATGTACACTAGCTGGTGTAGTCACAGCTCATATCTAAGATATGGATTCCTTTGGTTTCCAAAAGGCTTTCACACCAGCCATGCAGCCTGCAGGGATCATTATTCAGGTATTGGGGAGACTTCTTTCAGCGAACGATTAAGAGGTGCCACGTTACTTTGAATATCCAAGTATTTTCATTTTTTCACATGAATAATATATTCCAACAGCGTTCTCAAACAGTATATTTAATCTGTTTTTCAAAGAATGGATGGATAGGCAATTTTTTATCATCCGCCCGTAGGGGAAAGGGGGTTTCAGTCGCGCCAGGATTCTGTCCGGCATCACGTTTTCTTGTTGGCGCAAAAACTAAAAAGTAATTTTTTCAAAATTTTAACATGACATTCCTAGCAACATGGGGATGTGCAAGTGATTTTTTAAAGATGTTACCAACATTCAAAATGGCCACCAGAGGTCAAATTCACATTCCCCACAATCTGGAGATGTGCAGGTGATTTTTGTCAGTTTTACTGAAATTCAAAATGACCACCACAAAACTCAAGAAAATTTAACCATCACATTCCCCACGATAATTGAAGTCAGAAATAATGTGCAGGTGATTTTACTGAAATTTAGGATGGCCACCACAAGTCGATTTTTTAATTATTTGTGACCGCAAAATCTCTAACCTACTTTATGGCGGGGGATGGTATAGGATTTCAGGCCTCTTGTTAATGGTATGTTCTTTCAGAAATGGCTACACATAATCTATAAAAACTCCCATGGCAGCCGGATAACTCGTCGCCTATTCTGGCAAATGCTTTCGATGCGGTACGTACTATACGACCTGCAGCGCTCTCATTGATCTTTATAATGATGGAGGGGGGATGGGTGTCACGTCCTCGTGGTCCCCCCTGGGCAACTTCTTAGAAGGCAAAGTACACCCAGACAGACGTATTTTCAAAGATTTATGGATTTGTGCATTCTTTTTGAAAACTTTTTCTTATTTGTGGACTGTTTTCTTGTATGTTGATGTTCTGCTTCATTTTCAAAAGTTTAATTTCAGCTTAATTTGTGTCGTAAAGGTTCTTTCTCATGTGTTTTTATGTTTACTTTCCATTAGTTCAGTGTTTTTCACCAAGGTTATTATGTTTATTTTGCAATAGTCTTCGGCATTGTTGTCGAAATTATAGTGGTTCATTGGTTAAAATGGTGCAGTGGTTTTTCTTTGGCATCCTGGTGATGGTCGGGATGTCCGAAAGAAACCATTGCCATATAATTAGTTTTTTATTTCATTGTTTTAATGGTTTCTCTGTTGCGTCCTGTGTAATGGTGCAGGATGTCAGAGAGAGACCATTGACATACAATTAGCTCGTGGTGCCTTACAGTGCTCTCACCGACTGTGGTCGCTCTGTCGTGGTAGTTCTTGATGACAGACCTGATCCCCAAATGTGGAGGCACTGTAGGTCTAATCATAATTTCCCTATGATTTGTTATTTTTAATTTTCTTCTCATCGTGTATTGATGTCCCTCGATGTGTATGTCGTACATTTCATAGTTTTAATGGTTTCTCGCTCTCAATAACCCACTATGCCCTATCACCCTCACATCATCATCTGTACACCATTCATCTCATTAATTGACTACAACGTTTTTATCGTATTTCAATGTCACTTATGTCGAAAAGTGATGTAAACCATTGATTTACTACTACTACTTATAATGATGGAACCTGTATCTTTGTCTTGGGGAGTCATTGAGGCACATAGTTTATTGGCTGAATCAATAATGATTGCTAGTAGTAGTACTTTTCGCCCCCATCCGGGGAGGGTCATTAGGGATCTGTTTCGTCTGTTGGATGCTCTGTATGGCATTGTACGGAAGCACTAGTCTACAGCAATCATCCAAGGGCAGCTGCAGCTTCCTCGTATCTGGCCATGATCATCGGGCGGATTGCCAGTGCCGTACCCTGGTTCCTCCGCTCAACAGCGGAGCCAATGCAGCACCCGCATCAGTGCTGGTGCTGATGTAGGCTGTGGTAGCCTTAAATAACCGGCAATAGAGTGTTTGACACTAGGTCTCTCACGTGGGATGAATGGAGTTACCCAGAGGGAGCTATCCTTCCTATTGTTAGTCTGGGGACTATCCGACCCGAGGATAGCAGAGCTGCGCAAAATGCCACAGAGCTTCAGCATTAAATTGCACAGGGAAAACTCGGTCTCCGGCCGTCTGGGCATGTCTGGGGGTATATCCCCTAGACATGCCCGAGCGAAAGAAAACGCTCTCGATAACCCACCATGCTCTATCACCCCCACCCTCACATCATCTGTACATCATTCATCTAATCAATTGACTACAACGCTTTTATTGTATTACAATGTCACTTAAAAGACCTTTTGTGCTGAAAATCGAAAACCGCACTGTAAGAGTAAAAATATTTCTACAGTAGACCCATAACATAGGTATTCAAATGAATCAGAAAGAACTAATGCAGACTTTTAAAAAACCTTAGCTCGCGATGTTTTTACAAAATAATTTAGCGCTTTTAGAGTTAAATTCTAGTTCTGTGATCCCCCCGGTCACTCATTGTGGAGGTAATATGCTATAGTATATTTCTACTTAGAGTGGACTCACAATGTTTGATGACATTAAATCTCTCACGGGGAATGAATGGGGTTACCCTTCCTATTGTTACTCTGGGGACTATCTGACCCGAGGATAGCGGAGCTGCGCGAAATGCCACGAAGTTTCAGCATTAAATTGTACAGCGAAACCCAAGTTCCCGGCGGTCTGGGCATGTCTGAGGGTAGATTCAATTCAATGCAACATTTTTATTTGTCATCGAGTACAAAAGCTCAGATACATAATGATAATGGTAAAATTCATACAAAATAAAAAGCCTAAATGACAAAAGAGAGCAGAATACTAACAGTATTATGCGCCCTCTCATAATCTACCATGAATTAGAAACACATGAATAAAATGAGTAACGGTGAAAAGTGCAACATATCGCGTCTAGAGAAGGATGGCATAGAGTTCAAGGGGTCCCATATCACATCAGGATGAGCTACTTAGCAAACACCGAGCATCGAACAAATGCCAGATCAAAGCCGGACCAACGTTGTAGACTGTGGTCCAGCACCAAGCCAACATCGGTTCAAAGCAACATGTTAGCCGGGCAACCCCACTGTTCAACACCACCCACATGATGTGCACGCATGACACCTCCACTCCAAGACAACACAAAATAAATCACAATCAGAGCTGTAAATATTATAGTTTAGTATCGGTTAATGGAATGTCATTATTTAATAGGTACAATTGATGTTAATTTTATTGAGTAAGTAATTCCATATAGTAACTCCTGAATGCAAAATCGTTTTTTGTAAAGTAGTTGTTTTTATAATCGATACATGCAAATAATCACTATGGCCGGTAAAGTATGTATGCGTTTCAGATATAACTGAAGGAACAATATGTTTTTCTATTTTAATCATCAATATTGCAACTTTAAATTTTATTTATGTTTAAAATAGCAAATTTTTCAAGTAGGACGACGAATTGATAATCCTGACAGCTTTTTTTTGTATTTTTAATAATGACGATATGTATTTATCAGATCCACTACCCCACACTCTATGCAATGACCAATATATGGAAGTAAAAAATACAGAGTCAGTAAAGTTGGTGATTTTAGTGCTTTTCTTGCTTTACACAATATACAAATTCCACGAGCTAATTTACATCTAATAGTTTTAATATGCCTTGCCCAGTTTAAATGCTCATCAATTATAACGCCCAAAAATTGTGTATCTTTTACATGCTTGTTCCCAGGACAATTTAACAATAGGATAGAAAACGGCTGCGAAAATTTGACATCGGGCAGGTTCAATAACAAAGCGACAAAGTTAGGTTGTTTGAAAATATTTTATTTGTCATGTATAATATAAATGTCGGCATCTGTCGGTGTGTGGGCAAGTGCTGGATCAGTGGCACTGGGTTGGTTTATCGTTTCACTTTGGTGTTATGGCCGTCCAACCTACAAAAACAAACAGATTTTGATTATTTTGCCTTTGGTTTTGCTGCAATACATATATAAATAATTTAAGGCAACCCGACGGTAAATATGGTGTTAAAATATTTAAGGTTCGTAAACAGTATTTTAAGCTTATATAAATCTATTTAATGTTGCCATGATTCTGCCTTAAAAAAATGTGGCATGATTTGGATCATAAATAAAATAAAAAAATACAATATTTCATAAAAATAAACACTCACTACTGAACCTCAGTTATCCTGTTCTTTAATACCGTGACGGTAGCCGTTGGAGGCAATGCCTCTAACAGATCGTCATAGGGCATCCGGGCTTCCAAGACATATACGTTGTCTTCTGCCGTCACCACAGATATAATACCAGCACTGAAAAAATGTTAAATAGCAAATTTAAAATATCCAGAGGCATGGTTTTAAAATACATTCTTTAGACGCGGCATCAAATTAAAATATGGGTCAATTAAAGATGTTTTACAATTTTATGCGAGTTGCACATGTCCGTACACTCAGATCTGCTGTGCTTGAAAATGACAAGTGGGAGTTTCTTCTATGTATACATCGTAATAATGGCACGATATTATATCTATAGTAATGACTACATAAATACATGCTATTTAAGATTTATTATGATAGGAGTCCTCACTTGTCTCGATCGACGCCGATCATGGTGACCGTCACATCCGTTTGCACTGCTTCTTCGATCTGAATATAAGCACATTTCATTTTTATAGGGCAATTGACACAGTTTATATACTTGTTTAAAAGCCATTTGAACTATACGAACCTAAAAAGATATGCATACAATAATCGCGTATTATGATTACGGATAGTTATGATAATGATAAAGCGATATAATATGGTCTAGATAATACAAATAGAACTACTGCGTTTGTGCAATTTGATCAGCAATCCATTATGACTATAATATTGTAAAATGGGTTGGTTACCCAACACTTAACATCGATACGATGTCGATTCAATGCTGGTCCACCTTCTGCAACATCAATTAATATTACACGCTGTATAGGATAAAGCCCGAGGAGGTCTACATTGTGAACCGTGGAGAAGGCCTAGGCAGAGGCCTTTTCATAATCAACAGCTCTGTCACACCCGACTGATTTTAATACCACAGGCCTACCATGATAATTGGTCTGTACTTGATCAACAATAACTCTGACAAAGAAAATAATGTAGTAGTGTGTTTTAATCCAAAATAATAACTTGCTATCAGCTCGGTCATGGCCGTAGCGTTAACAATCGTTCTCTTCTCGCCTTGTTTCGGCTCGAACTCATCAACCAGCAGATTGGTGGCAATCTGCTGGTTCACGAGGTCCGTGAAGTCGCCATCTCTCCGGTCTAGCTCCGGACTCCATATTTTCAGTGTGATCTCACTCCAGGCCAGCTTAATGTCCCTCAAGACGAGATCTCTCCGTCGCCACGTGGCCCCACTTCTTACAGGGCTCACCTAAAATGACAAAAATGTAGATAAAGCAAGTATTATACGTATTGCTACCTTACATCTATAGGCCCGCCTATGTTTTTTTGTTAACATGATATGGCATAAAGGACGTCGTTATATTCATTTATCTACATTACATGACGTTGGGGCAACGTTGGTTTACTGTTGGCTCACCGTCTAAGAAGTTGGCCCAACATTAAACCAACTTTGGCCCAACGTCTCATGTCTGCTGGTATGAGTTATACAAGGAAAGCGCATTCAGAACATGGGATACACATTATCATTACCAAGTATACATTTTTTTGACCGATTTGTAGTTTTCGTTGGTATACGTTGGTATATAAGGACTGTACTCTATACACTATATGGAGCACTATGTATATAATTTATGCGCGTCCGTAGCAAGGAACGCTGCTGTACTACAATATATTAAATGTGATCAGATACCACCCAGCAAACACGATACAGTGGCCCAATGTTGGCAGCGTAAGAGTTGGGACCAACATTGGCCCAGCATCGGTCAATGTATCGTGTTTGCTGGACAGATACAAAACATTTGGACGCTGTATAATACTCACAGAAGTGACCACGGCAGTTACAGAGAGCCTCGTCCTGGCTGGAGAGGCCAGGGCCTCCGGGATATTAGTGGACGGTGCATGCTGGTACATGGTCTTAAAGTCCGGGTCCACCAAAAATGCCAAATTGGCGAAAATCTGAATAAAACAAGTTAATTAAAAAAATGCATAGATCAGCTATCATGCAAGATTTCGCGAGATAGTGGGAAAAAATTGTCATGTGTTATCCTTGTGCGAGACATAACATTTTCTTTTATATTCTTGGTCCAGTCATTTGGCATTTCTCGAGTTAAGTATATGTTGAATTTCTAGAAATGCTGTTAGCTATTGAAGCTGCCATCGAATACATATGGGATAGTAGTGACGAGGAGTTCATGATCATCACAGACTCGCTATCTTCATTGCAGGCTCTTAGAGTCAAAAACTCAACAACCCAATTGTTTCCAATATTTTGCATATGTGTCACTACTTGTCTGGGCACAAGGACATTGTTTTCTGCTGGGTACCCAGCCATATTGGAATACAGGGTAATGAACGGGCTGATGTTTTGGCCAAGGCTGTTCTGGATAAGACAAAACAGTTTTATTATATACCATATACTGATTTCAAGTATAACATCTCGGTCTACCTTGATGACATTTTGCAAGGTGAATGGAACATCAATGTCACCAGCAAATTGTTCGAGGTACAACTAATCACTAAGCAATCTTTTACACCAATGGATCGCCGAAGAGATGATGTTGTCTTATGCAGGGCCAGAATTGGCCATGCCTATTTCACAAACGGCTATTTATTGAGAGGAGAATTGCGACCTATGTGCTGCAATACTCGTCTCACTGTAAGACATGTCCTCTAAGTTGTGCGAAATATGCGCACATCAAAAGGAAGTATTTTGCATTTAATTCCTTATTTGAGCTATTCAGGGACACCCCTGCTGGTTTTATTATTCAATTCCTTCGGGAATGTAACCTATATTACATGTTTTAATTATTAGACTTAGACTTGTAATTTTTACACAATCACTCCAATTTCATGGAGATATAGTGACTTGATAAGTCGTTCATTTTATAATAACTTCATATTTTACTGACCGAAGTTACTGGCCGAAAAGTGAAGTAAAGAAGACATTTACTTACTTACTTAATGGTTTCTCTGTTCATTGTTTATGTCATTCATATTTATGTCTAAATGGGTTTACTTTTTTGATTATAGTATATAGTATTATAGTATATATTATATGTTTGTTTTGACAATGACACTGTTTTGACTTAGACTTGTAGTTTTTACACAATCACTCCAATTTCATAGAGATATAGTGACTTGAAAAGTCGTTCATTTTATAATCACTTCATATTTTACATTATTTATACAGACGAGATTCTAGTATATGGACATGTTCACAGCTCGTGGACAGCTGTACCTTCGGAAATAATTACATAATATGGGATTCCATCCTCGCAATCGAGCTATTGGTCCAAAAGTCTGAATTAATTCGCGAATCTAAGCCAATCAGAATTTGTCAAAAAAAACGAAAAGAGCAATTCCTATTTTTGTAGTGGGGGTGTTTCAGTAACCTGACCACCCCCGCCAGAAAAATGGGCACGACCAAGTGAACATTTGGAACTGAAAACGTTTCGATCCGAAAATTTCACAAAAATGGCAAATTCTCCAAAATTCTGATGCTTTAATTGGAGGCTTTTGGAGTCAAAATGAATAAATTATATCCACAATTTAGTATAAAAGGAGTGGTCCCACTCGTCACATTTGTCAGTTCTAAGCTTACATAGATTACACAGCTATACTTACATATTCTAATGATGAGAACCGAGGGAAGAAGAGAGAAGGATGGAGAGATAAAGGATTCCAGACGTCGGGGCAGCTCTAAAGTTCGAGTCTGGCCGAAAAGTGAAGTAAAGAAGACATTTACTTACTTACTTAATGGTTTCTCTGTTCATTGTTTATGTCATTCATATTTATGTCTAAATGGGTTTACTTTTTTGATTATAGTATATAGTATTATAGTATATATTATATGTTTGTTTTGACAATGACACTGTTTTGACTTAGACTTGTAGTTTTTACACAATCACTCCAATTTCATAGAGATATAGTGACTTGAAAAGTCGTTCATTTTATAATCACTTCATATTTTACATTATTTATACTGATATTTTTATACCCATTAAACTGTGTTGTAGTGCAGGCGCTACAACATGTCATCAGACTCGTTACATATAGGTGCCAGGAGCATCGTCATCTTATCATATCAAACACTTTAAACTGAATATTTTAGTACGAACATGCTTTTATTAGCTTTGTCTCTCCTTTACTACTTTAACTATACAGTAGTGCAGGCGCTACAACATGTCATCAGACTCGTTACATATAGATGCCAGGAGCATCGTCATCTTATCATATCAAACACTTTAAACTGAATATTTTAGTACGATCATGCTTTTATTGGCTTTGTCTTTCCTTTACTACTTTAACTATACAATATGAGATATTGTAATACCTGGAATTTAAATTAAATTTAAATCACTTAAATGGCCATACTGGCCGAAAAGTGAAGTAAAGCAAATATTTTACTTACTTACTTACTTACTTACGTGGAATTCTGTCAAAAAACATGAATATTACGCCACAGGACGTAAAAAAACGTACTTCTCCTCTGATAACTCTTTCTTTAAACTGGCTAATATTCACCAACATATCATAAACTTCATCTTTCCCCGTCAGATCGACGGTTCCGATCAACTTCACAAAACTTCTCTTCAGATTATTATGTTTATTGGTCTAGACATCGAATACCAGCAATGCACAACCCCGCGCACGACACGTCTCAGTCAAACTCCGAGAGGACGACCTGCGGCACGTCCACAGTCGCCAAGAGCTATATCACAAGTGCGGGAAAAACGCTACGACCGCATGGGATTCGGTTTTATGCACACGGTACTGAAGTACCAAAACGAGGCAGTCATCTCCTGTCTCACTGAGTCCGGGGAGATCAGAAACGACTGTCACAGTAATCGAGCGAAGCAGGGATCCTACAGGTGCTTATGTTTTTTAACTACTATTTACTTATTACAATTGATCTATAATTTTAATGAAATTTACATACCTCATGGCGACAATGTCGCCCTTCGTAATCTCTACCGAAACCATGACAGGGAGAAGATGGTGTAGATCAATGAACGCGAATGGTGTTGGGCTTTTTATGTCATAAATTTCTTCCTTGTCGGTGATTACCGATATTGTATCGTCACTGTAAACAATAAACATTTATTGAGGGAGTGTTTTTATGGAACAATTATGTCGCAAAAAGCTATAGTAACCTTACAGGTTGGCTCGGTTTGTAACCAATCATGCTTATAAAGCAGCTCTCGCTGAGGCGGGCTGCTTACTTCTATTCCACACGGTCCGCTGCCACCGCCGCCGCCTTTGCAGTTATTTGTTTGCAAGATAACTACTAATTTATCGATGTATGTTGGCTCATACTTCACATAGCCATCACACACCACTGGGGAATTTTGGTGACATTTTGATCCCCATATCATCAACCCTTCAATAATTATGGCCACTAACGAAGAAATTCTCGTTAGCACGTTTCAGGAAGAAGTTGATTATTATTCATCTTATATTAATTTGGCAAATATGTCCCGTTATGTCAGCCAATGACATGATTAACTTTTGGAATCCAAAAAAATTAAAATGGCCGTTTAGCGGCCATTTTCAATTTGAGTAATTTTGTAATATTTAAATAACTAAAAAAAAACAAAATAGCGGGACCATGAATATAAACAAGATGTAAGGTCTCGCACAATGATAACCCATGACAAATTTCCCACTAATAACAGCCAAAATGGCTGCCCGTCTCATTTATTTTTTTTCCTTATTTTCTAGGAAATTTTTCACGATCGCTAATCTATGAACTTCTGCTCCCTCATACTTTACATAGCCATCACATACTTCTGGGAAATTTTTATTGACATTTTGATTCCTATATCATCAACTAGCGCCACTAACACAGCAATGCCCTGATTAACTTTTGGGAGCAAACCAGCCGTTTAGCGGTCATTTTGAATCCGAGTAATTTTGTGATATTTACCGAACTGAAAAAGAAAGCAAAGACCTGGACCATGCATATAGAGCAAAAGTGAGGACTGGCACAAGGATAACCCATGAAAAATTTCGCAGAAATGGAAATCCGAAATGGCCAGCTGGCAGTAATTTTAATTTTTTTCTCATTATCTCAGAAATCTGGTATAATAGCTAAAGCGTAAAAAAAAAAAAACTGAGACAAATTTGCTGATCTATATCAAATTTAAAAAGGGCCGACTGGCGATAACGGAGGGCTGCTTTGGTGTTCGTTTCCGAACAACTCTTTCTAGTATAATTCCAGTGAAATAAATTCTAAAAAAAATTGACAAATCATTGCAATGAATTAGAAATTAGTTATTGAAGATATTGAAGATATTGGCCGAATCTTAATAGGTAGGATAAATAATATGTAAATACTGGCACACATTTTTGTAAACATTAATAGTCACATAATCGATCATAGCTCTGATGCGATGATCGAGACTTTGTCACATATAATCGATCACAACTGCGATGCCGTGAACGAGACAATATTTCCTAGTATGTCGTCTAAAATTATTTTCTTACCTTTGGTTATCCACCCCGATTATGGTAATCTTTTTTAATTCATTTGGTCGGTCCTGTATCTGATAATATGGCACAATTATTATTAGAGGACTAGTGACGGAAGAAGAGTATTTGTCGATATTTTGTTTTTTTATTAGACCCAGCAGTTGTTGTGAATTAGGTATAATTGTGGAAGTAGTCTTTTCAAAATAAGTTGGTATCCTATCATCGTGTATAATTCAAACACTTATATATACAATATAGAATATTGTAGAATAAGATCCCCGAGCATATCACTATTTCAAGCCACCCATGACCAAATGGAACATCAGTCGGAAAACGCACTGGAAATTGTACTACTGTACTTTAGTTATTATGTGAACATTTTGATAAAACACAAATTAGGTATTCCGTATTCATAGTCGTATCTATATATTTTTCCTGTGATCCAAAACATCTTTCAGTTTTGTGGAGGAATCATTGTAAAACGTGAACCGTTTGACATGATTTTTTCTAAGCCCATGTCACACATGCATCCATTTTAATTATGTCTGACGAGACTTGCATTAAGAGACAATATATCATGATATTTCTGTATAGGCTGCCGAGTTTCCTGGCAAGGGCCAAATGCAATATATAATATATATTATATATATAATACTGGACATATACATACAGCCTACATGCATGGACATACTCATACATATGAATTGTTTGAATGTGGAGCAATCATGTGGAGCAATACAACCGAATTACTCACGGTTATGTCCGTCATGGTGGTCGAGTTCAAAGACTTCATCTCGACCCCGTTCCTCGCACGAAGCGAGGCCACTTGCAGATTTCTGATCAGCACCAATTCCTGTTCGTTTGGTATGTCCCTTACTACACCGTTCCAAAGTTTTATCGTTGCCCGACAAGACAGGTTGTGGTCCGTGACCTCCATGTCTTGCCGGGACCCCCCTTCTCCCTGCTTGATTTCACTTACCTAATAACATACAAGAATAAAACAAATAATAGTAATAATAGTAATATAGCCAATCAGAAAATAATGGTCATAAACTAAAAAATGTAGTCTTATCTAAGAAACAGTTATTTGACATTAAATGTGTCCCATCTGTACATAGCGAGTCTCATGTTGGAAAAATAAAATATGGAGTTATTGGTATTATTGGATAGCACAGAGCAGGAGGTTCAATATGACACCAATAACATGAAATGATGGTGATCCGGGGCTGAGATATGATCATTTTATTGTAGCGAATGGGTCGAGATTTTATAAAATGAAAATAGAGAAAATTGGCTTCAGAGTCATGGCAAAAATTTGATTGTAAGCCGTTTATAGTATGACTATAAAGTTCCTTATGGTGAAATAGGATATTTCAGCCAAACCTGGTAATTTGATATATATAGTTTTTAACGATTGATTTTTATAGCCCAGGATGTCTACTTTCAGAATCTGCTGGGTGGATTAGGTTTACTTCGAGCGTTTTTTAAAAATGGGTTAAGTCCAAGATGGCCGCCAGCGGCTATTTTGAAAACAAATTAACAAAAAATATGATCATCACAATCATGTGATATGTCATTTCTAATGTTGGGGCGTATGACCCATTTCTAGCCTTAAAATGATAATTCTAGGCTTTAAAGCAGCAAACTTTTACAAAAAAACAAATTCGCTATTATTAGCCCATATTATGCATATTGCCCATTTTCACAACTTGTAAGGAGCCGACATGCGACTCATTTCGTGCAGATGGGTGTGCAGATGGGTCACAAATTAGAAAAACATGTGGAAATCAATGTGCAATCGGGTAGTATACATGCAAAATAATAAATAATCGCATACAGTCAGCTAATTTCTCAATAAAAGTAGGCCCTGTACCATGTGTATACTCACCGATTTCACCACACCCCTTATACTAACTCTTGTCTGTGGCTTCGATGCTAATGCATCAGCCACACTCAAAAGTTCCGCATCCTGGTATTTTTTTATCACATTCTCGTCGACAGGGAATGTTCCTGCGGAGAATATCTACAAGAAAATGCGCAGAAGACATTGACAGAGTATAATGTTATAAATACATTTCTGGTTAATATTTAAAGTGACAAAACTATTGTATATAACATGTAAGTTGTTTGAATTCTGTGCTCTGCATTTACAGCCACAGGAACCCAAATGAAAAATACTTACGGTATTCTAGTATATGGACATGTTCACAGCTCGTGGACATATCAATCAAGGAGCAAATATACAATTTTGGCTGATTTGAGCAAACTGTGCCACTTTATTATTATGAAATTGCGAATAATGTTGTGTACAATGCGGTGGGCAAAGTATGTTATGCAATAGTCGGTCCTCAATGACTGCCTGTTTGCACAACTTTTATGCTGGCCGAACATTGAAACAGCACTGTGTGAATGTCCGTGTTTGCTGCGATGCAGGCCTATCCCAGCAAACACGAGACGTTCACCCATTGCTGGGCTAATGTTGGTCCATCGTTACTTTACAACGTTGGGCCAACATTATCCCAGCATTGGGTGAACGTCTAGTGTTTGCTGGGATACTGCCGCGCAAAGCTAAAAGGCAGTATCAACTTACCTTACAAGTAAGCAGATTGCGTACCGTCTTTTGGCTTTCTAGAGCAGTGAACATTGTGATATTACTCCCACCCTTCTAGACCTGTGAGTCTAAGTGCCAGTTTTGTAACCCGGTCATCAAAAGATGGCAAGGATACAATCCCCGAAAAATCAACTAATTTGTGACTTTATAAACCCTGTAATTAGACATATAAAAAATGCCTGGTTCCGGAACCCCATGAACTCGGTCTAAATCCGCCTTTGGCCCATCTGTGCACGGCATTATACGGAAGCACTAGTCTACAGCAATCGTCCAAGGGCTGCTGCAGCCTCCTCGTATCTGGCTATAATCTTTGGGCGTATTGCCAGTGGCGTACCCTGGTTCCTCCGTTCAACAGCGGAGCCAATGCAGCACCCGCATCAGTGCTGGCGCTGATGTAGGCCGTGGTAGCCTTAAATAACCGGCAATAGCGTGTTTGACATTAGGTCTCTCACGTGGGATGAATGGAGTTACCCAGAGGGAGTGGTCCTTCCTATTGTTACTCTGGTGACTATCCGACCCGAGGATAGCGGAGCTGCGCAAAATGCCACAGAGTTTCATCATTAAATTGTACAGCGAAACTCAAGTCTCCGGCCGTCTGGGCATGTCTGGGGGTATATCCCCTAGACATGCCCAGAACCCCTTATCCGGCGAGCGAAGGAAAACGCTCTCAATAACCCACCATGCCCTATCACCCCCACCCACACATCATCATCTGTACATCATTTCATCTCATCAATTGACTACAACGTTTTTATCGTATTACTATGTCACTTAAAAGACCTTTTGTGCCGAAAAGTGACGTAAAGCAATGATTTACTACTACTACTACTACTTTGGCCCATCTCCGTTCTCAAGGGCGTCACAATAGGCCAATATGATATTATACTGGGCATTATGCTGGATGGGTGACGCTCCTCTTAATAGTCGCAATGCACATACATTCTGCAATTCAGAGTCAATGTTTGGCCAGCGTTACAGTCCAGTGGACTTTAATGTTGGGAATAATGTTGGTCACCATCTGTATAGATATTGATCATTTTAAATTTATTTTATGGTATTAAGCAGCTCTTGCCGATGCGGGCTGCTTACTGTAGTCCACACGGTTTGCCGTTACTTCTTACTCAAATTTCACATATCAGTCAAATACCACTAGGGAATTGTTTTGGTGACATTTTGATCCCCATAATTTATCATGAAGCCTTCAATTACCAGCCACTAACGTAGAAATGCTCGTTAGCGCGTTTTAGGAAACCATCACCTCTAATTCGGCAAATATGTTCAGCTTTTGGGAGCAAACAATTTTAAAATGGATTTTGAATTATAGGAATTATGTCCTATTTATATAACAAATGCAAAATAGCTGGACCATGAATAGGAAACAAAATGCAAGGTGTCACACAAGGATAATCCACGACATATTTTGCACTAAATCTAAAATGGCCGCCAGTCTGCCATTTTAAAAAAATGTTCATTATTTTGGAATTGTTTCTGCTGGCGAATTTTTTGTGACATTTCGATTCCCATATAATCGACCTTTTATTACTAGACCACTAACACAAAATACCTATTAGCCGTTTAAAGAGAGTTTCTAGCAGATATGCGCAGCAATGTCAGCCAATGAGCCGATTACCTTTTTGGAATAAACTATTTTTAAATGACCTTCAGTGGCCGCCAGCGGCCATTTTGAATGTTCGTTATTTTGTGATAATCACGTAGCTCAAAAGCAAAATAGCTCGACCTTGCTTAGAGAACAAAATGTAAGGACTAAGACAAAAGATAACCCATATTCAAAATGGCCGACTGGCAGTCATTCTAAATTGTTTGTTTTTCTCATTATCTCTAAATGTTGCATAATTGCTAAAGCAGCTATTTAAGATTAACCTTGAGAAACTTCGCTGATCTATATCAAATTTGAAATGACCGACGGCAATAACGGAGAACTGCCTACGTATTTATTCGTTTCCGAACAACTCTTTCTAGTTTATTTTATATTTGGCGCCTGGTGGACATCCTGAATTATAGCCAATTTTACGTTCACAATAGGCCCATGTGATATTAAACGGGACATGCTTGCGTTATAGTGGCAATGCACATAGATGCCGGAATGCAGAGTCAGTGTCAGGCCAGCGTTACAGACAAAGAGGCCCATGTGTTCTTAGTCCAGTGAACTTAAATGTTTGAAGTTAGGTTTGCCACCATCTCAAGATTAATTATAGGTTATTTATTTTATATCTAAAAATGGTCACCGAATTGTACCAATTTTCTTAACACGGCCAGAGCAAAAAACTAATTACATTTATATAAGGTAGTTGTAAGATAGCGAGGTTGACGAGTCAAAAAGTCATAGTACACAGATTGAAAGTTTTTATTGTCTAGTTGGTAAAAATCCGAATAAATGTACTCACTGTGTATTTTGCAGTGATGGAGATCACGGGCATTCCCGCCTTGTCGAGGAAGCTGTCGAATTGCGTTATAGTCAGGAACCGGTCTATGCTCAGCTTTTCAATATACTGTGGTAATTCAGCGGAGCATCTTAGCTCCCTAGCTGTATGGTCTTCTTTGCCAAGAACATGGACGAAGGCATACTTAACAGTTGCTCCCGATCGCTGTAGGATCTGCTTTTGTAATTACATAGACACTAATCAATACTGACTAGCGGGTGTTGGCTCATCGGAGTGTGTGTAGTAGGGTCCATAACTGTAGCAATTGCCGCCGTATGCACCCGTATAGTCGACCAAGCCATCTTCTTCTTATGGTGAAGATGCCATAAATAGTTCAAGAAATGACCTACAGAAGGGGAAGTTGGTGAAACATCATGTCGGTCACACCATCCACACCACGCCTTCCAGGCGTATTTATACTGGTCCCTTGTGCTGGACCGCCAAGCTCCACAAAGGAACTCTGCCAAAGGTTCAACCGTTTCTTCTGACCTGAACCGGTTCCGCAGATGTACCATGCAGTCAGCTTCAAACTCTTGAGGTCTGTTAGCGATTTCCCGGACAGTGTGTCTTTCACCACGTCTGTTTCCGTTGGTAATCGGCGGGGTGGCTGTACCGAAAGGAGTACCAACTCCGGGAACCATGCAGCTCTCACGCAGAAAATCACCTTCCCGCTGTTGCCCTTGAGCCTCCTCAAGAACAAGGGCATCAACTGAGGAGAAGGAAAGGCATACATCCTCCTGAGCCGTAACCCCTGTTGTAAGGCGTTCACGCCAGCTGCCCTTGTGTCCGTCCTGTCTAGGGAGTAATAGACTGGTACCTGGGCTGAACCTCTCGACGCGAACAGGTCTATGGAGGGGGTTCCGAAGCACAGGAAGATCCTCTGTGCTACCGTCTTGCTTAAACACCATTCCTGAGTCTCCTTGTTTCTGGAGACAGCATCTGCACCAAGGTTCGCCAATCCTGGTAGAAAAGCCGGGGTTGGTCGGATACAGTGGCTGCTGCAGTATAGCAGAAGCTCTGCCGTGATTCTGTTGAGTGTCCTGGATCTCGTTCCACCCTGCGTCAGGATGTAGCTTGCTGCTGTTACATTGTCCAGGTGCACCATTACAACTTTGTTTCTGAGGAACCTGACAAAGCTTTCCACGGCTCTCAACACCGCCAACAACTCCAGCTCTTTGATGTGCGCTTCTGCCTCCTTCCGAGACCAATGTCCGTTTTCTGATCTGTGGTCCAACGTCTGTCCCCAACGTTGCATGGATGCATCCGTTGTCAGAGTAAGGGATGCTGTCTCTGCTGTCCATAATTCCCCTCCTTCTGGAGGGCTCATCCACCAGATCACAGATCTTCTGGACTCTTCGTCCCAGACGAAAGCTTCTGTCCTCAGTACATAGATGACACACATCTGAAGTGGTCTGTACATCAACCTTCCCAGGGCGACAGCTCGTCTTGCGAAGTTCGCTTTCCCCAGGAAGGTACGAGCTAGCCCTAGAAAAGGTTTCCTTAACAACTTCCGTTACAACTGTCTGAAGTTGACCCTTTTCTCTTCTGGGAGAAAAACTCGACCCTGGACTGTGTTCCAACACAGCCCCAGGTAATCAAAGACCTGTGTCTGCTCCAGGTGATATTTCTTTGCATTCGTTTGGAAACCTGCCCTGCTCAGCACTGCAAGAACGAAATCCCTGTTCTCTATGGTCTCCTGTCTTGACCTTCCTAACACCAGGAAGTCGTCCAGATAAACTATTATCCGTATGCCCCTGGATTTGCATAGGGATATTATTTGTAGTGTCAGCTTCGTGAATGTCCTCGGGGCTGAAGTTAAGCCGAACAGAAGCCGGCGAAACTGCTAGCAATTCCGCTGCCACAGGAATCTCAAAAACCGTCTGTGTTTGCTGTAAATCGGCACATGGAGGTAAGCATCTTTGAGGTCGATGGTGATCGCCCAGTCTTTTTTCCTTAGAGATGTGGAGACGTCCTTCACGGTTGACATTTTGAAGAGTTTCTTTTTGATAAACTTGTTTAACTTCTTTAAATTTATAACTGGTCTTTGGCTGCCGTCCTTCTCCTTTACCAAAAATATGTTTGAATAGAAACCTGTGTCCAAAATTTTGATTTTCTTAACCGCTCCTTTTTGGAGCAGACTCTCCACTTCCAGTGAGATGAGGTGTTGGTTCTTGCTGTAGACTGGCGTAGATCTTACTGGACCGGGTAGAGACAGTGGGGGTCTTGCTTGAAATTCTAGTCTGTGACCCCTCACTGCTTCACTGATGAATTTGTCTCTCGCTACCTGGTCCAACCATTCTCGACTCTCGAAGAGCCCTCCTGCCGTGCTCTCAGTCCCTGCAGGACCTGTTTCTTCTGGAGCCGCGGGCTCCATGACCACCACGCGCCGAACTCCTTCCTCGACTTCCCCCCCCCCCTCTTCGTCTGGAAGTGTGATACTCCGGGCGTCTCTGTTCCCTGTCTCTCCTCACTGGGGATCGGCTGCGCGCAGACTGCCTCAAGAACCCAGCTTTCAGCGCTTTGTTTAACAAGTCCTGCTGTCTCCTGCTGGTTCCCGCGGCCACCAGATCTTCAATTGGTGTCTCGAAGATGGAGTCAAACCCCATCTTCACTCCTGCTACTTGCTCTTTCAGTACTGGATCCCTTATGGCATTCACAGCCAGAGTGTGCCTTCTGGATCCTATTTCGTTGAACCATGAAGCCAGGAAACGTAGGGAATGACCCAATGGCTGTAACGCTGTCTCAGTCATCGTCTTCAAACCCTTCCTTAGTTGTCTTTTGATCTCCCCTTCAGGGATTTTGTCTAATGCCTCCTTCACCTGGGCAGCACCTGTCTCCAGGTGAGACAAGCCTGCAGTCAAAGACATTGCAGCTAAACCAAGAGTTTTCTGCTCCTTCCGCATGGAACCATCCTTGTTCTTATCGGACCTCTGAAAATCCACTATTGGTGGCATAGTCAGACTCATGAAGGGTGCCGCATCCGGGTGCCCAGAGTATTGTCTCTCAATCAGCGTAACTGGCACCACCTTGTGCATGTCCGCACTTCCTCTTGCCATGTCCTGACGTCCTTATGAGAAGGCTTGATGAATGATTCCTGGCGAGCCAGAGCTGAGCTCAATCCTGTAAGGCAGGACCCTTCCATCTCGCCCCTGCCAGCAAAGGGGTCCTCTCTCTGAGGTTCCTCATCCCATCTCCTGTCATCCAGAGACCTCCTTGACGAGTAATAACTATCATCATCGATGTACTCGTCGTCCTCGTCTCTCACTACGTGGGCAGGTAGTAGTACTTCATTTCTCATATACCTCGGGGACTCCGATCGTCTGTCCTCAGGTCGTCTCTCATCCCGTCTTCTCGGGGACTCGTGGTGCATGTCCTCCCTCCGCCTCGGGGAGTCGTGTCGCTCCTCCTCTCTTCGTCTCGAGGGAGCAGCCCGTCTCTCTGGGGTAGCCAACAACCCCGACCTCATTATGTCTGCAAGACTCTCTCTTATAGTGTCTCTCATGTACTGTTTCCAGTCCTCCTGCGGTGGAGGCTGGACAGTATCTTCAGGTGGAAGCGCGCCCAGAGCGGCAGAGGGCTTCCTCCTCGGGTCTACACATGGTGCCATACCCGATACCCTTTCAGTAGGGATCCTAGCTGATGCAGCAACCCCTTCGTATGGGGCAGCATGAAAAATAGCTGTCTCTATGTCACCCGTCTCCACCGGTGCCAGAATAGTGCTGTCTTCATCCAAATCCACAAACTGCAAAGGGCTGTTGATGCTTGGAGGAAGGATCTCTTTCGGCGTCTTCTTCCTCTCATCCTTCTTGTCATGATTTCCCTTGGCGTCGTTATGACGTCTTGAATAGGTCGTTGTCGACTTCCTTTCTTCTTTGCGCTCTGCGGGGGGCTGGCCGCTACTATCATTGCGTCGGGCCTAGCCCCTTCCTTCCGCAGAGCGCTGACCCCAGACTCGAACTTTCGAGCTGCCCCGACGTCTGGAATCCTTCCTCTCTCCATCCTTCTCTCTTCTTCCCTCGGTTCTCATCATTAGGATATGTAAGTATAGCTGTGTAATCTAAGCTTGCGAGCTTGGAACTGACAAATGTGACCACTCCTTTTATACTAAATTGTGGATATAGTTTATTCATTTTGACTCCAAAAGCCTCCAATCAAAGCATCAGAATTTTGGAGAATTTGCCATTTTTGTGAAATTTTCGGATCGAAACGTTTTCAGTTCCAAATGTTCACTTGGTCGTGCCCATTTTTCTGGCGGGGGTGGTCAGGTTACTGAAACACCCCCACTACAAAAATAGGAATTGCTCTTTTCGTTTTTTTTTGGCAAATTCTGATTGGCTTAGATTCGCTAATTAATTCAGATTTTTGGACCAATAGCTCGATTGCGAGGATGGAATCCCATATTATGTAATTATTTCCGAAGGTACAGCTGTCCACGAGCTGTGAACATGTCCATATACTAGAATCTCGTAAGTATTTTTTATTTGGGTTCCTGTGGCTGTAAATGCAGAGCACAGAATTCAAACAACTTACATGTTATATACAATAGTTTTGTCACTTTAAATGTTAACCAGAAATGTATTTATAACATTATACTCTGTCAATGTCTTATGCGCATTTTCTTGTAGATATTCTCCGCAGGAACATTCCCTGTCGACGAGAATGTAATAAAAAATACCAGGATGCGGAACTTCTGAGTTTGGCTGATGCATTAGCATCGAAGCCACAGACAAGAGTTGGTATAAGGGGTGTGGTGAAATCGGTGAGTATACACATGGTACAGGGCCTACTTTTATTGAGAAATTAGCTGACTGTATGCGATTATTATTTTTTTTCATGTATACTACCCGATTGCACATTGATTTCCACATGTTTTTCTAATTTGTGACCCATCTGCACACCCATCTGCACGAAATGAGTCGCATGTCGGCTCGGTACAAGTTGTGAAAATGGGCAATAAGCATGATATGGGCTAATAATAGCGATTTTTGTTTTTTGTAAAATTTTGCTGCTTTAAAGCCTAGAATTATCATTTTAAGGCTAGAAATGGGTCATACGCCCCAACATTAGAAATGACATAGCACATGATTGTGATGATCATATTTTTTGTTAATTTGTTTTCAAAATAGCCGCTGGCGGCCATCTTGGATTTTACCCATTTAAAAAAAAAAACGCTCGAAGTTAACCAAATCCACCCTTCTGAAAGTAGACATCCTGGGCTATAAAAATCAATCGTTAAAAACTATATATCAAATTTCCAGGTTTGGCTGGAATATCCTATTTCACCATAAGGAACTTTTTTTTATACTA
The DNA here is from genome assembly GCA_964017125.1 of Flabesymbios commensalis. Classification (NCBI taxonomy): domain Eukaryota; kingdom Metazoa; phylum Annelida; class Polychaeta; order Terebellida; family Flabelligeridae; genus Flabesymbios; species Flabesymbios commensalis. The sequence continues at coordinate 7,057,952 of OZ024903.1, read as the reverse complement.
TAAAGGGCTTACAATCAAATTCTTGCCATGACTCTGAAGCCAATTTTCTCCATTTTCATTTTATAAAATCTCGACCCATTCGCTACACTAAAATGATCATAAGTCAGCCCCGGATCACCATTTCATGTTCTTGGTGTCATATTGAACCTCCTGATCTGTGCTATCCATTAGTACCATTAACTCCATATTTTATTTTGCCAACATGAGACTCGTTATGTACAGATGGGTCACATTTAATGTCAAAAAACTGTTTCTTAGATAAGACTACATTCTTTAGTTGATGAAAATTATTTTCTGATTGGCTATATTACTATTATTACTATTATTTGTTTTATTCTTGTATGTTATTAGGTAAGTGAAATCAAGCAGGGAGAAGGGTGGTCCCGGCAAGACATGGAGGTCACGGACACCAACCTGTCTTGTCGGGCAACGATAAAACTTTGGAACGGTGTAGTAAGGGACACACCAAACGAACAGGAATTGGTGCTGATCAGAAATCTGCAAGTGGCCTCGTTGCGTGCGAGGAACGGGGTCGAGATGAAGTCTTTGAACTCGACCACCATTACGGACATAACCGTGAGTAATTCGGTTGTATTGCTCCACATTCAAACAATTCTTATGTATGAGTATGTCCATGCATGTAGGCTGTATGTATATGTCTAGTATTATATATATAATATATATTATATATTGCCTTTGGCCCTTACCAGGAAACTCGGCAGCCTATACAGAAATAACATGATATATTGTCTCTTAATGCATGTCTCGTCAGACGTAATTAAAATGGATGCATGTGTGACATGGGCTTAGAAAAAAATCATGTCAAATTGTTCACGTTTTACAATGATTCCTCCACAAAACTGAAAGATGTTTAGGATCACATGAAAAATATATAGCTACGACTATGAATACGGAACACCTAATTTGTGTTTTATCAAAATGTTCACATAATAACTAAAGTACAGTAGTACAATTTCAAGTGCGTTTTCCGACTGATATTCCATTTGGTCACGGGTGGCTTGAAATAGTGATATGCTCGGGGATCTTATTCTACAATATTCTATATTGTATATATAAGTGTTTGAATTATACACGATGATAGGTTACTAACTTATTTTAAAAAGGTTACTTCCACAATTATACCTAATTCACGACAACTGCTGGGTCTAATAAAAAAAAAAAATATCGACAAATACTCTTCTTCCGTCACTAGTCCTCTAATAATAATTGTGCCATATTTTCAGATACAGGACCGACCAAATGAATTCAAAAAGATTACCATAATCGGGGTAGATAACCAAAGGTAAGAAAATAATTTTAGACGACATACTAGGAAATAATGTCTCGTTCACGGTATCGCAGTTGTGATCGATTATGTGACAATGTCTTGATCATGGCATCAGAGCTATGATCAATTATGTGACTATTATTGCTTACAAAAATGTGTGCCAGTATTTACATATTATTTATCCTACATATTAAGATTCGGCCAATATCTTCAATAACTAATTTCTAATTCATTGCAATAATTTGTCCATTTTTTTTAGAATTCATTCCATCACAGACTTGGAATTATACAAGAAAGAGTTGTTCGGAAACAAACACCAAAGCAGCCCTCCGTTATCGCCAGTCGGCCCTTTTTAAATTTGATATAGATCAGCAAACTTGTCTCAAGTTTTTTTTCTATTACGCTTTAGCTATTATGCCAGATTTCTGAGACAACGAGATTTTTTTTTTTTAAATGACCGCCAGCTGGCAATTTCGGATTTCCATTTGTGCGAAATTTTTCATGGGTTATCCTTGTGCGAGTCCTCACTTTTGTTCTATATGTATGGTCCAGCTCATTGCTTTCTTTTTCAGTTCGGTAAATATCACAAAATTTCTCAGATTCAAAATGACCACTAAACGGCTGGTTTGCTCCCAAAAGTTCAGGGCATTGCCTGACATTGCTGTGAATATTAGCAAAATAAAAAGATGTGCTAGAAACTTTTTCCTGAAATGCGCTAACGAGTATTTCTGTGTTAGTGGTGCTAGTTGATGATATAGGAATCAAAATGTCAATAAAAATTTCCCAGGGGTATGTGATGGCTATGTAAAGTATGAGGGAGCAGAAGTTCATAGATCAGCTATCATGAAAAATTTCCTAGAAAATAAGGAAAAAAATAAATGAGACTGGCAGCCATTTTGGCTGTTATTAGTGGGAAATTTGTCATGGGTTATCATTGTGCGAGACCTTACATCTTGTTTATATTCATGGTCCAGCTATTTTTTTTTTTTAAAATGGCCGCTAAACGGCCATTTTAATTTTTTTGGATTCCAAAAGTTAATCATGTCATTGGCTGACATAACGGAGCATATTTGCCAAATTAATATAAGATGAATAATATTCAACTTCTTCCTGAAACGTGCTAACGAGAATATCTTCATTAGTTTCGTTAGTGGCCATAATTATTAAAGAGTTGATGATATGGGGATCAAAAAGTCACCAAAATTCCCCAGTGGTATGTGATGGCTATGTGAAGTATGAGCCAACATACATTGATAAATTAGTAGTTATCTTGCAAACAAATAACTGCAAAGGCGGCGGCGGTGGCAGCGGACCGTGTGGGATACAAGTAAGCAGCCCGCCTCAGCGAGAGCTGCTTTATAAACATGATTGGTTACAAACTGAGCCAACCTGAAAGGTTACTCTAGCTTTTTGCGACATAATTGTTCCATAAAAACACTCCCTCAATAAATGTTCCTCAGTGACTATACAATATCGGTGATCACTGACAAGGAAGAAATTTATGACATAAAATGCCCAACACCATTCGCGTTCATTGATCTACACCATCTTCTCCCTGTCATGGTTTCGGTAGAGATTACGAAGGGCGACATTGTCGCCATGAGGTATGTAAAATTAAAATTATAGATCAATTGTAATAAGTAAATAATAGTTAAAAAACATAAGCACCTGTAGGATCCCTGCTTCGCTCGATTACTGTGACAGTCGTCTCTGATCTCCCCGGACGCGGTGAGACAGGAAATGATTGCCTCGTTTTGGTACTTCAGTACCGTGTGCATAAAACCGAATCCCATGCGGTCGTAGCTTTTTTCCCGCACTTGTGATATAGCTCTTGGCGACTGCGGACGTGCCGCAAGTCGTCCGCTCAGAGTTTGACTGAGACGTGTCGTGCGCGGGGTTGTGCATTGCTGGTATTCGATGTCTAGACCAATAAACATGATAATCTGAAGAGAAGTTTTGTGAAGTTGATCGGAACCGTCGATCTGACGGGGAAAGATAAAGTTTATGATATGTTGGTGAATATTAGGTGGCTTCTGCCGTTCACCCTACCGACGAGCCACCTCGCATCTCCACACTGGTGACCCCTGACGTTTGAGTGTGATCGCAACAGCGTTTTTACCAAGCATCAAGATGAAAACCGCTGTTTTCAAGGATAGTTTTTGTTAAAATATTAAGGGATTATTCGAAAAAAATCATGAGCATTTTTTTCGCAAAGATACGTGAAAATTGTAGGTCACACTAATATGCCAGTTTAAACTAGCTAGAAAGAGTTATCAGAGGAGAAGTACGTTTTTTTACGTCCAAAATGGCGTAATTTTCATATTTTTTGACAGAATTCCACGTGTTTGGTGCTTTTTCAAGATGGCGACCATGTCGGTTTTTTCTAGAAAAACCGTGAAAATTTTTTTTCTCATTTATTCTTTTAAAGTACGAGTTCTTAAAATGGTTTCATCCTATTAATGCCACTGTAGGCGAGTAGAAAGTGTGTGTTTTCGAAAACTACATTTTTTAAACACGCATCCAGCCATAACCGGCATGCACCTGGACAGTGGACCTGTGTCGCCTCATCACATTAGCATAAATTAGGCCGCCATTTTGATTTCGTGGAGCAGACTATTCACGTGTCAAGATTATACACGGTCTAGTCTCAAATAATTTTTTTGCATACATATAAATTTTCTTTTTCAAAACTATTAAAAAAAGAAATATAAATAAGCAGTTTCGGAAAGGAGATTATAGTACAGGTTGTGCGAGATTTTGATAAAGTCAGAGTATAATTTTTTCACGTCGAAACACCCCCTGGTGTTTGGCGTCACTCTAGCCTACTCTTAGCGCCTTGTTTGGCACAGAGTAGCTCATGAATATGCTAATGTGAGGCGAGACGCGGCTGCTGTTCAGTTTTGCACGTACACCCACGATACAAAAATGAAATGAATCGGGCTTTAGGCCACCTTTGTGCACATATAGGCTAAACTGGGCCAGGAGAACCTCCTGAGGATGGTGAGATGATTGAGATGACACTGTCCTCCAGACACAGGATTCAAAATTCGAGCCCTGGCGGTCTGAGGCCGAGCACGCTACCTCTCGGTCACGGAGGCTCCCCACAATACTAACTTTCACACGTGGATGGGGAAGAAACAATTTTGTTTCTTTCAAACCGCCGAGACCGGGAACCGAACCCCGGACTCTGGCGTGAAAGGCAGCGGTGCTAACCACTACCCTAGGGCCCCCGCCCACACCCACGATACAGGCCTGCTGGCCCAAGCATACAGCAACGAGCTGCCGGCTGCACATGTTAGCAGCAAACGATCATACATCATACACACACCCGCCACAAACCAAATAAACACAACCACTACGACGACAACCGTCTTATACGTCAGTCAACGAAAGGAAGCGAGCGATTAATTCGGAAATTATTAAGAATGAATCGGCGATGAGCGTGCCATATAAAAAAAAAGTGGAATGTTCACCGCAGAAATCATTTATCAGCGAAATGATACACTATATCATCAATCCACGTAGACTACTGTCAGTCATGTTTTAAAATATTATTCTAAAAACAAATGTAGCTGTTTTTCCTCGCAGTCACATTTGTCCTATCAGTCTGAGAACGAAATTTTTTCATGATAGTCGATTTCAGTAGATCAAAACTTATATAAATAACGAAATATTCGACTTGACAGTTGCGCTATAGCGAAACATTGTCAATATTTGCATGTGTTTTTCGACTTGTGTGAAAAAAAAAAATTCTTCACCCGGGTCGATTTACTATACACTATTATCATAGCTTAGCATAGCATGTAGTAATTATTTCTGGCATTTTATATATAATTTTGAGCTACAGTTTTCACAAAACAATTATATATGTGTGTGAATAAGTGAAAAGAAATTATGTGCAATCGCAGTGACGAATATTTAAACATCTCAGCAACCCCTGTATCTCGCAACATGCGACATAGGATGGACAATCTCTACAGCCTACATTTCTAAAGATTCAACATATACAGACATTTTTAATAAGGTCTAGACGGCAATGTACAGCTATCCCGCGCATGCCAATTGGAATTTTGTAATATTCACTTAACTCGAGAAATGCCAAATGATAACACATGACAATTTTCCCCCACTATCTCGCGAAATCTTGCATGATAGCTGATCTATGAATTTTTTTAATAAACTTGTTTTATTCAGATTTTCGCCAATTTGGCATTTTTGGTGGACCCGACTTTAAGACCATGTACCAGCATGCACCGTCCACTAATATCCCGGAGGCCCTGGCCTCTCCAGCCAGGACGAGGCTCTCTGTAACTGCCGTGGTCACTTCTGTGAGTATTATACAGCGTCCAAATGTTTTGTATCTGCCCAGCAAACACGATACATTGAACGATGCTGGCCCAATGTTGGTCCCAAGTCTTACGCTGACAACATTGGGCCACTGTATCGCGTTGGTGCTGGGTGGTATCTGATCACATTTAATATATTGTAGTACAGCAGCGTTCCTTGCTACGGACGCGCATAAATTATATACATAGTGCTCCTTATGCACCAACGTATACCAACGAAAACTACAAATCGGTCAAAAAAATGTGTACTTGTTAATGATAATGTGTATCCCATGCTCTGAATGCGCTTTCCTTGTATAACTCATACCAGCAGACATGAGACGTTGGGCCAAAGTTGGTTTAATGTTGGGCAAACTTCTTAGACGGTGAGCCAACAGTAAACCAACGTTGCCCCAACGTCATGTAATGTAGATAAATGAATATAACGACGTCCTTTATGCCATATCATGTTAACAAAAAAACATAGGCGGGCCTATAGATGTAAGGTAGCAATACGTATAATACTTGCATTATCTACATTTTTGTCATTTTAGGTGAGCCCTGTAAGAAGTGGGGCCACGTGGCGACGGAGAGATCTCGTCTTGAGGGACATTAAGCTGGCCTGGAGTGAGATCACACTGAAAATATGGAGTCCGGAGCTGGACCGGAGAGATGGCGACTTCACGGACCTCGTGAACCAGCAGATTGTTGCCACCAATCTGCTGGTTGATGTGTTCGAGCCGAAACAAGGCGAGAAGAGAACAAGTGTTAACGCTACGGCCATGACCGAGCTGATAGTAAGTTATTATTTTGGATTAGAACACACTACTACATTTTTTTCTTTATCAGAGTTATTGTTGATCAAGTACAGACCAATTATCATGGTAGGCCTGTGGTATTAAAATCAGTCGGGTGTGACAGAGCTGTTGATTATGAAAAGGCCTCTGCCTAGGCCTTCTCCACGGTTCAAAATGTAGACCTCCTCGGGCTTTATCCTATACAGCGTGTAATATTAATTGATGTTGCAGAAGGTGGACCAGCATTGAATCGACATCGCATCGATGTTAAGTGTTGGGTAACCAACTCATTTTACAATATTATAGTCATAATGGATTGCTGATCAAATTGCACAAACGCAGTAGTTCTATTTGTATTATCTAGACCATATTATATCGCTTTATTATTATCATAACTATCCGTAATCATAATACGCGATTATTGTATGCATATCTTTTAGGTTCGTATAGTTCAAATGGCTTATAAACAAGTATATAAACTGTGTCAATTGCCCTATAAAAATGAAATGTGCTTATATTCAGATCGAAGAGGCAGTGCAAACGGATTTGACGGTAACCATGATCGGCGTCGATCGAGACAAGTGAGGACTCCTGTCATAATAAATCTTAAATAGCATGTAGTTGTGTAGTCATTACTATAGATATAATATCGTGCCATTATTACAATGTATAAATAGAGGAAACTCCCACTTGTCATTTTCAAGCAGAGCAGATCTAAGTGTACGGACATGTGCAACTCGCATAAAATTGTAAAACATCTTTAATTGACCCATATTTTAATTTGATGCCGCATCTAAAGAATGTATTTTAAAACCATGCCTCTGGATATTTTAAATTTGCTATTTAACATTTTTTCAGTGATGGTATTATATCTGTGGTGACGGCAGAAGACAAGGTATATGTCTTCGAAGCCCGGATGACCTATGACGATCTGTTAGAGGCATTGTCTTTAACGGCTACAGTGACTGTATTAAAGAACAGGATAACTGAGGTTCAGCAGTGAGTGTTTATTTTTATGAAATATTGTATTTTTTTATTTTATTTATGATCCAAATCATGCCACATTTTTTTAAGGCAGAATCATGGCAACATTAAATAGATTTATATAAGCTTAAAATACTGTTTACGAACCTTAAATATTTTAACACCATATTTACCCTCGGGTTGCCTTAAATTATTTCCATATGTATTGGAGCAAAATCAAAGGCAAAATAAAACTTTTTTTGGATGGTGGAAATAATACTTTTATGAATATAATTATTCACATAACCTTATTTTGTTTTTGTAGGTTGGACGGCCAAGCCAAAACAAGTGAGAAACAAACCCAGTGCCACCAATACAGCACTTGTATACAGATAGATGCGGACAAGCATAATGTATATTGCAAATAAAAAAATTCAAACAACCTAACTTTGTCGCTTTAACCTGCCCGATAGCAGATTTTCGCAGCCGTTTTCTATCCTATTGTTAAATTGTCCTGGGAACATTGTAACCTCAAGCGTAAGAAATTACTTTGATCACATAACTTTTTTTACTTATCTGGTCCCTTTTTTCCGAACTAGATTCAAAACGACTTGTAGTTTGACGGTTGGCAGTATTTTCTAGTTTTTGATTTCTCTAAAAATGACCCAAAATTAAAATCGCTGCCTTTGTTCCTAACTTAGTGATGTCCATTTTTCGGCCAGTTATTTCTTACCTTCTACAATGGTCCAAATGTATACGGCTTCCAGTTCTTTGAATTTTTTCCCGGTTTTTATGAACCCACTTTGTGGAAAAACGTTGATTGGCAATTTGTCAAGTGACCCCGGACCAGTGCCCCACAATATCCGCATGGAATTTCTATGCATGGGCACAAACGCTTTCAAACAAACCAAACTGAATTGAAATGCCCTACGAATTGAGAAAGAATTTCTTGTGAATTGTGGAGTGTCCTAATTGGGTCGGTTTATTAAAAATTGACATTTTTTTAAAATCCGCGCCGCAGTTCTATGCAGACACACAAGTTCGTTCAAAAGTAGTAGTAGTAGTACATCTTTGCTTTACGTCACTTTTCGGCACAAAAGGTCTTTTAAGTGACATTGTAATACGATAAAAACGTTGTAGTCAATTGATGAGATGAATGATGTACAGATGATAATGTGAGGGTGGGGGTGATAGGGCATGGTGGGTTATTGAGAGCGTTTTCCTTCGCTCGCCCGATAAGGGGTTCTGGGCATGTCTAGGGGATATACCCCCAGACATGCCCAGACGGCCGGAGACTTGAGTTTCGCTGTACAATTTAATGATGAAACTCTGTGGCATTTTGCGCAGCTCCGCTATCCTCGGGTCGGATAGTCCCCAGAGTAGCAATAGGAAGGACCACTCCCTCTGGGTAACTCCATTCATCCCACGTGAGAGACCTAATGTCAAACACGCTATTGCCGGTTATTTAAGGCTACCACAGCCTACATCAGCGCCAGCACTGATGCGGGTGCTGCATTGGCTCCGCTGTTGAACGGGGGAACCGGGGTACGCCACTGGCAATCCGCCCGAAGATTATAGCCAGATACGAGGAGGCTGCAGCTGCCCTTGGACGATTGCTGTAGACTAGTGCTTCCGTACAATGCCGTACACAGATGGGCCAAAGGCGGATTTAGACAGAGTTCATGGGGTTCCGGAACCCGGCATTTTTTATATGTCAAATTACAGGGTTTATAAAGTCACAAATTAGTTGATTTTTCGGGGATTGGATCCTTGTCATCTTTTGATGACCGGGTTACAAAACTGGCACTTAGACTCACAGGTCTAGAAGGGTGGGAGTAATATCACAATGTTCACTGCTCTAGAAAGCCAAAAGACGGTACGCAATCTGCTTACTTGTAAGGTAAGTTGATACTGCCCTTTAGCTTTGCGCGGCAGTATCCCAGCAAACACTAGACGTTCACCCAATGCTGGGATAATGTTGGCCCAACGTTGTAAAGTAACGATGGACCAACATTAGCCCAGCAATGGGTGAACGTCTCGTGTTTGCTGGGATAGGCCTGCATCGCAGCAAACACGGACATTCACACAGTGCTGTTTCAATGTTCGGCCAGCATAAAAGTTCTGCAAACAGGCAGTCATTGAGGACCGACTATTGCATAGTAGTAGCAGTAGTAAATCTTTGCTTTACGTCACTTTTCGGCATAAAAGGTCCTATAAGTGACATTGTAATACGATAAAAACGTTGTAGTCAATTGATGAGATGAATGATGTACAGATGATGATGTGAGGGTGGAGGTGATAAGCCATGGTGGGTTATTGAGAGCGTTTTCCTTCGCTCGCCCGATAAGGGGTTCTGATCATGTCTAGGGGATATACCCCCAGACATGCCGAGACGGCCGGAGACTTGAGTTTCGCTGTACAATTTAATGATGAAACTCTGTGGCATTTTGCGCAGCTCCGCTATCCTCGGGTCGGATAGTCCCCAGAGTAGCAATAGGAAGGACCACTCCCTCTGGGTAACTGCATTCATCCCACGTGAGAGACCTAATGTCAAACACGCTATTGCCGGTTATTTAAGGCTACCACAGCCTACATCAGCGCCAGCACTGATGCGGGTGCTGCATTGGCTCCGCTGTTGAACGGAGGAACCAGGGTACGCCACTGGCAATCCGCCCGAAGATTATAGCCAGATACGAGGAGGCTGCAGCTGCCCTTGGACGATTGCTGTAGACTAGTGCTTCCGTACAATGCCGTACACAGATGGGCCAAAGGCGGATTTAGACAGGAGTTCATGGGGTTCCGGAGCCCGGCATTTTTTATATGTCAAATTACAGGGTTTATAAAGTCACAAATTAGTTGATTTTTCGGGGATTGGATCCTTGTCATCTTTTGATGACCGGGTTACAAAACTGGCACTTAGACTCACAGGTCTAGAAGGGTGGGAGTAATATCACAATGTTCACTGCTCTAGAAAGCCAAAAGACGGTACGCAATCTGCTTACTTGTAAGGTAAGTTGATACTGCCTTTTAGCTTTGCGCGGCAGTATCCCAGCAAACACTAGACGTTCACCCAATGCTGGGATAATGTTGGCCCAACGTTGTAAAGTAACGATGGACCAACATTAGCCCAGCAATGGGTGAACGTCTCGTGTTTGCTGGGATAGGCCTGCATCGCAGCAAACACGGACATTCACACAGTGCTGTTTCAATGTTCAGCCAGCATAAAAGTTGTGCAAACAGGCAGTCATTGCGGACCGACCACCGCATTGTACACAAAATTATTCGCAATTTCATAATAATAAAGTGGCACAGTTTGCTAAAATCAGCCAAAATTGTATATTTGCTCCTTGATTGATATGTCCACGAGCTGTGAACATGTCCATATACTAGAATACCGTAAGTATTTTTCATTTGGGTTCCTGTGGCTGTAAATGCAGAGCACAGAATTCAAACAACTTACATGTTATATACAATAGTTTTGTCACTTTAAATATTAACCAGAAATGAATTTATAACATTATACTCTGTCAATGTCTTATGCGCATTTTCCTGTAGATATTCTCCGCAGGAACATTCCCTGTCGACGAGAATGTGATAAAAAAATACCAGGATGCGGAACTTTTGAGTTCGGCTGATGCATTGGCATCGAAGCCACAGACAAGAGTTAGTATAAGGGGTGTGGTAAAAACGGTGAGTATACACATGGTACAGGGCCTACTTTTATTGAGAAATTAGCTGACTGTATTACTACTATTTTAAATTTTTTTGCATGTATACTACCCGATTGCACATTGATTTCCACATGTTTTTCTAATTTGTGACCCATCTGCACACCCATCTGCACGATATGAGTCGCATGTCGGCTCCGTACAAGTTGTGAAAATGGGCAATATGCATGATATGGGCTAATAATAGCGATTTTGTTTTTTTGTAAAAGTTTGCTGCTTTAAAGCCTAGAATTATCATTTTAAGGCTAGAAATGGGTCATACGCCCCAACATTAGAAATGACATATCACATGATTGTGGTGATCATATTTTTTGTTATTTTTGTTTTCAAAATAGCCGCTGGCGGCCATCTTGGACTTTACCCATTTTTAAAAAACGCTCGAAGTTAACCTAATCCACCCAGCAGATTCTGAAAGTAGACATCCTGGGCTATAAAAATCAATCGTTAAAAACTATATATATCAAATTTCCAGGTTTGGCTGAAACATCCTATTTCACCATAAGGAACTTTATAGTCATACTATAAAGGGCTTACAATCAAATTTTGGCCATGACTCTGAAGCCAAGTTTCTCCATTTTCATTTTATAAAATCTCGACCCATTCGCTACAATAAAATGATCATATCTCAGCCCCGGATCACCATCATTTCATGTTCTTGGTGTCATATTGAACTTCCTGCTCTGTGCTATCCAATAATACCAATAACTCCATATTTTATATTTCCAACATGAGACTCGTTATGTACAGATGGGACACATTTAATGTCAAATAACTGTTTCTTAGATAAGACTACATTTTTTAGTTTATGAACATTATTTTCTGATTGGCTATATTACTATTATTACTATTATTTGTTCTATTCTTGTATGTTATTAGGTAAGTGAAATCAAGCAGGGAGAAGGGTGGGCCCGGCAAGACATGGAGGTCACGGACCCCAACCTGTCTCGTCGAGCAACGATAAAACTTTGGAACGGTGTAGTAAGGGACATACCAAACGAACAGGAATTGGTGCTGATCAGAAATCTGCAAGTGGCCTCGTTTCGTGCGAGGAACGGGGTCGAGATGAAGTCTTTGAACTCGACCACCATGACGGACATAACCGTGAGTAATTCGGTTGTATTGCTCCACATGATTGCTCCACATTCAAACAATTCTTATGTATGAGTATGTCCATGCATGTAGGCTGTATGTATATGTCCAGTATTATATATATAATATATATCATATATTGCCTTTGGCCCTTGCTAGGAAACTCGGCAGCCTATACAGAAATAACATGATATATTGTCTCTTAATGCAAGTCTCGTCAGACATAATTAAAATGGATGCATGTGTGACATGGGCTTAGAAAAAATCATGTCAAACGGTTCACGTTTTACAATGATTCCTCCACAAAACTGAAAGATGTTTTGGATCACAGGAAAAATATATAGATACGACTATGAATACGGAACACCTAATTTGTGTTTTATCAAAATGTTCACATAATAACTAAAGTACAGTAGTACAATTTCCAGTGCGTTTCCCGACTGATATTTCATTTGGTCATGGGTGGCTTGAAATAGTGATATGCTCGGGGATCTTATTCTACAATATTCTATATTGTATATATAAGTGTTTGAATTATACACGATAATAGGATACTAACTTTTTTTGAAAAGGTTACTTCCACAATTGTACCTAATTCACAACAGCTGCTGGGTCAAATAAAAAAACAAAATATCGACAAATACTCTTCTTCCGTCACTAGTCCTCTAATAATAATTGTGCCATATTTTCAGATACAGGACCGACCAAATGAATTCAAAAAGATTACCATAATCGGGGTAGATAACCAAAGGTAAGAAAATAATTTTAGACGACATACTAGGAAATAATGTCTCGTTCACGGCATCGCGGTTGTGATCGATTATGTGACAATGTCTCGATCATGGCATGAGAGCTATGATCGATTATGTGACTATTAATGTTTACAAAAATGTGTGCTAGTATTTACATATTATTTATCCTACCTATTAAGATTCGGCAATATCTTCAATATCTTCAATAACTTATTTCTAATTCATTGCAATGATTTGTCAATTTTTTTTAGAATTTATTTCATTGGAATTATACTAGAAAGAGTTGTTCGGAAACGAACACCAAAGCAGCCCTCCGTTATCGCGAGTCGGCCCTTTTTAAATTTGATATAGATCAGCAAACTTGTCTCAGTTTTTTTTCTATTACGCTTTAGCTATTATGCCAGATTTCTGAGATAATGAGAAAAAAAAATTAAAATGACTGCCAGCTGGCCATTTCGGATATCCATTTCTGCGAAATTTTTCATATGTTATCCTTGTGCCAGTCCTCACTTTTGTTTTATATGCATGGTCCAGGTCTTTGCTTTCTTTTTCAGTTCGGTAAATATCACAAAATTACTCGGATTCAAAATGACCGCTAAACGGCTGGTTTGCTCCCAAAAGTTAATCATTGCTGTGTTAGTGGCGCTAGTTGATGATATAGGAATCAAAATGTGAATAAAAATTTCCCAGGGGTATGTGATGGCTATGTAAAGTATGAGGGAGCAGAAGTTCATAGATCAGCTATCATGAAAAATTTCCTAGAAAATAAGGAAAAAAAATAAATGAGACGGGCAGCCATTTCGGCTGTTATTAGTGGGAAATTTGTCATGGGTTATCATTGTGCGAGACCTTACATCTTATTTATATTCATGGTCCAGCTATTTTGCTTCTTTTAGTTATTTAAATATAACAAAATTACTCAAATTTATTTAAAATGGCCGCTAAACGGCCATTTTAATTTTGTTGGATTCCAAAAGTTAATCATGTCATTGGCTGACATAACGGAACATATTAGCCAAATTATTATAAGATGGATAATATTCAACTTCTTCCTGAAACGTGCTAACGAGAATTACTTCGTTAGTGGCCATAATTATTGAAGGGTTGATGATATGGGGATCAAAATGTCACCAAAATTCCCCAGTGGTATGTGATGGCTATGTGAAGTATGAGCCAACATACATTGATAAATTAGTAGTTATCTTGCAAACAAATAACTGCAAAGGCGGCGGCGGTGGCAGCGGACCGTGTGGAATACAAGTAAGCAGCCCGCCTCAGCGAGGGCTGCTTAATAAACATGATTGGTTACAAGCTGAGCCAACCTGTAAGGTTACTATAGCTTTTTGAGACATAATTGTTCCATAGAAACACTCCCTCAATAAATGTTCTATTGTTTACAGTGACTATACAATATCGGTAATAACTGACAAGGAAGAACTTATGACATAAAATGCCCAACACCATTCGCGTTCATTGATCTACATTGTCATTGTCATGGTTTCGGTAGAGATTACGAAGGGCGACATTGTCGCCATGAGGTATGTACATTTCATTAAAATTATAGATCAATTGTAATAAGTAAATAGTAGTTAAAAAACATAAGCACCTTTTCTATTCAGTTGTCACATTGTACTATGACATCTTATTGCAATTTTTAAATACTTAATAACATTTAAACTATATTAATCTTTAATTCATTATTATTGGCTATGTTTATTTTAATTGATATTTTACTTTTAGCATTGTTTTAACACTATATCTGTCAAATTTTAAGCATGTTAATAGTGTATAAACAGCCTGTTTTTTTTTAAATTTTACATCAAGGGAAGTGGCCTCGTATAGGTGCTGGTCACCTGTCGCCACTTGCCTCTGTATGTACATTTTTATTCATGTGTGTAAAATATGTACTTATACTTATAGAAAGCTTAATAAATAAATAAAAAATGTATTTCATAAATATGCACTCACTAATTGTTGATGTAACTAATTTTTTGTTTGTTTTCAGAATACCTGACACAGCACCAGCAGTCGAAGTCACAGCACCAGCAGTCGAAGTCACAGCACCAGCAGTCGAAGTCACGGCACCAGCAGTCGAAGCTATATACTTATAAAATAAATAAAATATAACACTTGCTATTTGTTTGCTTTATTTCCTTGATCATCTCTCACGACGTACAGACTTCTTGCGGTTATGTCCTACAATAAACAAAGTTAGTAATCACATGATAATTATAAAATAGCAGGATAAGTCTATTAATGCTATATTCATACCTTCTACAGTGTGTCGACACCACCCTTCTATAAATATGTAAATTAAATCGGTTTTGTAACATTTCTGATGTCTAGTAAGAATCTGGTCCGAGGATTTAAGAGCAGTATAAAAGACTATCGGAGCCACGGTCGTTGATGCTGCCGTCCTGTCTTGGGCAGAGACATGTCAGTCCCACAGTAAATAACAGGCCTCTCAATCTTCCATTTATCTGAGAAATGACTGATCAGCCAAAGTTAATAAAATGCATTTATCCAGTAATGTTTCAATACCGGGCCAACATTGCGTTTTTTAAATAGAACTAAAATAACTGTTGTAATCCCATTCAAAGACACAATAATGTTTTAATGTTGGGCTAACCTCGCAGACTTTGATACAGCACTGAGCTAATGCAGAGTCAAGTCCATATGATTACTGGGTCCTCTGAATGTATTTGCATTTGAGAAAAATAAAAAATATATACATGTATATCTATTTGAAAGTACACAAACTCAATAATGTTATGTTTTATTGGAACCTGTATACCCGACTCTATATTTAAATATGGCCTAAACATATATCAGAATTAAACTTCAATAATCTCCTGACGTACCTTCTCACCGTTGTTCATAAATAGGTTTAAGCCAGTAAATCCAGGCAGTTGCAATTGTTTCTTCCCAACCTTATAATTCAAACGGCTATCGATAATTCCCCTACGAAAGACCAACGCAAACCGACTAGTCGGATGAGCTCATGTGCTCACCTGTCCCACCAAAGTGCGGGTCCTGTGTCTAACATCTCGCCCAGCTGCCGTGCGAGCGCAGCAATAGAAACGTCAGGTGACATTTAATACACTGCTCTGTCTGCCAACTAGACAGTGGACCAGCTCATGGCCCGTATCTTGTTGAAAACATTTTTTTGTATTACTCCCATAGATATCTTTACCCACTAATATTACAATGCTGGGCCAGCGCCAACTCAGTGGCCCAAGTGTTGGATATGGACGGCATACACCTTTAACCCTTTGACTTCCAGGCCGGAGTGCATGCCAGGATCCAGATATACTGGTGTAGGAGTTCTATTTTTCGTCATTTAAAGCTGGAATTGCTAACGCAATTTCCAGCTCCAAATGACGAAAAATACATAAATGTAGTATATATTTGACGAAAATTTGTGTCATTTTATGGTTAAGTTCATTGACGAATGACGACGGAAATTTCCGTCATGTGTGGTAGTGAAAAGGTTAATTGGCGAATTTACACATTGTAATTTCATGAAACACAATCATCGATCCAATGTTGTTGTAATGTTGGGCCAGCTTCGCAGAAAGTGATACAACATTCAGCCAACACAGGGACAAATCAATGTGTTTACTGAGGCCTCTCAATGTGTTTCCATTTCACAAACAAATGTAAATCTATATAAAAATACAGTGGGGACCTCTGATTTCTTAATTACGAAGTACGAAAATATATAATAACATTAAAAATGCCTGCTGAAAAAACCCTGAACAAAATTCCTATCTATCTGTCCCCATTAAAATAACCCAACAAAATTCATTGCTGTGCGTATTTACTAAATAAAAAGATATCCTGAGCGCTATTCCCTACAGCCTTAATGGCTGACGGGTAAGGATCATATTAAAAGTAAGCAATAATAACATTCAAAATTCCTATCAATCTGTCCTCCTCAAAATAACACAGAAAAATTCAAAATAGTCGCCAAAAAAACTCAAAAAAATCAGTGCGAACATTATTTTTACTTGAAAAGTGCGAATTTGTCCATGTTTCAAAAATCTCAAATGCCCGAAATATCTGAATGTTTCAAATATTTTAAATGTACAAGTCCAACCTTTACTGTTACTTGAAAAGTAAAAGTCGTTACTAGTTATTATTAATATTGGGCGGGGGCCCTAGGGTAGCGGTTAGCACCGCTGCCCTTCACGCCAAAGTTCGGGGTTCGGTTCCCGGTCTCGGCGGTTAGAACGAAACAAAAATGTTTCTTCCCCATCCATGTGTGAAAGTCAGTATTGTGGGGAGCCTCCGTGACCGAGAGGTAGCGTGCTCGGCCTCAGACCTCCAGGGCTCGAATTTCGAATCCTGTGTCTGGAGGACAGTGTCATCTCAATCATCTCACCATCCTCAGGAGGTGTTCCTGGCCCAGTTTAGCCTATATGTGCACAAAGGTGGCCTAAAGCCCGATTCATTTCATTATTATTATACTACGGCCGATTTGGCCAAACTTTTTCTCCCTCAGTTTACAAGTAATCGATTTCATGTCTCTGCACAATGATCCTTAGGTATTGAAGTTA
The DNA here is from genome assembly GCA_964017125.1 of Flabesymbios commensalis. Lineage (NCBI taxonomy): Eukaryota > Metazoa > Annelida > Polychaeta > Terebellida > Flabelligeridae > Flabesymbios > Flabesymbios commensalis. The sequence goes on along the minus strand of OZ024903.1, from coordinate 7,040,451 downwards.
GTTGCTATAGCTTTTTATTGCGATCCGGACAGTGGATCTGGATCTGGCCCGGATTGCATACTTCCACTATATGGATCACTGTGTAAGTTTAATGGTGTACATTTTCAAATTTTTGCCTATTTCTCTCTCAGTTTACAAGTAATAGACTTCAAACTTTGGCACAATGATCCTTAGGTATTGACTTGAGTTGCTATAGCTTTTTTTGCTGTAAATGCACTATATGTCCCAATGTCTGTGCAATGCTAAACATGTCGTTTGAAGGTCTATTCATTAGTATAATACAGAGTCGCCCTTCACAATGGAGAATTGTATTGCCGGCCCCCTCTCACAATAGGTCATTGTATTGAGCGACTTCACCCTCTGGTCACCATTTTAAATGCCAGATTGATTTATTTATTATTAAAATAACAGTTGTAATTACCAAGGGGAATGAATTAATGCATTTAAAGGCCACCTTTGTGCACATATAGGCTAAACTGGGTTAGGATAACCTCCTGAGGATGGTGAGATGAATGATATGACAGTGGAGGAGAGACAGGAGGAAGACAGAAAGCAAAAAGTCAAAAAACTCAAAAAAAGTCACAAAAAGTCCAAAAAAGTCACAAAATGTCACAAAAAGTCACAAAAGTGAAAAAAAGTCGAAAGAATAAAAAAGGCACAAAAAGTCACAAATCAAAAAAGTCTAAAAAACCCAAAAAAGTCACATAGTCAAAAAAGGCAAAAAATCAACAATCTCAAAAAAGTCTAGAAAGTCACAAAAAGTCAAAAAAAGTCAAATAAGCAAACAAGTCAAAAAAGTATGAAAAAAAGTAAAAAATCGAAGTCCAAACTTTGCTGTTACTTGAAAAGTAAAAGTCATTTCTAGTTATTATTATTATTCTACTGCCGATTTGGCCAAATTACTTCTCCCTCAGTTTACAAGTAATCGACTTCAAGTCTTGGCACAATGATCCTTAGGTATTAAAGTTAGTTGCTATAGCTTTTTATTGCGATTCGGACAGTGGATCCGGATCTGGCCTGGATTGCATACTTCCACTATATGGATCACTGTGTAAGTTTAATGGTGTACATTTTCTAATTTTTGCCACCCTATTTCTCACTCAGTTTACAAGTAATCGACTTCAAACTTTAGCACAATGATCCTTGGGTATTGACTTGAGCTGCTATAGCTCTTTTGGCTGATCCAGAGAGTGGATCCAGATTTATTGTTGATTTTGTAAATCCACTATGTGTCCCAATGTCTGTTCAATGCTATACATGTCTTTTAAAGGTCTATTCATTAGCATAATACAGAGTCGCCCTTCACAATGGAGCATTGTATTGCCGGCCGCCTCTCACAAAAAAGTCGCAAAAACTCACAAAAGGTCACAAAAGTCAAAAAACACAAAAAGTCACGAAAAGGCACAAAAAGGCACAATTAGTCACAAATAGTAAAAAAAGTCACAAATACAATACAAATACAAGTCAAAAGAAGTCAAAAATGTCAAAAATTAAAAAAAGTCAAAAATCAAAGTCCAAACTTTACTGTTACTTACAAAGTCACAGTCGTTTCTAGTATTACTATTATTTTTCTACGGATTTTTCGAGGGCCTATTTCTCCTACAGTCTAGCATTTATCACCAGGAACATTCACAGGAATGTAGGTACTATTGCAACTTGGGTTGCTATGACTTTTCTAAGATATTCCACTTGTCATTCCGGATTTATCCATGATTTTCCCCGATTTTCTAGCGGAGCAAAGCCAAAAGGCAGTATCTGATTATTTACAAGTAAGCAGATACTACCTTCTGACTTTGTAGCTTTATATCGGCCAATGTCGGTTCGATGTTGCATATGTTGGTTGCATTGTATGAATGAGAGAGTGGCAAATCATAAGGGTTCTGTGTGTGCAGGCGAGAGGCCGCTGATAGGGCCTAGTATTCCAAAGACCGACGTGACCTTTTGAATACCGTTGAAATTTAATAGTTGAAACACATATCTAATAATGCTGCAATGACGGGTCAGCGTCGCAGAGGGTGGCCCATCATTAAACCAACACTGGGTGTTTAATGTAGAATTTTTTAAATGCTAGGGCCTACATTTCACAATTAATATAATAGTTGTAATTACATAGGTGTGAGAGACAGAAAGAATGAGACGGAGGATAGACAATAATGTTTTATGACGGGCCAGCGTCCAGAGGGTGGTCCAGCATTAAGCCAACATTGGCTGTTTGATATGAACAGTAGAAACATTTTAAATACAAACATTAAAATAATAGTTGTAATTGCAGAGGGTTATGAAATAATGTAGTTTAGGCCACCTCTGTGCACATAATAGACTAAACTGGGCTAGGAGAACCTCCTGAGGATGGTGAGATGCATGATATGACAATGGAGAAGAGAGAGGAGAAAGAAAGAAAGGTTAATCGGTAGTACAAAGTCGCAAATGTGGCAAACGATAGCAAATGGTGGCAAACCGTCGCAAACGATCGCAAATGGTCGCAAACGATCTCAAACGGTTGCAAACGATCGCAAATGGTCGAAAACCGTCGCAAACGATCGCAAATGGTCGAAAACCGTCGCAAACGATCGCAAATGGTCGCAAACCGTCACACACGATCGCAAATGGTTGCGATTGGTTGCAAACGATCGCAAACGGTCCGAAACGTTCGCAAATAGTCGAAAACGATCGAAAGAGGTCGGAAACAGTTGCAAACGGTCGGAAATGATCGGAAACTGTTGCAAACGGTCGGAAACGGTCGCAAGTGATCGGAAACGGTCGCAAATGGTCGGAAACGGCCACAAACGGCCGGACACCGTGTTAAATGGTCGGAAATTGTCAGAAACGGTCGCAAATAGTCGCAAATTATTGCAAATGATTGAAAGCGGTTCCAAGTGGTCGCAGATGGTCGAAAACGGTCGCAGATGGTCGCAAACTGTCTCAAACGGTCGCAAATGGTCGAAAACGGTCGTAAATGGTCACAAATGGACGCAGACGGTCGCATACTGTCGTAAATAGTCGCAATATACAATTTATTTTTAGCCACCGAACTTATTCGCCCAAATTTCCTGTTGCTTCAGTTACAGGTACATCTAGTATAAAGTTACGATGTCATTCCAGCATACATATGAATCCCTGCTATATTTGATATTTGTCATCGAGGTTGTGCATATGCAGTGCTCCAAACTGTTCAAAGATATGGAGCGTGTAGTGCTATGGCACTGTGTATTATAAAGAACCACTGAAGTCATTCGATAAGAGCGCCATAGCCTTATCGATACATTAAGTGGACAATAGGAATAGAAGCTAGTGATTTCAAAAACACAGAGAAATGCTATCAGAGACATGATTGTTGATAATATTTGTCATTACAAACTTTCGAGATATTACAAAGCATTCTAAGGCAACTGAACACAGCAGTTGAGGAGTATATATTAGGCAGAATCTGTGTCTCAAAAACTAGATGGACCAACATAGATTGTAATAATTGGTTAGGCCTACGGCTAATGAATAATCACGAAACATGTGTTAGACCATGTAAATGCAATATTGTAGCACAAAATTAAATCTCCCAGTCTCATCTCGTGTGGAAGCACATTGCATACACATGCACTATGGATAGTATTGTACACACATTCTCATGTATTGACCCCGTTTTATATTGCACAGCGAAACCCAAGTCTCCGGCCGTCTGGGCATGTCTGGGGGTAGATCCCCTAGACATTCCCAGAACCCCTTTTCGGGCGAGCGAAGGTGAACGCTCTCTCTCAATAACCCACCATGCCCCATTAACCCCACCCTCACATCATCGGATGTACATCATTCCAGGGCTAGGGCAAGTACATTGACTCAGTACTTGGGTACAAGTACAAGTACATTAAAAATGTTCAAGTACAAGTACAGGGTTTTGTAAAATGTACTTGGGTACTACCCAAGTACATTGCAAATGTACTTGGGTACAAGTATCAAGTACACATGTATAATATAATGCATACAAAATACCGGTAAAAAACAAGTACAAATGTAGAACATAATGTCTGCAATATTAAATAGTCTCTCGACAAAAATCTCGGATTAACCAGACCCCACCCCCTATCCATTTTTTTCAACATGTACAAAAAGGTTGGGGCTTGACCCACCCGCCCACTTCCGAGTTTTTCTCGGATTTTTTTTAACTTGACAAGACCCCTTAACGCCAGTTTGTTTAATTTGGGCAAACATTTATATTTGCTTTCAAGTATTGAAGAGGATCACTACTATGGTTCATTGTGGGTTGACTCCAGCGGGCATGGCGCGATGGCCCTGCTGGCTTAGTGCTGTGTAATCATCGACGATGTTGACCCACAACCAAGACAACGTCTCGTGTTCGCTGGGTGCAGTACAGCATGTACAGGGAAGTGTAAAAAACACTCCGTGTTTTTAATAATGAGGGTATGTCGGTTGACATTGAACATAATGACCAATGTATTGGGAAAAAATATTTATTTCCTTTCACTAGATATTAATGTCAGAGTGGTAACCGAGGAATACGATTAAACTTTATTTGTTAGAATTAATAATTGGCCAACAAAAACACCATGGTTCACCTGTTAACCATATTTTCCACTCAATTAAACACATCAAATGTGAAGTAATTCAGCAGAATATAGTATTATTTAACTTTAAAATAATTAACTAGAGGATACAATTATTATAATGTCATTAATGTGTTTAGTGCTGATATTGTTTGGTGTCGTAAATTCAAATGATAAGAAAAATTCAGAGTATATATTTTCAGAATTATTGCCCATTTAGTGTTAATGAGGGCGTGATTCTTAACGCAGCTGTTAATTGTTCTCACCTGCGCCAGGTCAATCTGACACTTTACCTTTCTAACTCTATGTGGTGTTAATATTTTATTTGTATTATGCGGCGTGTTTGTGATAATTTTAGCACAACAGGCGACAATATAGGTTTCCCATACAGATCAAAATATAATTGTAATGCTTTCATGTTACAATATCGATTGAACAGTACGTTTCGAAACACGAACATAGATGGCCCTCGCAATTATAGGGTTGTATAAGAGGTAATCGCACAAACAATGAAAGCAAACCCCTTCTACTGCAGATACGAGACGTTAATCCAATGTCGATTCAATATTGAGCCATCATCTGTACCGCTGCCCCAACAATAAACCAACACTGGGTTAATATCTCGTTTTTGTCCGGTCAGGCTTGTGCATAGCTGTGTCAGATAACGCTGGGCGATAACCATTGCTGTTACGCCTGTGTGTTTGTTTAATAATTTTATCTGTACACCTATCTGACGCCTCACTAGAAGTCTAAATGAAAGATCAAATGGACAATATACCACTCACCGAGAACAAGAATGTGTCATAACGCTTTACATAGATACATCTAGATAAACTAAATTTGCTTTGCATTCAACAATAATTATTGAATTATTTTTAAATATATATTCCAGAAAATATCCCACTGAATAAGTGAAAAAGTAAATTATAAAATATATTTTTTTGAACAAAACGGGATGTACTTGCAATGTACTTGTCTTCAAGTACCAAGTTCTTCGGTACAAGTACATTTTTCAAGCTCAAGTACAAAGTACAAGCAAGCACTCGAAAAAATGTACTTAATTACAGGCAAGTACAAGTACCGATGTACTTGGCCCCAACCCTGCATCATTCATCTAATCAATTGACTACAACGTTTTTATCGTATTACAATGTTACTTAAAAGACCATTTGTGCCGAAAAGTGACTTAAAGCAATGATCTACTACTTTACTACTACCCCGTTTTTAAAAAACCTTTTCATTTTTCATCTCAAGGGTGGAACGGTAGATGGTGTTCCTAAGTGTCCCCTTTTTTAGCAACATATATTTCTGCAAAGTAGTTAAAACAGCTAGAAACATACCATTTATATAATATGTATAATCTTTTACTAATTCAAGTGTATATAAAATGTTATCCTGGATGTCAAACATAGTAAGGGTGCTGGTCACCTGTATTTGGCATCCTAATGTACACACTTTTATTTACAATTGCATGTTCGTACAGTACAGAAATCAATACTAAGCGTATGGAAGAGATATGATGATCTTCAGTCAGCTTATGATGTACATATGATCTACCAGAGAAGGATTCGGTCATGAACTGGAGGAAATTTTATTTCATTCGACGAGTGTCAACGGTCTATGGTGAACATTGCGATTTGCAATCGCATCAAGATATTGGAAAAACAGTGTCGCATCGTTTATGTTGAGGATTAGGCCTCTGCAATTAGTATAACTTGTGTATATCAAGTTGGCCTATTTGAAGCTCTGTAGTATGCATTATCAGATAGTAGCCTAATGGGGATGGAACATACAAATGTATCTTACCTTGGATATAAATGCAGAGATGGGGAGGGGTGTAACGGTTAAAGCCAAATTATTCACCGTGCTGCGCATGCTGCACCCCCAATATTTACTCAGCGAATCACCTACTTCAACCTTACCTCCTTGTCACACCGGAGTTCCCGACTTCTATTTGTCTCCGGCTCTTGTAATCAGGTTGTAAAGAAACAAATGTTTCCCTCTGAACCCATCCTCAAGATTCACTATTGTGGGACGGCTCTGTGACCGAGAGAGCTAGCTTGACCTCAGATAGCCATGGTACTAATATTGAATCACATTGTATGCCTGGAGGGCAGCGTCATCTGATTTATTAGTGTATCCTGAATATGATATTCTGTACCAAATGAGACCATGTTCACAAAAATGGTCTAAAGCCACATTCATTCAATCAAACTTTCAGCCATTGCCTTCATTAATGAGTCTTCCCTCGTACCAACTGGTTCACTAGAGAAGAAAGCAAACTGCAAGGTCAGTGACCAAGTATTTTATTTTACTTCAATGTGTGCACATGCCATCGTAATCTCCCAGGATTATACAACTAAGCAGAGTTTAGCTTATGATACATATAACTATTGAAAAACCCTTGAAACCACATTCATTCATTCATTCATTCATTCATTCATTCATTCATTCATTCATTCATTCATTCATTCATTCATTCATTCATTCATTTAAAGTGATATGCCCAACAGCCCCCGCACTTTAAAAGTTGACAAGTTTAAATTTGTGTTATTTAGGCTTATAGGCCTCATCGTAAATCTACATTATCTTGCTCCATCCTCCATTTGAAAGAGATATGTACCCGATAAGTGTGTATTTCGCCGCTGGGGGTCTAGATGTAGGGTCCGATGTTGATTTGTTTGTTTTTTCTGTGAAAGGATCAACACTGAGGACAATCCCCTCATTTTTGTCACTACACCAGCCACGAACATCCCATGAATATAATCTGTGTATTTTGGCGATGTTCACGATGTTCTGCAAAGATGTAAAATATGTCAATTGGCCAAATTTAGGTGTTTTGAACCTTCGTGTTAAGAAAAGTGAGACTCGTTGAGAAAGCACCGTTAAACCGCGATTACCCCATGACATTGTAGTTAAACTTGCAACATATTCGAAGATCTGAGACCTTACATACTTATCCTGATATGTGTTAAGAACTTTTTGTCATAGATTACGGCTAGTAAATTATAAAAAAATCTTTAGAAGGAAATAATCAAATCGTAGACTCCATACAGCTTTCCTGTCAATATTGGCGATCACGAAACATGCCATTGAAAAATGGGTGGATCTAAAAGACAAAAATGTAATGACCGACATTTTGTCATAATTCGTCTTTTTCAAAACCTGATTACGTTGCCAACGGATGTTTCTAAAAGTTGTAATCTATCGGTATGTTGCCTTCACTCATTTGAACACTCATAAATATATAACAGAGCTAGAACAAGACATGCCATTTGCCTGGGCACGGGCACGGGCACTATTTTATTCATCTATTTGTCCGTCATTTGTCACTTCGTTATTAATCATCTTCTATTATATCAAACGAAATACCGTTGCTGGTAGATAGTAGCATTGCCATAAGGCCCCATGTTTTATGTGCTATTCTGTAAGTAAAACCATGAATGCCTTCTATGTTGTGAATAAATATCCTGGATTATTTTCGGGCATGTATCACCAATTCTTCCTAAACGGACTCTACAACTAAGGATTGGCATCGACACTAATCACGGGAATAGTTGTTGTAGATATAGGCCTGTGGCAGAGAATACAAAACGTTTGTGGTGTTATGATGTTCTTGGCTACTCACGCTCAATGTTTCTTATTTATAACTGCAGATACTGGAATAATGCCACATATTTCACTAGTGTATTTTCTATTGGTTGACGATAACACTGAGGAACATATTCGTAAAGCCAGTTTAGCTTCTGATGTAAACATGAGTTTAGCATAAACCGTATGCACAAAAGTAGTTTTGGCCAACCACATCCACTGGTCTAAGCCGGGCAGTCTATCAACCAAAAATTAAACCTGCTCAGGGGGTAGTTTAAGCACTGGTTTAACACGAAGTCGAATTATAATGATAGTGAACGCAAATATATAAACTTATGGGATTATAACAAATCCACAGACTGGTTATTTATCATAAAAGAATAATATTCAAGTGGAACTTGAATGATAACAAAAAAACTATGTTGGATGTGAGTAAACCATATTGGCATATATATTTGACATTACATATTCAGTTTAATGCTATTAATAACAGAACGCCTTTTACTACTATACTCTTACATGGTCATATTTTGACATAACCATACATATACTTTAATCGTATCGCCTTTTATCCAGTTCACATCTCCCTTGTCACACGAAACACCTGTCTTTGTGGACCCAGTATTGTATTCTAATCCCTTCCAATGGCAGAGCAACCTAGTCTATCACATGACGAGATGATTGGGGTGTAGAATACCATACTCGGGCTGTGTTTGGTGGATTAACAATTATTATTAATCGGCTGAACAAGGATTATTATCGGAAAATTATGTTTTATCCAATGGATATTCGAATTCCGAGTAACATGCAGTTCGCATAATTATAATGCAACACAGAAATACATTGGATACTTCATTAGAACGATATCAGAATGATATCTTATATAAAATCAATTACAAGCTCAATAGGCGGGGGCCCTAGGGTAGTGGTTAGCACCGCTGCCTTTCACGCCGGAGTTCGGGGTTCGGTTCCCGGTCTCGGCGGTTTGAAAATGTTTCTTCCCCGTCCACGTGTGAAAGTCAGTATTGTGGGGAGCCTCCGTGACCGAGAGGTAGCGTGCTCGGCCTCAGACCGCCAGGGCTCGAATTTCGAATCCTGTGTCTGGAGGACAGTGTCATCTCAATCATCTCACCATCCTCAGGAGGTTCTCCTGGTCCAGTTTAGCCTATATGTGCACAAAGGTGGCCTAAAGCCCGATTCATTTCATTTTTACAAGCTCTATAAAAGAGAAAACGACCTACTTCTTCGACCTAGCAAACGATAGACCTCGCCCTACTGTTATTTTAATGGTGTACCACCGTCTACGACACTAAACCAACGTTAAATCAACATTGTGCTGACATCTCGTGTTAGCCAGAACGCTTTTTCAACCACAGTGTTAAATTTAATTGTGTATGCGGTGTACACAAATTGCGTGCATTTTGTATGTGGGTAACATCCATTTCTGTGCATGAAAGTCGATCGAACTGTAAAACCAACAGGATTAAACGGCATTCCAAAGTTATGTTAAACTAGAGCAAAACTGCTTTTGTGGATACAGTTTATAAATCATTTGAACGTCTGTTTAGTTACACTCGTGTAACGCTAAGCTCGAGTTTGGTAAAACCTCTTTTGTGAATACGGCCATGAATGTCTGAAAACGGATTACTCTCTGTGAATTTTTAGCACATGACATCGAGTTAGCCTTGAACTTTTCTGTGTAAATACTATTATGCATGTTGTGGGATTAACCGATTGGTTAAGCACGAGAAAGACACACATTGGACAGTATATTGTACAAACCTGAAACTAATATCAATGGTGGTAAATCAACGTTTGTACACAGTTGTAGGCCAGCACAAAATCATATTCACTTACTGTCAATAATTTGTTAAGACTCTGTTCTGTTTAATTCCACCCAAATGACAACTTTATTGCCAGTGGATGTTTTTCTGTACATTATTCTTCTCACGTTGGGTGAACTTATAATGACATATTTCATAAATATTTTACAAATATAATTAATATACTGAACAGCTGCAATCATCCCTGGTCGCCATTGTCGTTCATATAGTGATCTCTCTCTCTCAGCTACGTATCGTCATCATGTCATTAATGTTTACATTATCAGAATGATTCACTCAGGAGTGGTGATCCACTTTCATGGACCTAAGGCAACAGTGCTGCAACCGAATTAAGGTACTGTGGCGAGCCATGGTATACAGTGCATAGTGGCACATATGAAAGTTATTCACGTGTGACTCTTTATATCAATATTTAAATGTGTTTTTTTCTGAGAAATAGTTAAGTTTAGGACCGTTGGCATAGTCAGGATCAGCATAAAGGTCGGCGATGACATTAACAATACCGCTTTGTTTGAAAAGGTCTAAAAAATCCTGAAAACTATCACACATACTTGTCCAGAATTAAAGATCCAGTCATGTTCGAAATTTGAATGCGTAGGTCACGTGTTGGCCTTCAGTATACAGTACAGGTTGATTGCATTCAGCTTGACTAATTTGACCTGATTACAAGACCAAGGATACTACTCCAACGATACACTCACCCAGCGCTATTTTAATGTTAAACCAACGTCTGCGACGCTGGCCCAACATTAATCCAATATTGGGTGAGTGTGCAATGTTTCCTGCGAAATCCCTCCTGTCAATACATGCGTGGGATTCAGCTGTTTCGAACTCCCCACAGTAATACAATCAGTTAGCTTTCAACCCAATACCCAGCTAAGAGCCTTGGTGGAATTAAGAACTCATAGATGTCGCTCTTTTGATATGACTTTGGCACTTGCTCCTCATGCGGCGCTGGGTATGAAATGCATATATAGTATTATTATGGTATACTCACGGGCACTATTGCATTCTGGAGGACCCGTGTCCTGTGTATTTAACTATACCTTTAGGAGGTCTGTAGCAAACACATAACATCAAATTTAGTTTGATACTTTTTATTTCAACCCACATGGCCTCTAATTCAGGGATATTCACTACGCCTTAAATAAAAAAACAAAAATTTACTACGCTTTACAGAAAAAAAAAACAGGCAAAATAACCTGACAAGTCACAATTTCATGAAAACTTATGGAATGGTCCATGATGGGTACTAATAAGTGAAAAAAAACGCCACTATATTTACAGAATGACAATAGCTGAAATCAACTATTGAAGCTATGTTTGGATTCAATATTACACCCGGAGCTATAGTTGGGCCTATTATAATGTTGGGAGCTAGATGGGTTGTGAAGAACATTGAATTTACAAAGTTTTACAGCTATAAATAGATAAAACATGAATAATAATTTGAGTATATTCCATTCAGGATTTTTGTTTTTATAGTCTAGCTGTCTTTTTTTCATCCTGTCTTTAATTTCTGTTCTTTTTAATATATATACTTCAATACAGCATTATTTACCACGAAATTTAAAAGTATTTTTGTAATATATTCTAGATCAACACCGAATACACTTTAAGAAATCTGTCCTGTGCATAGGCCTGTAAATCCATAAAGAAAATTGGTAAAAGATGGACGATAAAAGATGACTACTAGAAAAATCATTCAAATCAGACAGCTAGAAATGTCGCCTGATTAAAACGTGAGACGTCATTTTAATATGGAAGATGTTTAAGAAAACTTTTTAGGCCTCAGCCAAAATTTTGGCGGATGCTATTGTCGTCACCAGGCGGACGTACGTCTGGCCGTCCGTCTGTCCGCCACTTTTTAGAACTATAACTTGTTTCACATAACTGGAATGCACATTAAACTTCACATACAGGTTAATCATGACTAAAGCTTGACTATTTGCACATTTGACCTTTCTGTAACCCCTTTGACCTTGACTTTTTTCCGATCTACAATTATTCTTGTTAACGCGATGCACTCAACATTTTTTTATGTATCGCTCCAAAATTTATACCATATATCAATTTCACTAATAGCTCGGATGAGTTCGACATTTAGCAAGATGCGGACAGAAACTAGGTCATGGCGGCCAAAATGGCCGATTATCGGCCATTATTTTTTCAATATGCGTAATATCTGGAAAACCGGACCAGATCGCTAGACCATTACTATAAAACAAAATGTGCAGTTCCAGGTAGGGATATACCATGAAAAATTTCAACATGATAACATTAAAAATGGCCGACTTGAGGCGACTTTCGATCGACAAATTTTCTCGTTAACGCGATTCACTGAACATTTTTTTATGTTTCGCTCCAAAATTTATACCATATATCAAGTTCACTAATAGCTCGGATAAGTTCAAAATTTGGCAAGATTCGGACAGAAACTAGATAATGGCGGCCAAAATGGCCGATTATCGGTCACTTTTTTTAATATGTGTAATATCTGGAAAACCGGACCAAATAGCTAGACCATTACTATAGAACAAAATGTGCAGTTCTAAGTGGAGATATACCATGACAAATTTTAACATGATAAAATTCAAAATGGCCGACATGCGGCCACTTCCGCTCGACAAATTTCTCGTTAACGAGACTCACACATTTTTTAATGTATTGCTCCAAAATGTATACTATTCCACTAATAGCTTGAATGAGTTCAAAATTGGGCAAGATTCGGACAGAAACTAGGTCATGGCGGCCAAAATGGCTAATTATCGGTCATTATTTTTTTAATATGCGTAATATCTGGAAAACCGGACCAGATAACTAGCCCATTACCATTAAACAAAATGTGCAGTTTCAGGTAGAGATATACCATAAAAAATTAAACTTGATCAAATTCAAAATGGCCGACAGACAATTTCAATAATGGCGGCGGACTATTGTCGAGTGCTTTTGTTTCAAATGATTTTCACTTTTAAACGATAATTAGAGGCTGAGGCCTATTTCCGTCGCCGACGGGCCTTGTTAAATCATATTGTACAAATTACAGGTGATGAGAGTGTTTCATCTAGCTCCCAACAATATGACATTCTATCATGGCTATATATATATATGTATATATATATACATATATATATATACAAATACTCAAACCCCCCCCCCCCCCCCTGGAGATTGAATGGTGTACCCCTTACAGGAGTCATTATTGTGGGGAGCCTCCGTGACCGAGAAGTAGCATGCTCGGCCTCAGACCGCCATGGCTCGAATTTCGAATCCTGTGTCTGGAGGACAGTGTCATCTGAATCATCTCACCATCCTCAGGAGGTTCTCCGGGCCCAGTTTAGCCTATATGTGCACAAAGGTGGCCTAAAGCCCGATTCATTTCATTTTACCCCTTACAGGAATTTGCTCCTGGACAATGTACCTTTGTCCAGAGTGTATGAGGTCCTCTGTAATGAGTATTCCCATATGATAGATTTTGGTGTGAAGTAATGTGCTACTGAAAATGTTAATGCAGCTCAGTCGTCTCGCTTCACAATATGATATGCAAACGGTGTTCATTTGAGTGCGGTATTGAAAAATACAGCACTCGTCCAAGGAATAAGGTGGCGAGCACCTTATTCCTCGGACATATGCTGTATTTTTCCATACCGCACGAAAATGAACACCGTTTGTATTTTCTCACACGATTGGCAAAAATTTTCAACGGCGCAAATAAGTGTACAGTTGACCGACATGACAAACGACCATAAGAGCCGCCGCTCACCTGCTAGGCCTATACAGCACGCATGCATACAACATGTATAGGACTACATGTAGTACAGCGGAGTGCGGTATCGGCTGATATCGCAATACGTCTCGTAGTGGAAACACCGCCAGTGAGTGTGAGAATTAGTGCTGCAGCAGAACCACCAAAAAGACGTTATTTAACGAGCAACCTTTCATGAAAAAACAACATTAGTTATCATATACCGTTGGAAAGATTAACATCTCAAGATTATGGCTAGGAGGGAAAACAAGAACGAAATTTTGGACAAATCTGGCAAATTAACCTTTTGTGAACCAACATCACATATTTAGTTCATATTTATTTTATGTTATGGTCATCGATATATACTTGAAATGATATGCAGCAAACCATCCATCATCACCAAACACATATATTTAACCGAACATTACTTGAAAAAAAAAATAATATTTATTTATTATTTATTAATTACAATAAGGTAATGTTTCTACATCTCTTTGACAAAATTTGTTTGTGAACATACGTTCATAGACGGACAATTTGATACCCAAAGTAGGCCTATTGAAAATCAGTATGTCTGAAAATAGGAATGCTCAAATACTCATAGATTTATTTGAATATGATGTGAAATACATTACTAAAAAAACATCATATATTTTCACTATTTCATGTGTGTCGGAAAAAAAAGAAAAAAAAAATTGCACACCCTTTGCGCGCCAAAAACTCTAATATTTTATTAAGAACAAACAAACTTCAAATTTAGATATAGTGCTGCAGCAGACCCACCAAAAAGGCGTTATTTGGAGGGCAACTTACCATGAAAAAACAACATTTGTTATCATAATATACCGTTGGAAAGCTTGAAATCTCAAGATAATGGCTAGGAGGGTAACAAGAACGAAATTTTGGACGAATTTGGCAAATTAACATTTAGTGAACCAACATCACGTATTTCTTCAGGATTTTTTTTCTGCTATGGTCATTGATATATACTTGCAATAATATGTAGCAAACCATCACTCAGCACGTAGCACATATACTTAACCCGTCATGACTTAAAAATATATTTATACATGATTTGATTATTCCAAGCACCCTTTTACTGCCAGAAAACACGCAAAAAATGGGATGTCCTTAAAATTGTGTCTTCATAAATATATCAATCAATAGTATGCAGTAAATAATTATTAATTACAACAAAGTAATGTTTCTATACCCCTTTGACAACATTTGCTTGTTGTGAACATAATATTTATGTTCATAGATAGACATGTTGATACCCAAGTGGGCCTATTGAAAAACAGTATGTGGTGTCTGAAAACAGAAATGCTTGAAGCCCTATAGATTTCTCTGAATATGTTGTGAAATACATTACTAACAAACAAAAACATCATATATTTTCAATGTAGCGTGTGTGTCGGAAAATAATAAAATTATACAATAAATTAACACACCCTTTGCGCACTGGACACTTTTATATTTTATTGAGAACAAATAAACATCGAATTAAGATATATAGCTGAAATAATTATAGCTAAAACTGACCTATGTCTGTTTAAATTTATCGATAGTCTAAGTTAGCAATGCTGGTATTAATTAATTAACCCTTTCAGGTATGATGATAATGGTAAATGCCGTGCTAATAAATAAAATATATTAAAATGCCGAGCCACACAGTCGCTGTAACATCGTCGTTTTTACTTCAGACAATGAATCTCTGATGGTCAGAGGCGCAGCAGACGGAATCTGAATATATTAAATAGAAATTAATTAACCCTTGTGTTGCTGGACCGTATATAATTAACTCTTGTGTTGCTGGTACCGTATATAATTACCTAATGTACTGTCGTGAGCGTATATAATTAACCCTTGTGCTGCTAGGACCGTATACAATTGACCATTGTTTTTTTTTAAAACGCAATTAATTAACCCTTTCGTTGCCAGGACAGTATATAATTAACCCTTGTGCTTCTAGGACTGTATATGCCATCTTCCACCACTCTATATCTAGACTAAGGGTAGAAGGAACACGGACAGCTCCCTTTGTGCCATCTTACACCACACTAATCTCTATCTAGTGTATGAGGAACACAGAAAGTTCCCTTTATGCCATATGCCACCACTCTAATCTCTATCTAGCGTAGGAAAGTTCCCTGTACAGTATGCAATAATATATTTTCCACCACTCTAATCTCTATACAGTGCAGGAGTAGCACGGAAAGTTCCCTTTATGCCATCTTCGACCACTCTAATCTGTATAGTGTAGGTTATATGGGAGGAACATGGAAAGTTCCTTCCCTTCATGCCATCTCCAACCCACTCTAATCTCTATCTAATGTAGGAGGAACACGGAAAGTTCCCTTTATACCATCATGCACCACTCTAATATGTAGTAGTATAAAGACTAAAACTGGGTCAAAAGCTTTCTCTATATCTGGTCCAGCCTTAAGGAACGCCCTGCCTGTGCCAATACGTAATGCCAAAACAATCTCAATATTCCGGAAATTACTTAAATCTCACCTATTTGACCTGGCTTTTCCACCCTAGTCCCTCAGCAGCCGGGCTCCCTGTTGACGAGCCTGATTAGTAGTAGTAGTAGTAGTAGTAGTAGTAGTAGTAGTAGTAGTAGTAGTAGTGGTAGTAGTAGTAGTAGTAGTAGTAGTAGTAGTAGTAGTAGTAATATTTTTAAGGCCTTGGGGCCATAGTACAAAACAATTTCACATGTTATATACATACACAAATACATAAGAGATTCAAATAAACACAGTACACATTTGTGTAGGACATATCAATGCATATTAGTTAAGTTCTTTCTTCTGAGTTTCTCTGTATGATATATTTCTTTATTCTATGTTCCTCAGTTTCTGTTAGTATTTCTATAAAACTGCTGTAAGATGTATAATTCGATCTCAATTCTGTATTTATAAGCAGGACATAATATTAAGAAATGATATGCATCTTCTAAAACAATAATATATAATTCTTTACAAAAAATGCACAATCTGCCATTACCAAGTTTTTATGTCGTCCTTCTTCAATTTGTAACATATGACGGGAACATCTTAACCTGGATAATGCCTGTCTATATGACTTAATAATTTTAAAATTCAAATACCTTTCTGGTTCAAATTCTCTTTTAAATGTTAAATAAGTTGTTAATTTACTTATATTTCCAAGGTCGGAAAACTACGTATTCTTAAAACGTTCCTGTAGCTTTGTTTTAAATAGTTCCATTAATATATCTACATCACCAACAACTTGGCTAATCCACACAAAACTAAAACCGTATGTATCCAACATACATCTAATATGAGACGCCCAGGTTATTCTACACCTCTCATTCAGAACTTTCAACATTGAATGACAGACTTTGTGATATCTGTGATCAAGTACACGTATAATTGTAAGCCAATATTGAATCCAACGAGAATGATAATAAAATGCTACAGGGTATTCTCCTATTTCTCCCATTATTGCTTGCTTAGGTGTGCATGTAATATATCATCTAGTGTAGGAGGGACACGGAAAGTACTCTTTATATCATCTTACACCATTCTAATCTGTATCTATTATATATATAGGAGGAACACGGAAAGTTCCCTTTGTGCTATTGTCCACCATTCTAACCTCTATCTACTGTAGGCGGAACATGAAAAATGCCCTATATGCTATTTTACACCACTCTAATCTCTATTTAATGTAGAAGTAACATGAAAAGTTCCCTTTATACCATTTCCATCACTAATTTCTGTCTAACACTCTAACCGAAATTGATGGAAACGAGTGATTGTGAATACAGAATATATTATTTTGGTAGTTTTAATAGATTTTGGGGATCATGGTATGATCATGTATGATTTATTTGCGTTTTAAACAATGGTTCAATGGACCCCTTAATATTGAATGTAAATTTGTTCAAATCTACCAAAATTGACGAGAAGATATGGCAAATTACAGCATGTCTGCCCCTAGCGCGCAAATAAGGCGGTTAAATTATTAAGCTCTTCATAAAAAACCGTAGTTGAGAAAATGTTAACCCATATTTCATACCCTAAGATGTCTTTCATAATTTGCAGATACGGTCTTGTTTACGTGCATTAGCCTCCTGACTATTAGTAGGCATAAGTTGTATTTTTAACAATTTATTTTAATTTGTTTTCGACGAAGAACACATTTTGTTAAAAGAGTTTAGATGACGCGAAAATCATTTTAAGTAAGATAGACTTTTTGGCAAAAATCAAATTTGTTTTTAGATATTTATATATTTGATAGCGAATTTCAAATGTCTAAACAAATAGAACTTATACGAATAGAACGACATATTTGTTGTGGTTTTGAATACATATGGTTGTTTACATTAATTTTGATGTATCTTATCTTATATATCCTATTTTATGTATCTTGTCTGATCAAATTATCAATAACATCATAGCAAATTAAATACCAGCTCTAAATGCTGAAAAAATGTATTATGTACGTTTTCAAACAAATCAAAATAAATATATGTTGGAATTTTGTACACAAAGGGTTAATTTTTATTTTCCATATACTTTATATGTAAGATACATAATTTCAATGTGTATATTGTAAAGCTGACTGGGATTGTGTATTACTTTTTTGGGAATTCAATATTCTGTAGATTAAGAAATTGTTAAAATATGAATATTTAAATTTTTGTGCTTTTGCAGGTAAAGGGTGGCTATATTTCAACTGGTCTTTCTAAAGACCAGATTCTCATAATAATGATGCTATCCAGTAGATAACATCATGGGTGAGGCGTACAAATATTCCTATTGTGTCTAATAAATCAGAATCAAATTGAAGAGGCAAATAATGGACCTAGTATGCTGTGCTGTGGTACACAAAGGGTCCTTATTTTTACTTTTAATTCAATTATTTCTATAGTGAGATTATCTGAAGACATCTACAATAACAGTAATGAGGATTCTAACAACGTATTTAAACACATGGTTACAATGTAAATACATTTAGAGCACTTTAAACTTCAATCCTGCTGGTGCTTTTGAAGAGAAAGGGTATTTAAATTTAATTTATAATTTTTTCAGTAGCTTCTCGTCATGTGGGATATTATTCCAACGAGTTTAAAAGCAAATAAGGATGCTGATAATGAATCTTTTGTTTGTTTTGTAAGGTATGAGATTCAAATATATAGGTCACATAATATGTTATACCATGGTGCACAAAGGGTAAAATTGGCAAATTTGTCCAAAATTTCGCGCTAGTTATCCCCCCTAGCCATATTCCTGAGATTTCAAGCTTTCCAACGGTATATGATAGGTGATGTTGTTTTTTGGTGGAAGGTTGACTCAAATTTTAGTCACTTTGCTGCTACACTAAATTACTTCGTATGGACTTCACTCCCGCAATCTGTCAGAAGGAACTGGTAGTTCAAACAGCCTATGCTCATCGAATTGTGACGATCCATATATTTGGGAAAATATCCGTGCTGTCTTCACACTTGAAGGATTGTGTCCGTGTCTTATTGTTAACTCTTTAAGTGCTTCATTACTACTTAACATTTTCCTTTCATTTGAAGTTGGCATTGCTCACGCAATTGCCAACTTCAAATGAAAGGAAAATACCTCCTCACTTAAAAATTGAACCTGCTAAATTTCACAATGGGGGCTTTACTCAAGATTCATACATGCATATTTGTTCAATTTCTGTCAAATTTTAGTTGTGGAAAAACAGTATGAATGCGCTTGAAAGCGTCGCCCGCACTCAAAGGGTTAATACATTGTTGAATTGTAGACCCTCGGACAGTGGTTTAAAGTAGCTAAGGTCATGGCGACCCCACCAGCAACTCCTCCAATCAAAAGAAAAATCACCGTGCAGCATGTACCAATGCCCGACGCTCCACACGATTGATACCTCGCCACCGTACCTCCTGATTCCACACCTGTAACAGCAACAACAACATATTAACCCGGAGCACTGATGTCGACTACACTAGCCATCCTGTAGTAGCATTAGTGGTGGTGTGGTGGTGGTGGTTGAGGTGGTAGTAGTGGCTGTGGTTGATAGCGGTGGTTGTTGGTGGTGGTGGTGGCGGTGGTGGTTGTGGTGGTGGTGATAGTGGTGGTGGTGATAGTGGGGATGGTGATAGTGGGGGTGGTGATAGTGGTATTATTTTATTTTGTTTTCCAAGGCCTTGGGCCCATGGTACTGAAAATGCTCACATGCTATATACGTACATAAATGCATAACAGAGTAGAATAAATACCATGCACATTTGTGCAAGACATATTATTATCACTTGAGAGGGCGCTACTAGTAGAATTTTGCTACTTCATGCAGGCGTAAGATTTGGCTAGGGCTGACAACCATTTTAAAAGATATCTTAGCCACTACAAAGTGACCTTGGCCACTGAAGTAGTGATCACAGCCACTTTAAAAATCATACAAACCAATATAAAAGTGATCTTGACCACTATAGAAGTGATAACAACCACTTTTAAAGTTATCTCAGCCACTGCAAACGTGATCTTGGCCAATGAAGAAGTGATCACAGCGACTTTAAAAGTTATCTCAGCCACTACAAAAGTGATCTTGGCCACTGAAGAAGTGATCACAGCCACTTTAAAGGTTATGTCAGCCATTACAAAGGTGATCTTGGCCACAAATAAACTAGTGTCAGCTTCTGAAAGAAATATCTAAGCCACTACAAAGTGACCTTGGCCACTGAAGAAGTCAACGTCTGTGTCAGTAGCTTTCTATTGCTAATTAATATTTGATTTGATTTGATTTATTCCATACATGAAACTATACATGAAACATAGCATACATGGTCATTATAATTTATTAAAAAAATAAAAACCTGGAAAGTTTCCTGGTGAGGTGTACTTATTTCCACAGCGGTCCCTATAAACAGTGATCCAGGATGGAGATAGGAAAGTATTTAGAGTGAAACTCAGATGAAGAGGCTTAGCCTACCGTAATATTAACCCTTTAAACCCTCACGATGCATTAAAGCATCATTTTACATCCATGAAAACAGATTTAATTTTCCTACAATCAAGGGATTTAGATCGAAAATTTCCATTAAACACGTTTACCAATACATGGTAATTTTCCTCAATTTTCAAACCGCATCAAGTCATCTTCATCCACTACAAGTCGGGAATTGCGAGAGCAATTCGCGGCTTGTAGTGGATAAAGATGACAATGGTAAATTCGGGCCTGAAAGGGTTAAAGAAGACATAAAATGCAGAAAAAATAATTAACATTCACGGACGATTTGAATGTACCATAATGGTTAAACCATCCGACTTGACCTACTCAGAATGTTTGGGAAACCTAAGTCTCACATGTCATGTGCCACTTAGCTCTCCCACCCCATCAACCCCAGGTCAGCCGGGGTTAAATGCTAAATTAAAATGCTAGCCATAAATCATTTTCCCTTGTCCATTCCTATGCGAATATATATGATATCTCAACCCACGCTTAAAGGTAGTACCATTTGGAGCTGATTTAATGTGTGCTGGAAGAGCATTCCACATTTTGGTGGCCGAAAAGACAAATGATTTGGCCCCAGATGATTTCTTATGTGATAAGACAAGGGACTGCACACTATGTCTGGTAGAGATGGAATAACGTTCACTAACCATGGAAAATTCCATTTTAAGATACTTAGGCGCCGACTCATGTACCACACTCTATACTTTACAAAGGTTAATTTGTTTGGCACGCTCCGAAACAAAATCCAATTTAGCATTTTAAAATCGGCAATCCCAACGTGCGATCTAGAATGGCAATCGAGGACAAATCTGATTGTTTTATTTTGTAATATGTGTAATTTTTGCTGGTAAAGTTTCTGAAGACGCAGAGCTGGCATAATCAAAATGACATTGAATAAGGGAAGAAGCCAAAATTATCATCGAGCTCAAAATGGGACTACTCACCGGGCGAAAATGTGTAATACGCTAGATTTCTCAAAATCGCGAGGTCATGTACATTTTTGGCCATATTTCAGTAATGCAGCGGCAGTTACCTGATCAGCAGGTTGATGCTGGCCCCTGAGTAGCCCAGCTATAATATCGGCTTATATTCCCCATCCGGGTGACACGTTACCCGCAGCCACGTCTGGTCGATTATAACAATCTGGGCAAAGAGTTACCTTGATAACCAGGGGCCGTATTCTCGTACAAGTTACGATATATCGTAGGCTTCTGATTGGTCGAGATGGCTATCTCGACCAATCAGAAGCCTAAGATATATCGTAACTTGTACGAGAATACCAGCCCAGAGTGGTAATCGCATCTTCTCGATAGCAAGGCTTGACACCGCAAGATTATTGTTTATTTACAGCAAGACTTGACACCGCAAGTTTACTGTTTATTGACAGCAAGGCTTGACACCGCAAGATTATAGTTTATTTACAGCAAGACTTGACACCGCAAGTTTACTGTTTATTGACCGCAAGGCTTGACACCGCAAGGTTATTGTTTATTTACAGCAAGACTTGACACCGCAAGTTTACTGTTTATTGATAGCAAGGCTTGACACCGCAAGATTATTGTTTATTTACAGCAAGACTTGACACCGCAAGTTTACTGTTTATTGACAGCAAGACTTGACACCGCAAGTTTACTGTTTATTTACAGCAAGACTTGACACCGCAAGTTTACTGTTTATAGACAGCAAGGCTTGACACCGCAAGTGTATTGTTTATTGACAACAATACTTGACATCGCAAGTTTATTGACAGCAAGGCTTGACACCGCAAGTTTATTGTTTATTGACAGCAAGGCTTGACATCGCTACATTAAAAATTAAACCACTTGAAGTTGTATCTTGCTACCGCGATCCACAACTTTAAGTGCGTGAAAATTAGTCATATTTGTTTAGTTTCAGACCGAACATTTGAAGACCTGGATGTTTAAGCACACATTTCGTTCACAATAACATATAAAAAAACGACCATAGCCACGCTTAGCAACTGCTTATTTAGGTGCTTACCTCCATAATGTAATTTGGCCTCATAGGACATCATTCTGGACCCTCTACTTCCGCCAGATATACCAGATGACGTAAAGCCAAGGCAGTATGTGCAACAACAAACCAAGCAGCCCACAAGCAGTGGTAACAAAAGGCCGCCGGCGAAGGCGCCCCCAGCCGCCGCCACTATAACTATTAACACCGCTAGCGCATCCCTGTCAAACAAAAAAATTGAATATGAAAAATAAAGTTTAAAATCCTACTAATAATTTCATAATTGCTATGGTAGTAGGGTAGAAGTAAAACAATTTGCTAATTCATATTCACCATAAGCCTGCACCTTTATCCTTTTATTTAAATGACCATAAGTGCCGATGATGCTGCTACTAATATGAATATGTCTGTTGTTAACCCTCAAAATGCTGACATATTTGATATAAGCCAAGAGATCAAAGGGTTTTTCAATTTGAAATCATCATCAATGACTTAAATGAGTCCGCACTTTCTGCTTCATTTGAAGACCTATGTTATGGGCCTACGACCATCAGAAATATTTTACTCTTACAGTGCGGGGGGTCGTCTTCCGTCTAAAGTCGGTCCTCGCGTTGAAAGGGTTAATCTACCTCGGTGCTCGAAGCCATCATATTGTCATTTTTATTTTTCCACTGAATGACTGCAGTGCGAACATCATAGCTAAATCAGTTTGATCCTTTCACTTTACCACACGTCTATTGCACAAAATATGATGTTGTGCGTTGCCACTTAATCCTTTCAGTCAGAATCTGACGTCACCGTCTTCATACGTCAGAATCTGACGTCTGTAGACGTCAGATTCTGAAATATGAAGCAGTCCCCGCACTGAAAGCACTGAGAGAATCAAAACATGTATTGGCCTAGTGGACGTAGACCCATAACATAGGTATTCAAATGAAGCGGAAAGAGCTAAAAGAGATATTTATGATGATTTCAAATGGAGAAACCCTTTGCTCTCCATGGTTTATACAAAACAATTCAGTGTTTTAACCCTTTCATCCCTGAATTTACCATTGTCATCATCATCCACTACAAGCCGCGCATTGCTGTCGCAATTCTCGACTTGTAGTGGATGAAGATGATTTGATGTGGGTGAAAAAAATAAGGAAAATTGCCATGTATTTATTGGTAAACCAGTTTCATGGAAATTTTCCTTTTAAAACCCTTAGTTTTAGCGGAATAAATTGTGTTTTCAAGGATGTAAAATGATGCATTAATGCATCGTGGGGGCTTAAAGGGTTAAGAGTTAAATATCATACTGGCGTTATTTAGATGGGATAAGCTACAGTACTTACATCACGTCCTGCTATATACTGTCCGTTATTAACAATGAGTGATAGTATAAATCTGTGACGTTTAATTTCGTAATCTTAATCTCGATCAGCCGACAATCACGTGCTCTGAGAAAAAGGGGAAACCCTACAAACACAGACGTTCACCAAAATTGATTTAATACCGGTCCAACATCGTTCACTCAGTACTAAGACAGCCTTCAGTTGGCTGAACGTCTGGCCGCCTACTCGATAAGCATGAAATGTTGTTTAATGCTTCCGGCGCTGGCTCAGCACTAAACCAGCATTGGCTCAACTTAACTTATTCATTGGGTACAGATAAACAACACGAAACACTGACTCATTACTGTTGGTTCAACCTGACACATCCACAAGGTACAGGGTATCGGTATACTGCTAGTATATAAATCAAAGGCCATTCGTCGTTGTTGTATTCAAGGAGTTTAACCTCGTTATCATGGTTATCTATGAGCTATGTAGGCCAACTTGGTGATACCTAGATCAACCTGTCGCTCACAAATGTTCGCTTCTCTCAAGGTGCATGGCCTGTTATGTGTGTCGCCACTCGCATGAAGTCAACTCGGGTTCTACAATGAATGTATGAACACCATGTGACATATTTTCTTCAGAACGCGCAAATGGACACAATAATCCAAATAGTTGATGTGTTGTTGCAGTTGAAGAAGCAAAATGGCCAATAGGCCAAATGAAATTCACAAAAACTTGATCTGTATCATTATTGTCGCCACGCTCATATTCTCTTCTATCCGTTGGTTATAATATCAATATCAAAGTATGTTCATTTCTCATGACAAATGGAACATCAATACCACTAGCAAATTGATCGAGTTACAACCGATCATTAAAAGGTGGTTTACACCAATCGATGTCAGAATTGGTCATGCCTACCTTACGCACAGATCTGTTTTAAGAGTAGTGGATCAAGTAAGGTATTCTACCCCGACCAACAAAAAGAGTGAATCTGCCTGTCACATGATCAGCCAACAAGATCTGTCATTCATTTGTTATTTAAATTATGTAGACATGTCCTTCGGAGGTGCGCAAAATATGCACACATCAGAAGGAAACATTTTTCATTTAACTCGCCTTTTAAATTGTTTAGAGACACTCATTATGTAGTTCCAGTGGGAGTGTAAATTCTACAACTCATTTTAATTGTTACATTTTGACTTGGCAAATCAGCATTTTTATAAAATAACCCCAATTTGTGGTTATTTTTTTATGCTATATTTAGACTTCATATCATATAATGTTCTGTTTTAGTCATTTCAATAGTCAGCCTAATTTTTATATATATTGTGCTATGGCACAGGCGTTTGTCACCAAATTCGCTACAAATGTGCCAGAGGCAAGGCACCATCATTATCATCAAACGTTTTTCAACTGAATGATGCTGATATGCTTAACAGTTTGACCTTTTTATCCCCAGCCCGTAGGGGAAGGGGGATTTTAGTCGCGCCAGGATTCTGTCCGGTGTCACGTTTTCTTGTGGGCGCAAAAACTCAAAAACTACTGGTTAATTTTTTTTCAAATTTTAACATGACATTTCTAGGAACATGGGGATGTGCAAGTGATTTTTTAGGGAGATTACCGAAATTCAAAATGGCCGCCAGAGGTCAACTCCAAAAAAAATTGTGAACGCAAAAACTCAAAAACTTTAAAGTCAGAAATTATTCAAATTTTACTATCATATTCCCCACTATATGGAGATGTGCAGGTGACATTTTCAAGGTTTTACTGAAATTCAAAATGGCCGCTACGGACAACTTAATTTTTTTTTTTTTGGGGGGGGGGGGCAAAAACTCAAAAAAATAGTTTGGTCAATTTTTTTTAAATTTTAACATTATATTCCTAGCAACATGTCGATGTGCAATTGATTTTTTGAGATGCTACCAAAATTCAAAATGGCTGCCAGAAGTCAACTCCAAAATTTGTTGTGGGCGCAAAAAAGTCAGAAATTATGCAAATTTTACTATCACATTCCCCACCATATGGAGATGTGCAGGTGACTTTTTCAAGGTTTTACTGAAATTCAAAATGGCCTCCACAGATCAACTTCAATCTTTTGGTGGGCGCTGAAACTCAAAAAAAATATTTCGGTCAATTTGTTTTTAATTTTAACATCACATTCCCATCAATTAAAGTCAGAAATAAGGTGTAGGCCTTGGTGATTTTACTGAAATTTAAAATGGCCACCACAAGTAGACTTTTTAAATATTTGTGACCACAGAAAATTCTAACCTAATTTATGGCGGGGGATTATATAGGACTTCAGTCCGCTTGTTGCCATACTTTAATTACACAGTATATAATGTTGTTTTTACCTTGCAAAATTACTTTAATAAATGACCATATTGAACGAAACGTGACGTCAAAGAATTTACTTACTGACTTACTTATAACTCACTAGGGCGCTGTAACGTCTGAGGCATGCTGTATTGCATAATACGAAAGCACTAGTCTAACTACTATGCAACACGGCCATGGTATTCAAGTCGTTTGCCAAATACTCCTGTGATCACCAGTGATGCTAATGCAGCTCTCCAATTAGTGCTATGGTAGCGCCTTCAACTACTGATAATAAAGAGCTATAAAATGCTTGACATTAGGTGACTCAGGTGGGATGAATGGAGTTACACTCAATTAGTGTTTCTCTGGGACTATCCGACCCGAGAATAGCGGAGCTGAGCGAAAATCCACAACGTTTCAGCAATAACTTTCACAGCCTTAATTAACGCACGGCACCTGTTTAATGTGTCATGTTTTGTTATTTTTGCCGCGGCCCAAAAGTACTGTCGTTCAATTCAATATCTACATTTTCTTAATCAGTTATCATTATCGTCACTTAGAAAAGTTACGACCATGAATATTTACAGCTGGAAAGTGACATAAAACAATATTTTATTACTATGAGGATATTCCTGCGAACAATATTACCACTAAGGACTACTAGTCACATCAAATGTACACGTTACATCAAATTTAAAATATATATTAACTTCATACAAATACGTAAATAATCAGAAAACTAATGCACATATCTTTTCATGTTTATTAATACAAAATCTTAACAAAGGACATGTAAAATACAATTATATATTTATGGTGCATTATCATTTTGGAAATTAGGAAGGGAAGTTATTGTAATAAAATTAGTAGTAGGTGGCTGAGTGATAGTAATACACTTTACATACTACTCGCAGAAGTAATACAAATAATATTAAGTAGTTTTATTAGATTACATTAATCGACACAAAACAACAAACACAAAACATTTCTCCAACATTTTGTGAACGTCTCTTTAAAATGTTTCTATAGCAAATGGGATCTATATTTGTCCACGATCTATGATATCGGCCCGACAAAAAATATTACGCAAGGACTTGAAAATATGTATAAAATATTTAAAGGGACCCAATATGTTGACATGTTAACTTTGAAAAAAAACTAACTAAACATGCATTGTAGTCTGGCTAATAATGATATAATACATACTTGAGTGTACTCAATCTAGCACAAACAAATTTAGCTTATACAATCATAATTTGATGCATATATAAAAACATAATTTGACACCAGTGTCACTGGAATAAATTGTATTTATGCGAAAATTGTTTTTTATAAATATTAATTTGGTGCTGAAAAATGGAATTAGGGGTGCCACAAGCATATACAATTTGACACAGGTTAAGAAGATCCATATTTGTGAGAAGATCCGTATTTAGAGGTAAATTTGGCGGTCATTCTAAAAATATTGAGCTTATGTATCGTGGATACCAAAATCAGGAAAACACTAACGCAGTATGCCGACAAAAAATAATTTGACACAAAGATCGCATAATTCAATTTATGACAAAAATGACAAAAAAGTACATTTGCTGACCATCTTTAAAAAACGGCCGCCATTTTGGATTCTAAGAATATTAGAAAAAACCTAACACTGAATATAATCCGCTTTAGGAATAGGAATTGGGGGTATCTTTACATACCAAATTTACGTGGAGGTTTTTGGAAAGCTATTGGATATGACTGTCTGAAAATACAAGGCCATATCAACCTACTAAAAGGTCACATATATTGAAATTACAACAATAATAAAACGACAAATAATATTTCACAAAGTCGGATAAATATGATAAATATTGTTGGTAGCTATAACTTTCTAATACCTACAATATGACTCGATTTATCGATATATTGCATACTACCTTCTCTTGGAAATGCTAAATTGGGAAGATGATGTACAAGGATTCACACACAAAACTTGCAGTTCCTAAAACCTAAGATTATGCTCTAATCGAGGCTGAACAATGTTATTTTTTGTTTAAAAAATCTCCTGTCTTTTCTGTGATTGTCCGCTCCTTTATATAGCATCACTTCTACCGATATAGTAAGTCATATTGTAAGGACATACCCTTGTCACCAAAATAGTAAGTTTAAATAATCATACTGTAAGGACATACTGTAGATCTGGTAATATTTGCGAGGTTTTAATTTTCGTGAATTTCGCGAAGAGGACAAATTCGCGAATTCAAGAATTTCGCAAAAAATATTATTATAATAACGGTACTAAAGAGAAAAGAAAATTCGTGAATTCTAAAAAGTCCCAAAATCAATAGTTCGCGAAAATTTAAATATGTGAAAATCACCACATCTACACTATCACTATCACCAATACGGTAAATATCGATTAATCATATTGTAAAGACATATCACTACCACCAATACAGTAAGTCTAAATAATTATAATGTAAATAAATATCACTACCACCATTATAGTAAGTCTAAATAATCATATTGTAAGGAAATATCACTACCACAGACATAGTAAGGCTAAATAATCATATTGCAAGGACATATCACTGTCACCGTTATAGTAAGTCTAAATAATAAAAGCTTAATGACATATCACTACCAACCGATATAGTAAGTCTGAATAATTATATTGTAAGGACATATCATACAAACTATATAGTGAATCTAAATAATCATATTTTAAGGACATATCAATACCACCAATATAATCATGGTGTATCAGCTATATAGTAAGTCTAAATGATTATATTTTAAATACATATCAACACTTCCAATATAGTAAGTCTAAATAATAAGTCTGAATAATTATATTATCACTACCAGCAACATAGACTGTCTAAATAATCATATTTTAAGGACCGATATAGTGATTAAATCTAAGTAATCACATTGTAAGCACATATCACTACCAGTGCCAGCGATATATTAAGTCTAAATAATCAGATTGAAGGACATATCACTACCACCGATATAGTAAGGCTAAATAATCATATTGTAAAGACATATCACTACCACCGATATAGTAAGTCTGAATAATTATATTGTAAGGACATATCACTACCATTGATATAGTAAGTCTAAATAAGCATTTTGTAAGAACACACTGTAGATCTGGTAATATTCACGAGGTCATATTTTTTGCGAATTTCGCGAGGACAAATTCGCGAGTTCGAGAATCTCGCGGAAATCATTATAATAGGGTTTTTATAATAGTCGCGAATTCTAGACATCACAAAAAAATACAAAATTCTCGAAAATCTAAACACGCAAAAATAACCAGCTCTAAATCATATTGTAAGGACATATCACTACCACTGATATAGTCAGTCTAAAAAATCACGTTGGTGTCAGTCGACTCGCCCCGAAACCAACTCACCCCACCCAACTCGCCCTATATTTATGTCAACTCGCCCCAAACCACTGTCCCCACCTTATACCAACTCTGCCCAACATTTATACCAACTCGCCCCAGATTTATGCCAACTCGCCCCAAATTTATACCAACTTGCCCCACATTTATACCAACTCGCCCCATATGTATGCCAACTCGCCCCACATATATGCCAGCCCGTCCTAACCCACTTGCACCACATTATAGCAACTTGCCACATATATACCCACTCGCCCAACATTTATACCAACTCGCCCCATATTTATGTCAACTCGCCCCACATATATGCCAATTCGTCCCAACCCACTCGCCCCACATTATACCAACTCGCCCCAGATAATATTAGCAACATTTAAATAAATAAGGTTTCGTAGATGACGTTAGTTATGAATTATTTCCTATGGCGCTTCAATTATTATCCACTGGTACGTCCACTTTTGGGATGATAGGACTTCAGACTTGATATCAAACTTTTAACGGGCACATTTACCTTTACTTTTTAACTGACTCAATTTACCATTATAATGCGTATGTCACACTTTGCGGCCCAAATCTTGTATTCTACTCCCTAATTTAAATAACAACTGAATGACGGCTTTTTAAAATCATCCAAGTAAACATTTCTAAATTATCTCTTAGGCCTACTAATGTTCCCATCAAAAATAAATTAGTGGAAAACGCAATATGAAGTTTTTTCATAATAATATTAAAATACAAAGCTATTTCATAGTAATATTACTACCAAAAATGAATTTTAAAAAGGAAGCTATCAACATATGATACATAATATTATTATGCTGTCTCTGCGATAATTATATCATATTGAATGACCAATATGCAGTGTCATGAGATATATGTCAAGTTTATTTATGTAAGCCTCGTATAATGAATATAAAACACCTTTAAAATATAGTATTGTTTGTAAGTTATGTGAGCTATTATGAAGTAATCTTAGAACTTATTTTGATTGATTAGTGTGGTAAGAGCAGTCATATGCCCAGCCTAATTGGTATGAGAAGTGGGGAGAGCTGGCGGAAACGTGGGGCGAGCTGGTGAGAAAAGTGGACGAGTTGGTAAAAGCTGGGACAAATTGGTCAGAAAATTGGGGCGAATTGACAAACAACATATGGCAAGCTGGTAGTAAAAGTGGGGCGAGTTGGTAAAATAAGTGGGGCGAGATTGTCGGGATGTGTTGTTAATGGGGCGAGTCTGTATGGTGGGCGAGCTGGTTTTGGGGCGAATTGAATGTAATCCATCACTATCAGTACCACCAATATAGTAAATATAAATAATCATATTGTAAAGATATATCACTACCACCCATATAGCAAATTCAAATAATCATATTGTGAAGACATATCACTACCACCGAAATAGTAATTCTAAATAATTATATTATCAGCATATATCACTACAACTGGTGATATTTGCGAGGTCATTTTTGTGAGGAAGACAAATTCGAGAATTTGAGGATCTCGCAGATTTTTTTTATAATAGTGTTACCTATCATTGAAATCGATAATTTGGCAAGTCTAGACATCGCAAAAAATCTCAAATTCCCGAAAAACACGCCAAAATTACCAGTTCTACAGTATCACTATCACCAAAATAGTTAGTCTGAAAATTATTATTGTAATTACATATCACTAAAACCGATATAGTGTGTCTAAATAATGATAGTTGAATGACATATCACTACCTACCGATATAGTAAGTCTGAATAGTTATATTGTGAGAATATCTCACTACCACATATTACAGATCTGATCTACAGTATAGTAAGTCTAAATAATCATATTGTAAAGACATATGACTACCACCGATATAGTAAGTCTAAATAATCATATTGTAAGGACATATCACTACCACCGCTATAGTAAATCTAAATAATCATATTGTAAGGACATATCACTACCACCGATATAGAAAGGCTAAATAATCATATTGTAAGGACATATCACTACCACCGATATAGTCAGTATAAATAATCATATTGTAAGGATATATAACTACCACCGATATAGTAAGTATAAATAATCATATTGTAAAGACATATCACTACCACCGATATAGTAAGGCTAAATAATCATATTGTAAGGACATATCACTACCACCGATATAGTAAATCTAAATAATCATATTGTAAGGACATATCACTACCACCGCTATAGTAAGGCTAAAAAATCATATTGTAAAGACATATCACTACCACCGATATAGTAAGGCTAAATAATCATATTGTACGGACATATCACTACCACCGATATAGTAAGTCTAAATAATCATATTGTAAGGACATATCACTACCACCGATATAGTAAGTCTAAATAATCATATTGTAAGGACATATCACTACCACCGCTATAGTAAGGCTAAATAATCATATTGTAAAGACATATCACTACCACCGATATAGTAAGGCTAAATAATCATATTGTACGGACATATCACTACCACCGATATAGTAAGTCTAAATAATCATATTGTAAGGACATATCACTACCACCGATATAGTAAGTCTAAATAATCATATTGTAAGGACATATCACTACCACCGATATAGTAAGTCTAAATAATCATATTGTAAGAACATATCACTACCACCGATATAGTAAGTATAAATAATCATATTGTAAGGACATATCACTACCACCGATATAGTAAGGCTAAATAATCATATTGCAAGGACATATCACTACCACCGATATAGTCAGTATAAATAATCATATTGTAAGGATATATCACTACCACCGATATAGTAAATCTAAATAAACATATTGCAAGGACATATCACTACCACCGATATAGTAAGTATAAATAATCATATTGTAAAGACATAGCACTACCACCGATATAGTAAGGCTAAATAATCATATTTAATGACATATCACTACCACCGATATAGTAAGGCTAAATAATCATATTGCAAGGACATATCACTACCACCGATATAGTCAGTATAAATAATCATATTGTAAGGATATATCACTACCACCGATATAGTAAGTCTAAATAATCATATTGTAAGGACATATCACTACCACCGATACAGTAAATCTAAATAATCATATTGTAATGACATATCACTACCACCGATATAGTAAGGCTAAATAATCATATTGTAAGGACATATCACTACCACCGATATAGTAAATCTAAATAACCATATTGTAAGAACATACTGTAAATGTGATGATAATCGTCAGGTTTAATTTTCGTGAATTTCACAAGGAGGACAAATGCGCGAATAAAGGGATCTCACGAAAATTGGTGCTTATATTTCATTGTGGCAATAGAGGCAATCAGGTGGGGTCACAGTGGGCGTGGCTTAATA
Source organism: Flabesymbios commensalis (assembly GCA_964017125.1). Lineage (NCBI taxonomy): Eukaryota > Metazoa > Annelida > Polychaeta > Terebellida > Flabelligeridae > Flabesymbios > Flabesymbios commensalis. The sequence continues at coordinate 7,007,370 of OZ024903.1, read as the reverse complement.
TTGTCTGCTCAAAAACAGGTGTAGAGGGATGATTTTATCTGCTGCTTGCGGCAAGAGATGAGCATAGAGAACGCTGATTTTTTGTGAAGGGATTGACAAATGCTATTTGTTCAATATTTAACAAAAATTGTTTGAAATAAAATGTGGACAATTTGTGAATACTAGCCTGTGCAACGCCATTGAAAGGGTATAAAATTTAATGGCACGAATGAATGATGATAACAATGAACAAGGTGCATTTAACGTTGATACTGGATTTTATAAATCCAGCATATGATAGACTGATGTCGAATAATAAAAATAGCGAATTACATATTTCCATATTGGATGATTATAAAATTTAGGATACACTTCACATATTTACATTGATAGAAGTCCCAAATAAAACTATGGTCTCACAAGATTGACCTGAAAATTTAAAATAATTGCAAATGTAAAGAGCGAACATTATTATCTTGAATTTAATCTACACATAAATAGGCCTCGAAAGCTTAAAGAAAAAAATACCGTGCAAGCACTCAAATACCCCTCGACTCATGCAGTGACTCTATATATGCCAGGTTTCAAGGCAATTAATTGAAAATAAGAACGATTTATTAAAATTGATTAAAAAAAATGGCCGCCGCAGCTTAGTTTTCAGTCTCACATGAAAACGGACAATACTAATAGACTCACAGACCCAGGTTTCGAGGGAATTTAAAAAAAAAGGTAAAAAAAATTAGTCGCCAGGTGGCGGCCATTTTAATTATCGGTGGAAAGCTGAAATTCTAATCAGGTCATCTCCATACTCATGGGTAACTTCACATAAAAAATTGGAGTCATTCAAAAATTATTTTTCAAGTTACCGCGTTAACAAGGAATTATTAAATTAAAAAATCAAGATGGCCGCCATAGCCTCGTTTTCAGTCGCACACTAAAACGGCCAATGCCAATAGACTCGCAGACCCCGAAAACCTATATATACCAGGTTTCGAAGGAAATCTGAAAAAAAGTATAAAAAAAATTTTAATCGCCAGGTGGCGGTAATTTTGATATTCGGTTGAAAGCTGATAATCAAATCAGGTCATCTCCATACTCATGTGCAACTCCACATAAAAAATTGGAGAGATCCAATAATTATTAGTTATCGCGTTAACAAGGAATTTTGTAATTCAAAAATAAAGATGGCCACCATAGCTTCGTTTTCGGTTGCACGCGAAAACGAATAATGCCAACAGACTCGCAGACCCTGAAAACCTATATATACCAGGTTTCAACGGAATGATGAAAAAAAAAATTAAGTCAAAGAAAAAAAAAAAAGTCGCCAGGTGGCGGCCATTTTGATTATTGGTGGAAAGCTGAAAATCTAATCAGGTGATATCCATACTCATGGGTAACTTCACGTAAAATATTGGAGAGATCCAAAAATTATTTTTCAAGTTATCGCGTTAACAAGATTTTTTTTAAATCTTTGACCTTGACCTTTGACCTTGACCTTGGGTAAAAAAAGTTCAGGGAGGGGTTGAATGTTTGTATGAATTATGAATTTATTCTGTTTAACCATGTTGGTGTAGTAGCCAAAAGAGTGTGTGCGGCGGCGGAGACGGCGGCGCACGAAGGGGACGACAATACCCCTTCGGACCCAATGGGCCGAGGGATAAAAAACGGGTTTATATTTTTAAGGTCATTCTTTGGTGTAAATATCTCAGAGTTTGTGTTTCAGATCATAAAGAAACTGACACGCATATAACATCTAATACGACCTTAAAAAAGAAAAAAACTTTAGTGTTTCAAGGGATGAACACCTTGTGTCTAAATCCTACTAATGCCCACATACTAAAACAAACGATATAACTATATCTTAACCACAGATGTAAGGAAATATCATTACCGCCCACATAGTAAAACATACGATATAGCTATATCGTAACAGACGTATACTCAGAATAAGACAATTAATGGATTTTTAAAATATCACCATGGTCACTAGTATTATAACCGCATATGATCGACTGATGAAGTATAATAAATAACACATTACATGTTTTCACATTCAATGTACTATTGCAAGAATATATATTCTGAATTTGAGTTAACAAGTAGATCATTACACTATATTATACATGTCATTGGTTGCTTATAAAATATAGCATACAAATGATATCATAACATTGATAGGAATCACAAATAAGACTATAGCTTCACAGAATTGACGGCACAATTTAACATAATTGCAGACATAGAAAGAGAATAATAATATTCTGAATGCAAACTCTGGATAAATAGCTCTGCCAAGTTTAAAACCAATAAAACAAACTGGGTTTAAATTAGTTAGGTTGTTTTTTTTCTTTAGTTTGTTATTTTGATGTAAAGACCACATGGCTTGTGCTTCAGATAATATACAAACTGTCATGCACATAACATCTAATATGACCCTAAAAAACACTAAGCCTGTAGTGTTTCTATGGCAATCAAATGACGTACAAAAAGTGTCTGACAAATCATACTGAACGACTGATCTGAAAATGTAAGGACATCCCACTACCACCCATATAGTAAAACACACAATATAACTATATCGTAACCACCGACATTCGTGTTTAAAAGGATACACGATTTTGGTGGCAACAATAAATAATGACAGCGTTTTCAAAGCTAAACTTGAATGAATTGTGGTGAATAAAGTCACACTTAGAATAACGCAAATAGTGGACTTCCTAAATATCACTACGTTCACTCCCATAATATCTGCAAATTCTAAACTGACAAAATATAATACAAGCATCACATTACATATTTCACCATTCAATAAAGCTATAAAGTTATGTCTTTTCTTACGTTGGCTAAATAATTTGAGTCTGTAGGTCATAACAAGACAAAAACAGAAAATTATCAAAACTAAACATAAAATGGCACCAAAAGCAATTTTTTGAATATATTTGAGCAGACCAAAGCATGCTACTGCTTTGTTTGATTCACTTATACATTTATTTGTAGTAGGTAATATGCAGCAAATGAGTGGATTAGTGACAAATAGCCAACACTGATCATGTACAAATATTGACAAATCACTATGAAATGGTACTTGTCGCAATTGAACAAGTCTCATAGCAGCAATTGATATTTTAATAAAAATACTTTTAATTGGATTTCCGTTCAATTTTATGATAACTAGATGGACAATTTTTAGGGAATCAGCTGTTACGTCAGTGAATAAATTGTTGCTCAAATCCACGATATGCAAGAATTTAAAAAGATGATGAGACAAAAAGGTAAGCGATTTTAATTTATTTTTACTGAAGTCGGCAATCAGCAACCTGTAGATATCCGGAGAAGTATCAGACTGACCAGCAATCATACTATTCAAAGAACAGGACGAAACATCAATGTACAAAATGTGATGTAAAGGGAAATTTTTCAGATTTAATGTTCCAATACTTATTTCAATCAGGATTGATCTGAAATAAAATAAGGTTGAATCACTTTTTCCCATGTTTTCAAGGAAAATAACATCTTTACAAAATACGACATACCCTTCACACGTGCACCCAACTGGACAATTAGGACACCAAACTTCATCATCAAATGTATAAAGACAATCCGTATTACCATCACAGAGGTTTTCAGCTCCAACACATCGGTTTTCACCTCTGCATTTCAGTGCTCCAGGACAGACTAGCTGATCACATAACGTCTCATCCTCACCATAAAGACAATCTTGCTGACCATTACACAAGGTGGCCAAACGAATACAATGAAATGCTTTACATTTAAACATACCTGGGCATAAAATAGGGTGACATATTCTTAATTTGTCAGCAAAAGTATTTGAAATTGAGCGCACATTAGTGTAACATATTTTAACAATATCGATCGAATTATAAATTTCAGCATTAATGTTATTTTTACTTGCATGAATTTGTGGAATATCTGGTTTTGTATGAAGTTCTTTCATGTGTTTAATTTCGGTCTTCAAAAGGTTACTTAGTATACTTGTGGAATAGGACGCAGTTGAGTTAGACTCATGAACTTGCATGCTGCCTATATAACCTTTTGGCAGATTGTTTTCTTTACAAAAGAGTATTTCATCTACTAAGACCATATTATTATATATTCCGTCACATATAGAGTGTATAAACAGAGTAAATACGCTTTCGGCTTGTGAGCAGTTGTGAGACAGTTGACAAGGCACATTAAAACTCAACGAATCTCCGCTGACCATTTCTGACGTAAAATCACAATTTATTTCATCACTTCCATCAAAACAATCGTTTTCTTTATCACATTTATAAATTACCAAAATACATGTATGATCTTTACACTGATAATGACCTGTTTGACATGTGATAATATATAGCTGACTTTTCTTCTCGCAAACTAAAATATCAACTTTATAGTTTTTATAGCACGATCTATATTTAGCACCCCAACCCTGTAAGAACATAGTGAATTTTTTAAGCAAATGCCAGCCATTGTGAATATATTGGATAATACCACATTGGGTGCTGAAATTAGCAAATATGTCAATATGCGGTGGAAAGCTCTTTTTTCCTCCTTGTTTTACAATACTGATAAATACATGATGTAGTAATATAATAGCTATTTTATTATGGGCAATGTTTTGTAGAAGTGGCTGGCCAAAAACAGAGCTGGTGAGATTATGTCTATTAGCAGTAAAAAACCCACTGGACTCGGAAGGCTTCAAATGCGCCAACGTTAAACGGAGCCTGCGATCAGTTTCCTGTGGATAGCCATGATTGCAAACTGTCATGGACAATATGGCGCTATCTCTAGACTTACATTCATCACTAGCATGCCTGTAGGATATATTAAATGTAGCTTTTAAGGCGATGTAACATTTACCAGTTCCTTTCAGAAGAATCCAACCCTGTTCACAAGTTTCAGTTATAGGCGCTGGGTTGTATATTTCTGATCTTCTTATGTATTTCTGACATACATAAGCTGCATTAACAGTGCGATCACAAGGTATTGTAACCCATACCGAGAGGCCATGCACAGTGAATGGGACAACTATGGTACAGTTGTCTGCAAGAAAAGAATCCATGGATGAACTCAGCTTGAATTTATGTGTTTTTTCTATCGTTTCAGATAAAATTCCATCAGAAACAATTACCAATTTGAATTGAGGATCTCCCATATAATGTTTACGTTGGAACCATAGGGTGGTTGTTATAGGTCCACCATCAATCCAGTGAGTGAAATCTCCCTGCAAAATACAACAACATGTCAGGGACGGACACAGGATCTGAAGAAAGAGAGGCTTGTCTCCAAGAATTTTTTATGTAGGCCTATATTTAGACCAATTTATGGTCTTTTGTGGACGAATTTGTTGAAAATAGGATTAGCACCTGAATGTTGGATAATATTTTATATCGAACACACTATGAACACTATTGATACATAATGTTTTATTTGCTTTCAGCTCGAGATGTGCATTGCTACTGCACCCAAACGTCTTCATTATGATCGGTTATGCAATTTATTTTGAATAAAGCTCTCTCCAAAATATGCGGTTTTGTTCAAGCATGGTTGCTTGAATGAAATGAAATGATTAGTGTTTTAGGCCACCTTCGTGTACATATAGGATAAGCTGGGCCGGGAGAAATTCCTGATGATGGTGACATGCATGAGATGACACTGCCCTCCAGACACAAGATTCAATAGTGGACATCAGAAACGGGGGGTAAAACACGGAGAGGCTACTATAGCGAACATTAGTGCTCTAGGGGTCAAAATACTGAGATGCTCTTATAGTGGACGTCAGAATCCAGGGATTGAACCTCACCTCTGCATCCCGCTTCGCGCCAAGGAGCAAACCATGCAGGGATATGCCTGTCTTGCACAGAACTTTATTCAACATAGCTGCAGGCAGCGAGTGAGATAATGTCATATTCATTTTTATACAATGCTTTTGTGCTTTTTCCCATGTCGTCTGTCTGAATCGAAAAAATACATATATTTAACACCTGCATATAGCTAAAAAGATCACTGACAAAAATTATCGAAAATTATGCAAATTATGATGTAGATTTTGAGTTGAAATATTTTAGTTTATACAAGGAGCCATGGGTGGATTAAATATAAAACTGTTCCATTTCAATAAGAAAACTACATTTTGGCTCAAAGTTTAGGCAATAATCGTGTTGATCTTAACCCAGTTGACTCATCTTATTTCGGTTTGAATTTTCTCAAATCAAAAGAACGTGGGGAGACACATATCAACATCCCATAATATCCTCTAGACAAAACGCTGCTGTGCTACTGGTCATTATTAAACGTATGTGTTTATACCGGTTGTGAAAATATCACTTAGCCTAGTATGAATGTAGCCAAAGTGTTATCAAGCTTAGGACAGCTTTTTATCCTGCAATAATTGGTTCAATCACGTGACCATGTATTATGAATTCAATAATACACGTCTAGGCTGATGTTACAACGCCGAATATTGTTTATTCATGCCATAATTTTGGGACCACTAAATAGATCAACTGACGGTTTATTTAAAGGTGTAGTCAACTGTCAAAATTCGCGGGACAAGGGTCCCCCAGAAGGCAATAGTGCCCGTGGGTGAGCCAAGGCCCTATTCCATAATAATACTATATATGCGTTTCATACCCAAAGCCTCATTAAGAGCAAGTTCTCAAATCACAGCAAGTTCATATATACTTGAGCGACATCTATGAGGTAATAATTCAAAGCCCTTGTATTTTGCCCCTACTTGGTCGCCTACTTGCAAACAAACTGACTGTATTACTGCGGGTATTTGGACACTGCTTGACCCCCAAGTTTGTATTGTCACCCAGGAAACACAAAACATTTGTATGACTTTATGCAATGTTGGACCAACGTCGAAGACGTTGGGCCGACATTGTATAAATGTCATACAAATGTCTTGCGTTTGCTGGGCAAGAGGACTTTCTCTCAAACATTGTACATTTATCTAATGTTGGTTCAATGTTGGGCCAGCGTCGCAGACGTTGACCTAACATTAAAACAGCATTGGATCAATGTCTCGTTTGAGTAGTATCTTGTAATCAGTTCAGTGGCTATATTAATGCCGTCAATCTGTACTCAATAGGCTACTGTTGGCCTACACTTGACCGTCCCAGGCATGCGCGTTTTGAAGCTGAGTGATTCTTTAATTTTGTTTCTCCATATCGTAACACTCAGAGCATAATAGCACTCGACTTTGCCTTGTGCTGTTACAGCTCTGACCATTACGATACCCATTCTAATTTTCCGACAACGATGTATTATCAGGTGGTAAGCCTGTTCCTAGTGGATCCCTTTCCCGGGATACCTATTTGGTGACGAGAAATTACCTTTTAAATTGGAAATGATTGGTGTATTGTTATAATTTAATAAAATTTACCAAATCAAATCGTCTTTTTAACTTTACAGGATGAAAGCAACTTTGAACTTCCAAAGAAGTGTTTTGAAGAACGTCGAACGATGTTTACATTATTGGCGTGAAGCATGGTAATTTAATGACCACGGGAACCAATTGTCCGACAAGCCCGGCCAATTTCATTTATTTGTATTTATACAGAAGCCCGGCAAACCTAAGTAGATAACTCACTTGTATAAATGACGCCATGGACATTTCACCTGATCCCAAGCTATGATAGCTGAATATTTCGAATAACTTGATTATATTTATGAATGGTCATCTAATTTTTACAGGAATAACATTTTTATTTATGTTGGGACTAATGACATATTTGTATCAATGATATCAAACTAAATTATGTAGGGTTCTTTAAATAAATTACAATTTCCAAGATGAAACGATAAGATGTGATAATAGATAGGTAGCCAACCTTGTGTTGTATAAATGATATATATAATTACTATCCGTGAATTCATTATCTTCTGGAAAGACTGATATTCGAACAGCTTTGAAAACAAATTGACAACGTCCACAATAGGAAGGCAGTTCTTTTACAGGTGGAATCACAGTAGCTTTAAAGCCTTGGTTATGAAAACCTGTGTAGATTCCCTGATCAAAGGGAGAAGTATATTCATATACTGTCTGCTCTTCTTCTCGCAATACAGTTACCACATAATGATATGCCCTGCATTTACGTGGACAATAAGCATCATAACTATATTTGATAAGAAAACCTGATCCAGCTTGTCCTATGTTGGAAGTATATAGAAAATGCCTATATGAATTGGGGGATATAGGTATGTACCTATTTGTACATGCTTTCTCTAGTTGCAGTGTGTAATTGAATGCTCTGTAATACGTGGGAAGAACTTTCATGTTAGTTCTAAATATATGGCCACACTTTGATTGTCTTAACTCGACAGCCATTTGTAAAAACTTGTCTTCCCCACAAATTGATGGCAGAGATATGTTTGCCGTGTATAAATATTCAAAGGAATGAAATAGGTTTGTCGTGTCAATTTTGTATAATTTGACAAAGGAGTTAATATGCATAGGTGATGAATCTATCTTCCTTCCGCTTTGTTGTGAATATCTTGCTGTGCCTATTGGCCAATTATCTGATGATAAAGCTGTTATATTATATGGCTCATTATATTTGTAGTTACTGGAGACACAAGGATAAAGTGTATGAGTTGATGTCACCTTTAAGGTCGAGACCCCAATTTCTCCGTGGTCAGCCACAAATGACATTTTACATTTATTATAATCGTTCATGTATTGTGAGGAGCATACTACAACCAAACATGTTATGTATGGGTCAGGATCGACTCTATATGTTGTAGGCTCATCAGAAGAGTCCATTAAATCCCTATCCATATAAAATGTTGGACAAAAATATTTTGAGGTTCCCAATAGCAACAGAACAGTTTCTCCTTCAGAATAACCAGTGTAAAACACTATCATAATCTGTAAGCGCTTTCGCATGCTCCAAAGATCATAATAATGATGGGTCTCACATATATTTATAACCTTGGTGTCCGCAAACTTTACAAACAAACCTCCATATTGACAGTTCCAGGCACTGTCCTGCCCTGTGATCATACTAGATCCAGTGAAAATAAACCTCCTTATGTGAACACTTGGCGTGAGGCGCTCAATGCTCTCAAAGTTCTCATAGCAAATGTTTGTTGATATTGACTCTACAATCAAAACAAGAGTATTGGGGTTTCTTCGGCATAATGGGGCCCTTATATGCTGCTTTGAATTAATTTTTACACGAAAAAGTATTGGCGATTTGATTGATTTTTTTAAAGTAATGAAAGCACAAAACGCTGAAGTCCTCAGGTTTAGTACTTTAATTTTTTTCAGCGATGCGCTGTTCAACACAAAATGAAGTTTGCTTAATATTCCAGGTCCGTCATAGAATACTAGTTTAGAATCTGCCAGATTCAGTTCCATGACATCAAATCCTAGGATCCCACTGGAGCACAGTATAAGTACCATAGCCTGAATGGATGTATGTATGCTGTGCAAAACGGTGGAGCCATGATAAAATATAACTACCATAAAATATGTTTGTCCTAAAATGTAGATATGGTATAATAGACAATTTAATGTAGGCTTCGGTTTTTGATTTTACCATAGACCAAGGCAGTCGTTTCCCACAGAAAAATACACCATCACTTGTTGGGTTGTCACGAAAGGACAGTGCATGGGATTCACAGCCAAATCGGCTCCACGCGAAATCAAATGACAATATATATAGCTGTATAGCGAAACCTTTGTAGACTTTGATGTAAACAAATTTGGGAAAATATAATTGTCCTGTATTCAAGGTGACCATTCCACAGTACGTAGAGCCTTGAGACAGGGCAGCTGTGTTTTGATGGTCATCAGCTGTGAAATGCGATTTAACACAATGTGAGATATGCTTTCCCATGCAATTAAACATCGTCATTTTAGTCATCTTTATTGAGAATAAACGTGGAGTTTGAATAAAACATATGAAAATATCTGCTATGATGATCTCTCTCTGTGGCTGATTGTATTTTGCTATGGCAGTCAAATACTTGGTTTCTGTACATGAAATGAATACCAGTAGTACGCATATGACCGATACAAGTGGTCTAAGTGCCATAATCATCTCCTCTGGCAGAAAAAATAATCATGTAAACAGACTGCAAAAACCTAGATTATAATAAATGCAAACAGGATAAATAAAAAACAACTTTCACAATATAATTTTAATTTCTTAAAAGAACGATACATGGGACAAAATACTAGAGTAGGCTTATATTAAATTATGAGAAAGTGTCAAGTTGGGCGATTTAATTTATTACTGATGTGAAAACTATATGGATGCTTCAAAAGATAATACATAGGATAATAACTTTTTATCTTATCAACTTTTACAATTTAATAATAAATACATAATTAGTGGGGACATTTGAAGCTGAACTTACTGTTCTGCTAAGTGCGAAGACTAACTGTTTACTGAGAATAGGTCACATATCGCTCCGTTTTTTTAATTTTATGATAGTGCAATGATATATTTGCCATCCATATAACATCTTAAGCACCACATAACACATTATCAATGGTAACGTCTTTTAGCTTAAGTTAGGTGACGTTATACATGGAAATATAGAGTTATAATACAATAAAATCTCAGTTTGACAGTGATTTCAGGGAGCATTGCTTCAACATTGACATAATTTTACATCGTTGACGAATACACAGAAGCAAGCTTCAGTAGTAAGATGGTCACAGTTACCGGCGATAACCTGATCTACAGAGGTGTTATGTGACTGCACCACCATAATGTCATAATACTAGATCTGTTATATAATATTTCAAGTATCAGGTTAACTAACTATAATATGGACGTGATGCTAATGTCAATAACTTAAACACGACGAAGCCTGTAATGTGAGAGGCATCAGAAAAAGGTCGCACTGTTATTGGTGATACATAAGCTTGGAGAATAATATAAATGACTGCTATCACAGCAAGATTATGTGTTCAAGGGAATAGAACAAAAACAACAGCTTGGCAAATCTAGCAATTCGAAACGCCATAATAGTTCACCGGATTAACTTTCTCACTTTATCAGATCATATCAATTTGCAGCAACATTAAACAAATACCCTCCAGTTCAGCTGTCATTGTTATAAATACTTGTGATTTAACACTATGCCCGCTCAGTTATATTATTAAGACACAACAGCTCTCATCGTTATAAATACTAGTGATTTAACACTATGCCCGCTCAGTTATCTTATTAAGACATAACAGCTCTCCTCGTTATCAATACTAGTAATTTAACACTATGCCTGCTCAGTTATCTTATTAAGACACAACAGCTCTCATCGTTATCAATACTAGTAATTTAACACTATGCCCGCTCAGTTATCTTATTAAGACACAACAGCTCTCATCGTTATCAATACTAGTAATTTAACACTATGCCCGCTCAGTTATCTTATTAAGACACAACAGCTCTCATCGTTATCAATACTAGTAATTTAACACTATGCCCGCTCAGTTATCTTATTAAGACACAACAGCTCTCATCGTTATCAATACTAGTGATTTAACACTATGCCCTCTCAGTTATCTTATTAAGACACAACAGCTCTCATCGTTATCAATACTAGTGATTTAACACTATGCCCGCTCAGTTATCTTATTAAGACACAACAGCTCTCATCGTTATCGATACTAGTAATTTAACACTATGCCCGCTCAGTTATCTTCCTCAATTGTTTACCGCGAGTTCGAGTGAGTGCCAAATACTCATATTTGTGCAGCTTGTGACAAAATAATTGCAAATCTATAGTGTAAGCATTCATTTCAGGGATATTATCTGCTAATCATGCTAACAAAGCAAATTAACCAATGGCATCTACACTGAGTAGTTTACCAATGGCATCTACATGCACTACAAGGCGCGAATTGCTGTCGACTTGTAGTGGATAAAGATGACATGAATTAAAGAAAAAAATAAAGAAAATTGCCATCTATTGGTAAACCAGTTTCATGGAAATTTTCGTTCTAAAACCCTTAGTTGTAGGGAAGTTCAGTATGTTTTGAGGGGTGTGAAATGATGCTTTAATGCATCGTGGGGGCTTAAACACGACTATGGTCGTGCCTAGCGTTTAATGGGTTAACCCTTAAAGCGCTGATTTAATTTGTAAAAAACATCGCAACAAAATGGGTTTTTTTCAATGTGAAATCATCATAAATGTCATAGTTAGCTCTTTCTGATTCATTTGAATACCTGTGTTATGGGTCTACGACCATTAGAAATATTTTTATTCTTACAGTGCGACTATAGTCGTCAGAATCTGACGTCTACAGACGTCAGATTCTGACGACTATAGTTGATCCCCGCGCTGTAAGGGTCAAGCACCCAAGTACCATATAGGCCTATACCGATATCAAATCACACAGCTAGCACGATACGTAGACCCAATGCTGGGTTAAAACTGGGCCAACGTCACAGACGATGGCCCAACCCTAGACCAGTATTCGGTCAACGTCACGTGTTTTCTGAGGTGAGCATCGAAAAAAAATTAAATCCATTAAGATTTGCAAACTGGGCGATTTAATTTATGACTGCAGAAAGAAATATATAGATGTCCCTAAATATAATACCTCCAATTAGTACTGTTTATCTTTTTAAGTTCGAATACCTTCAATAAATGGAAAATGGAAAGTTTAATCCTGTCCTGTTTGATGGTGTCCCGGTCAGACAGATCAATGGTAGCATCATAGCTATGCATACTTTTACAACATGATCAGCCAATCAGCTCCGTCATTCATCGTTGTTATTTAAATTATGGAGACATGTCCTTCGGAGGTGTGCGAAATATGCACACATCAGGAAATATTATCCATTTAACTCGCCTTTTAAATTGCTTAGAGACACTCAGAATCATTATGCAGTTCCAGTGGGAGTGTAAGCCCTACAACCCATCTTAATTGTTACATTTTGACTTGACAAATCTTCATTTTTATAAAAAATAACCCCAATTTGTGGTTATTTTGTTGCTATATTTAGATTTCATATCATATAATGTTCTGTTCTAGTCATTTCAATAGACTAATTTATATATATATATATTGTGATATGGCACAGGCGTTTCTCATCAAACACGCTACAGTGCCGGAGCCAAGGCACCATCATTATCATCAAACGTTTTTCAACTGAATGATAATGATATGGTTACCACTTTGACCTTTTTGCCATATTTTGATTACACAGTATATAATGTTGTTTTCAACTTGCAAAGTTACTTTAATAAATGACCATATTGAACGAAACGTGGCGGCAAAGCATTCACTTATTGACTTACTTATAACTCACTAGGGCGCTGTTACATCTGAGGCATGCTGTATAGCATAATACGGAAGCACCAGTTTAACTACTATGCAACACAGCTATGACATTCAAGTGGTTTGCCAAATACTCCTGTGATCACCAGCTATGCTAATGCAGCTCTCCCATTAGTGCTAGGGTAGCGCCTTCAACTACTGATAATAAAGAGCTATAAAATGCTTGACATTAGGTGACTCAGGTTGGATGAATGGAGTTACACTCGATTAGTGTTTCTCTGGGACTATCCGACCCGAGAAAAGCGGAGCTGAGCGAAAAGCCACAACGTTTCAGCATTAACTTTCACAGCCTTAATTAACGCACGGCACCTGTTTAATGTGTCATGTTTTGTTATTTTTGCCGCCGCCCAAAACACTGTCGTTCAATTCAATATCTACATTTTCTTAATCAGTTATCATTATCGTCACTTATAAAAGTTACGACCTTTAATATTTACTGCCGAAAAGTGACATAAAACAATATTTTATTACTATAAGGATGTTCATGTGAACAATATTACCACTAAGGACTACTAGTCACATCAAATGTACACGTTACATCAAATTTAAAATATATATTAACTTCATACAAATACGTAAATAATCAGAAAACTAATGCACATATCTTTTCATGTTTATTAATACAAAATCATAACAAAGGACATGTAAAATACAATTATATATGTATGATGTATTATCATTTTGGAAATTAGGAAGGGAAGTTATTGTAATAATATTAGTAGTATGTGGCTGAGTGATGGTAATACACTTCCTTGCTACTCGCAGAAGTAACACAAATATTATTGAGTAGTTCTATTAGATTACAATAATCGACACAAAACAACAAACACAAAACATTTCTCCAACATTTTGTGAAAGTCTCTTTAAAATGTTTCTATAGCAAATTGGATCTATATTTGTCCACGATCTACGATGTCGGCCCGACAAAAAATATTACGCAGGGACTTGAAAATATGTATAAAATATTTAAAGGGACCCAATATGTTGAAAAAAAACTAACTAAACATGCATTGTATTCGGCTAAATAATGATAGAATACATACGTGAGAGTACCCAATCTAGCACAAACAAATTTAGCCTATACAATCATGATTTGATGCATATATATAAAAAAAAATATTTTGACACCTGTGTCACTGAAATAGATTCTATTTATGAGAAAAATGTTTTTTATAAATATCAATTTGGTGCTGGAAAATGGAATTAGGGGTGCCAGAAGCATATACAATTTGACACCGGTTAAGAAGATCCATATTTGTGAGAAGATCCATATTTAGAGGTAAATTTGGCGGTCATCCTAAAAAATTGAGCTTATGTATCGTGGATACCAAAATCAGGAAAACACTAGCGCAGTATGCCGACAAAAATTAATTTGACACAAAGATCGCATAATTCAATTTGTTACAAAAATGACAAAAAGTACATTTGCTGACCATCTTTAAAAAACGGCCGACATTTTGGATTCTAAGAATATTAGAAAAAACCTAACACTGAATCTAATCCGCTTTACACGGCCGCAATAGGATTTGGGGGGGGGGGGGGGGGTATCTTTACATACCTAATTTATGTGGAGGTTTTTGGAAAGCTATTGAATATGACAGTCTGAAAACACAATATCAGGCCATAGCAACCTACTAAAAGGTCACATATATTGAAATAACATTATTAAAACGACAAATAATATTTCACAAAGTCGGATAAATATGATAAATAGTGTTGGTAGCTATAACTTTCTAATACCTACAATATGACTAGATTTATCGATATATTGCATACAACCTTCTCTCGGAAATGCTAAATTGGGAAGATGATGTAAAAAGATTCACACAAAAAACTTGCAGTTCCTAAAACCTAGGATTATGCACTAACATGAAATAAACTATAGTAAGTATAAATAATAATATTGTAAGGACATATCACTACCACCGATATAGTAAGGCTAAATAATCATATTGTAAAGACATATCACTACCACCGATATAGTTAATCTTAATAATCATATTGTAAGGACATATCACTACCACCGATATAGTTAATCTAAATAATCACATTGTGAGGACGAATCACTACCACCGATATAGTAAGGCTAAATAATCATATTGTAAGGACATATCACTACCACCGATATAGTAAGTATAAATAGCCACATTGTGAGGAAATATCACTACCACCGATATAGTAAGGCTAAATAATCATAATGTAAGGATATATCACTACCACCGATATAGTAAGTATAAATAATCATATTGTAAAGATATA
Organism: Flabesymbios commensalis; assembly: GCA_964017125.1. NCBI lineage: Eukaryota > Metazoa > Annelida > Polychaeta > Terebellida > Flabelligeridae > Flabesymbios > Flabesymbios commensalis. The sequence goes on along the minus strand of OZ024903.1, from coordinate 6,991,823 downwards.
TCACTACCACCGATATAGTTAATCTTAATAATCATATTGTAAGGACATATCACTACCACCGATATAGTAAGGCTAAATAATCATATTGCAAGGACATATCACTACCACCGATATAGTAAGTATAAATAATCATATTGTAAAGACATATCAATACCACCGATATAGTAAGGCTAAAAAATCATATTGTAAGAACATATCACTACCACCGATATAGTAAATCTAAATTATCATATTGTAAAGACATATCACTACCACCGATATAGTAAGTATAAATAATCACATTGTAAGGACATATCACTACCACCGATATAGTAAGTATAAATAATCATATTGTGAAGACATATCACTACCACCAATATAGTAAATCTAAATAATCATATTGTAAGGACATATCACTACCACCGATATAGTAAGTATAAATAATCATATTGTAAGAGCATATCACTACCACCGATATAGTAAGTCTAAATAATCACATTGTAAAGACATATCACTACCACCGATATAGAAAGGCTAAATAATCATATTGCAAGGACATATCACTACCACCGATATAGTAAGTATAAATAATCATATTGTAAAGACATATCACTACCACCGATATAGTAAATCTAAGTAATCATATTGTATAGACATATCACTACCACCGATATAGTAAGGCCCCTAATCATATATTAAGGACATATCACTACCACCGATATAGTAAGTATAAATAATCATATTGTAAAGACATATCACTACCACCGATATAGTAAATCTAAATAATCATATTGTAAAGACATATCACTACCACCGATATAGTAAGGCCAAATAATCATATTGTAAGGACATATCACTACCACCGATATAGTAAGTATAAATAATCATATTGTAGGGACATATCACTACCACCGATATAGTAAGTATAAATAATCATATTGTAAAGACATATCACTACCACCGATATAGTAAGTATAAATAATCATATTGTAAAGACATATCACTACCACCGATATAGTAGATCTAAATAATCACATTGTAAGGACAAATCACTACCACCGATATAGTAAGTCTAAATAATCATATTGTAAGAACATACTGTAAGTGTGATGATAATCGTCAGGTTTAATTTTCTTGAATTTCACAAGGAGGACAAATGCGCGAATAAAGGAATCTCACGAAAATTATTATAATAGTGCTACCTATTATCGAGATCGACAATTCGTAAATTGTAGACATCGCGAAAAAAAATTCAAAATAAAAAATTCGTGAAAATTACCAGATCTACATTATCACTACCACCCATATAGTAAATCTGAATAATTATATTGTAAGAACATATCACTACCAACTATATAGTGAGTCTAAATAATCATATTGTAAGGACATATCACTAACACCGACATAGTAAGTATAAATAATCATATTTTAATGACATATCACTACCACCGATATATTAAGTATAAATAATTATATTGTAAGGACATATCACTACCACCGATATATTAAGTATAAATAATCATATCGTAAGGACATATCACTACCACTCATATCCCATATAGTAAAACAGACAATAGAACTATATATTAATCACCGATATTGATGTTTCAGGGCGTTGCACAGCCTACTTTGTTGTCACAAAAATCATAGTAAGGTTTGTGTGTGTATACTTTACATGTTTAGCGACTCTTGAAAAGCAAAATATGATATTTTGAAAAAGGATTTATGGTGTCTATGGCTACCAATATATATATTACATTTCAGTTAGAGGAAGCATGTACTAAAAATGAAAAATACAAATTTGCACATTTGTTATTCGAATTTTCACTTTTGATATGCCAAAAACGTATTTGTGGTATATATCTGCATCATTTCACGTTCTATAGTCTGTCCATCGGCATTACTGCCCTAGCATAAATTATCTAACTGATATTTAGAATAATTATGTCTGTATTGAATTATAAAGGAAACCGTACGTGATTTAAAAAAAGTGTGTTATTTTTTGAAGCTGTACAGTGTGTACCTCTCTCGTAAATTTTCTATCATTGTATTGTTCACAATAATATCTCACAGAAAAAAACAGACACTCAACTTCGTGACACGTTTCTTGATATTTTCATGAAATACATCTTAACAACCCGGTAAGGATGTGTTGAACTAACCAATTGAAGTATTTCTTAGATATATTTATATTCATTATGACATGATATAGACATCCCTAACGATGCTTGATAAGCTCTGTAGGCCATCTATTATTGGAAGGACAGGGTATGTAGCTGACTGATATTGATCCGTGTTCCTGAGCCTCTCAGCATTGAGAGTCACGTGATGGTGCTAATTAACACAGCCATACAAATGTCGCCAGAATATAACATTGTTACCAACGGACGACCTTCATGCTGACGGAAGGATTTCTACATTAGAAAGAGCTGCTATTGCTGTAAATAAAATACAATAATATCATCAAGCAAACACAACTTCATATCATTGCATACAGTGTGCCATATCAGAGAAATCGTAGTGCATGCTTAAACGCAAGCTAGGACGGAGGTTGGTGCTTATATTTCATTGTGGCAATAGAGGCAATCAGGTGGGGTCACAGTGGGCGTGGCTTAATATTGTCTGCTCAAAAACACGTGTAGAGGGAGGATTTTATCTGCTGCTTGCGACAAGAGATGAGCATAGAGAACGGTGATTTTTAGTGAAGGGATTGACAAATGCTATTTCTTCAATATTTCACAAAATTGTTTGAAATAAAATGTGGACAATTTGTGAATACTAGCCTGTGAAACGCCATTGACAGGGTATAAAGTTTAATGGCACGAATGAATGATTATAGCAATGAACAAGGTGCATTTAACGTTGATACTGGATTTTATAAATCCAGCATATGATAGACTAATGTCGAATAATAAAAAATAGCGAATTACATATTTCCATATTGGATGAGTATAAAATTTAGGATACACTTCACATATTTACATTGATAGAAGTCCCAAATAAAACTATGGTCTCACAAGATTGACCTAAAAATTTAAAATAATTGCAAATGTAAAGAGCGAACATTATTCCATATTCCATATCTTGACACGTACATATTTCCTCACAATTGTACTCAATTTCACTGTTTTTTGTTAATTTTTTGTTTGATTTGATTCATATTGTGGTTTCCACATTTCACTCACGATGCCGACAGCATTCGTGTCCATTGTTTTACTGGAATTGTTAACTTTGTTCTTTTTTTTGCACCATGCACACTTTTGTCTACATTTCCGATCTGAATATGTCGGTAATCGGTTACCTTTACAGATGCTATATATGTATGTCTATTTTACAAAATCACAATGTCAATTGACGTAGCACACTATCGAATGTCGATAGGTACATTTCATGGCCAGCAAAGTATCACCCGCTGGTCTTCCAATCTTTTATTTTGGAAAAATATTGCTCCTTTTTTTCTTATAACGTGGATGATTTACCAAATGCATCTTTCTCGCTCTGGTGATGTGGAATCGAATCCTGGTCCAATTTTACAATCTCTTTCAATAGGAGCTCAGAATGTACGTAGCTTAACCGCTCCAACCCGGAACCCAGAAACAAAATTAGATCTTATTAGCCTTATGTGTAGTATTACCTCTCTAGATATATTTGGAATTAGTGAAACATGGCTAGATGATTCAATACTAGATGACCAGATACTCCTGCCTGGATTTTTACCGCCTATTAGGAAAGACCGTCGAAGGGATGGCGGTGGTGTAGCTGTGTACATATCTGAGAACGTAGCCGCTAAAAGGTGTCCTCTTATTGAACCGACATCGGGAGAATATATTTGCATTGAAGTCGACATCAAATGTACGCCACATCTACTTTGTTTTTTCTACCGACCACCTAGTTTAAAAATAAATGACTTTATTGACAATATTTTTCATATAATAACCAAAGCGAAATTTTACTCAATCCATAATATATATTTAATTGGAGATTCAAATACAAAGCACCAAGAGTGGTGTACATACGATGCCACATCCTCGGATGGAAAAGCTCTGAAAAACTTTTTCGACTGCAATGATTTTTCTCAGTTGATAGACGAGCCGACCAGATTTGGAAATACTTCACACTCTTGCATTGACCACATTTTTACAAACTCTACTTTTAATGTGAATGAATTTGGCACCTTACCAAAAGATAGCTGTTTTGATCACTGCCCTATATATTTCAGACTATACCCTCAAACCTCATCTATACATACTGCTTATAAACGAACGGTGTGGAATTATAAAAATGCAAATTTCCTTATGTTCCGAATCAGTCTAATGAATGTTGCGTGGAACACCATATTCACAACTGGTGATATTAATGAAATTACAAATAATTTTATGAATCTTTTAACATATAATGCAAAATTATTTATTCCCTGCTATGAAACAACGATACGTCCCAGAGACAAGCCCTGGTTTAACAGCGAAATTAGGAGATTAATGAGGACTAGAAACAGACTTCATTCCAGTTTGAAGAACAAACCACAAGACATAAGGCTGCAGAATAAGTTTAAAACGATTCGGAACAAAACGGTATCTGAAATTAGAAGCGCTAAAATAAACTACCAGTTGAAGCAATTTGAAACGGTTAACAGTGGGAATCCAAATTCTAAGACATGGTGGCAAACATGTAAAGCATTACTGTATAATAAACCAGTTATTAAAGCTCCTCTTAATAATAATGGCTCTCTGGTGACGGATAATAAGCACAAAGCCGACATTTTTAATCGCTACTTTGTTGAACAGTCCACTCTTGATACATCTGCTGCAAAACTACCTCAGACACCGCCTCGCTATAACGCCACTATATATAATATTACTACAAATCCACTTGAGGTATACAAAACATTGAATAAACTAAAACCTGGTAAAGCTATAGGACCGGACAATATCAGTAATCGAATACTTACAGAGACCTCATCTGCTTTAGCTGAACCTCTATCTATCTTATTTAATAAATGTATCGCAAAGGGCACCTTTCCTGATGCTTGGAAACAAGCAAATGTGATACCATTATTCAAGAAAGGTGATATGACACAATGTAACAACTACAGGCCTGTTAGTTTACTACCATGTATTTCGAAAGTGTTTGAAAAAATTATTTTCCAACATTTATTTAGCTATTTGAAAAATCAAAACATAATTTCCAGCAAACAATCAGGATTTATTCCAGGTGATTCCACTACTAACCAGTTATCCATTATATGTCATAACATCTATTCAGCCCTTGATTCCGGAGATGAAGTACACGGGGTCTTTCTGGATTTTTCAAAGGCCTTCGACAAAGTTTGGCATACAGGCCTACTATATAAACTAAAAAGATATGGCGTTGCTGGAAATATTTTGGAATTAATTAAAAGTTATTTAAAAAATAGGAAACAACGTGTTCTGGTAAATAACACAGAATCAGCATGGCTTGAAATAACTGCCGGGGTTCCTCAGGGGTCAGTCCTTGGGCCACTTCTGTTTTTAATTTATATAAATGACATTTGTAATTCGATAGAATCTGACCTATTTCTTTTTGCTGACGACTGTTCGCTTTTCCAAAAAGTGAACTGTAACCGCCGAAAGGCTGCCAAAATACTGAATCGTGACCTGGCAAAAATTTCCAAGTGGTGCAGGGACTGGCTTCTGACGCTTAGCCCATCCAAATCTGCAACTATACTTTTTTCACGTAAAAATAAAATATTACCTTATGTGCCAGTATTGGTAAACAATACTGTCATAAAACAAGTAGATAGCCACAAACACTTAGGCATTGTCTTGAACAAAACGCTATCATGGTCTGATCATATCAACGAAATAACAACCAAGGCAATGAAACGTGTCCATTTACTCCGTTTATTTAAGTACAAAATGAGTCGCTCAGCACTACATCGCTGTTACCTTTCTTTTATACGTCCACTTTTAGAATATGGAGATGTAGTTTTCGACAACTGTTCCCAGAATGATAAAAATACCCTTGAGAATATTCAATATAATGCGCTGCGTCTGATCACAGGTTGTAAGAAAGGTACATCACGCCAACTGTTACTGGAAGAAACTGGACTTTGTTCTTTGCAAACCAGGCGAACGTTTCATAAAATTTTAAAATTCCATAGCATAGTATTTAAAACCTGTCCTGTCAACCTCCATACCTTTTTAACGCGCCCTCTGGGGAACAGCAGAAATACCACTAGAGCCAGGGGGGAGTTCAAATACTTGGGACATCGTTGCAGAACATCATACTTTCGTTATTCCTTTTTCCCTTCAAGTACACATTTATGGAACCTGCTACCGTCCAGCATACGTTGCTGTTCTCAAAAAGCTCTATTTAAATGCAAACTAACTGACTACCTGAAAGTTAGGTCCATAGTACCCAAACATTTTTATATCGGCAATCGACTTGATCAAATTAATCTCTCTCAAATGAGGTTAAACTTCTCTTCATTAAATGGGGATCTATGTAACAAATCTTGTATACCCAGCCCCATGTGTACATGTGGGCCTCAAATCGAATCTGCTAGACATTATTTTTTCCAATGCAGCAATTACACTTTTCAACGCGAAACTATGCTAGAAAAAATATCTCGATTAATTCCTCCAGTAACAAGAATAGATTACGAACTTCTTGTCTCGGGATCTTTTACACTGCCCCCCGAAATAAATATAAAAATATGCCATTTTGTTTTGTTATATATTAACGAAACATCGCGTTTTGGGATGTAGCCAGATACCTGCATTTTATGTTAATTTTAAGATTTTGTTTCCTAATTATAGTGTGTACTTTTGTATTTCTCTGTTTCGAAATGTGTGAATATATAATGTTATTTTTGAGCCGCCTTGAAGGCATCTTTCATGCTTATTGTGTGTATTCATATTTTTTGCTTCTTCGTAAATGTGGGTGACAATGTTGTGTATTTGCTCGGTCACATTGTTATGGTATTGCATAGAGGTGCCGATGTTTAATTTATACATGTTTCACACCACATTATATTATTATTACTATTTGCACTTGCACCTGCACTGAGGAGACACTGACCTTAGCTTTGTAGCTATTTGTAAATCCTCGTTAAATAAATATGTTTACAACAACATTATTATCTTGAATTTAATCTACACATAAATAGGTCTCGAAAGCTTAAAGAAAAAAATACCGTGCAAGCACTCAAATACCCCTCGGCTCATGCAGTGACTCTATATATGCCAGGTTTCAAGGTAATTAATTGAAAATAAGAACGATTTTTTAAAATTGATAAAACCAAAATGGCCGCCGCAGTTTAGTTTTCAGTCTCACATGAAAACGGACTATACTAATAGACTCACAGACCCCGAAAACGTATATATAAACCAGGTTTCAAGGGAATTTAAAAAAAAAGGTAAAAAAAATTAGTCGCCAGGTGGCGGCCATTTTAATTATCGGTGGAAAGCTGAAATTCTAATCAGGTCATCTCCATACTCATGGGTAACTTCACATAAAAAATTGGAGAGATTCAAAAAATATTTTTCAAGTTATCGCGTTAACAAGGAATTATTAAATTAAAAAATCAAGATGGCCGCCATAGCCTCGTTTTCAGTCGCACACTAAAACGGACAATGCCAATAGATCCGCAGACCCTGAAAATCTATATATACCAGGTTTCGAATGTAATCTGAAAAAAAAGTAAAAAAAAAAATTTTAATCGCCAGGTGGCGGCCATTTTGATATTCGGTTGAAAGCTAAAAATCTAATCAGGTCATCACCATACTCATGGGCAACACCACATCAAAATTGGAGAGATCCAATAATTATTAGTCTCGCGTTAACAAGGAATTATTTAATTAAAAAATAAAGATGGCCGCCATAGCCTTGTTTTCGGTTGCACGCGAAAACGAATAATGCAAACAGACTCGTAGACACTGAAAACCTATATATATCAGGTTTCAACGGAATGATGAAAAAAAGGTGGCGGCCATTTTGATTATCGGTGGAAAGCTGAAAATCTAATCAGGTGATCTCCATACTCATGGGTAACTTCATGTAAAACATTGGAGAGATCCAAAAATTATTTTTCAAGTTATCGCGTTAACAAGATTTTTTTAAATCTTTGACCTTGACCTTTGACCTTGACCTTGGGTAAAAAAAGTGCAGGGAGGGGTTGAATGTTTGCATGAATTATGAATTTTATGTGTTGAACCATGTTGGTGTAGTAGCCAAAAGAGTGTGTGCTGCGGCGGCGGCGGCGGAGACGGCGGCGCACGAAGGGGACGACAATACCCCTTCGGACCCAACGGGCCGAGGGGTAAAAAACGAGTTTAATTTTTTAAAGTCGTTTTTCTTCATTCTTTGGTGTAAAGATCTCAGAGTTTGTGTTTCAGATCATAAAGAAACTGACACGCATATAACATCTAATACGACCTTAAAAAAGAAAAAAAACTTTAGTGTTTCAAGGGATGTACACCTTGTGTCTAAATCCTACTAATGCCCACATACTAAAACAAACGATATAACTATATCTTAACCACAGATGTAAGGAAATATCATTACCGCCCACATAGTAAAACATACAATATACCTATATCGTAACAACAGACGTATACTCAGAATAAGACAATTAATGGATTTTTAAAATATCACCATGGTCACTAGTATCATAACCGCATATGATCGACTGATGAAGTATAATAAATAACACATTACATGTTTTCACATTCAATGTACTATTGCAAGAATATATATTCTGAATTTGAGTTAACAAGTAGATCATTACACTATATTATACATGTCATTGGTTGCTTATAAAATATAGCATACAAATGATATCATAACATTAATAGGAATCACAAATAAGACCATAGCTTCACAGAATTGACGGCACAATTTAAAATAATTGCAGACATAGAAAGAGAATAATAATATTCTGAATGCAAACTCTGGATAAATAGCTCTGCCAAGTTTAAAACCAATAAAACAAACTGGGTTTAAATTAGTTAGGTTGTTTTTCTTCTTTAGTTTGTTATTTTGATGTAAAGACCACATAGCTTGTGCTTCAGATAATATACAAACTGTCATGCTCATAACATCTAATATGACCCTAAAAAACACTAAGCCTGTAGTGTTTCTATGGCAATCAAATGACGTACAAAAAGTGTCTGACAAATCATACTGCACGACTGATCTGACAATGTAAGGACATCCCACTACCACCCATATAGTAAAACACACAATATAACTATATCGTAACCACCGACATTCATGTTTAAAAGGATACACGATTTTGGTGGCAACAATAAATATTGACAGCGTTTTCAAAGCTAAACTTGAATGAATTGTGGTGAATAAAGTCACACTTAGAATAACGCAAATAGTGGACTTCCTAAATATCACTACGTTCACTCCCATAATATCTGCAAATTCTAAACTGACAAAATATAATACAAGCATCACATTACATATTTCAACATTCAATAAAGCTATAAAGTTATATATTTTCTTACGTTGGCTAAATAATTTGAGTCTGTAGGTCATAACAAGACAAAAACAGAAAATTATCAAAACTAAACATAAAATGGCCCCAAAAACAAATTTTTGGATATATTTAAGCAGACCAAAGCATGCTACTGCTTTGTTTGATTCACTTATACATTTATTTGTAGTAGGTAATATGCAGCAAATGAGTGGATTAGTGACAAATAGCCAACACTGATCATGTACAAATACTGACAAATCACTATGAAATGGTACTTGTCGCAATTGAACAAGTCTCATAGCAGCAATAGATATTTTAACAAAAATACTTTTAATTGGATTTCCGTTCAATTTTATGATAACTAGATGGACAATTTTCAGGGAATCAGCTGTTACGTCGGTGAATAAATTGTTGCTCAAATCCACGATATGCAAGAATTTAAAAAGATGATGAGACAAAAAGGTCAGCGATTTTAATTTATTTTTACTGAAGTCAGCAATCAGCAACCTGTAGATATCCGGAGAAGTATCAGACTGACCAGCAATCATACTATTCAAAGAACAGGACGAAACATCAATGTACAAAATGTGATGTAAAGGGAAATTGTTCAGATTTAATGTTCCAATACTTATTTCAATCAGGATTAATCTGAAATAAAATAAGGTTGAATCACTTTTTCCCATGTTTTCAAGGAAAATAACATCTTTACAAACTACGACATACCCTTCACACGTGCACCCAACTGGACAATTAGGACACCAAACTTCATCATCAAATGTATAAAGACAATCCGTATTACCATCACATAGGTTTTCAGCTCCAACACATCGGTTTTCACCTCTGCATTTCAGTGCTCCAGGACAGACTAGCTGATCACATAACGTCTCGTCCTCACCATAAAGACAATCTTGCTGACCATTACACAAGGTGGCCAAACGAATACAATGAAATGCTTTACATTTAAACATACCTGGGCATAAAATAGGGTGACATATTCTTAATTTGTCAGCAAAAGTATTTGAAATTGAGCGCACATTAGTGTAACATATATTAACAATATCGATCGAATTATAAATTTCAGCATTCATGTTATTTTTACTTGCATGAATTTGTGGAATATCTGGTTTTGTATGAAGTTCTTTCATGTGTTTAATTTCGGTCTTCAAAAGGTTACTTAGTATACTTGTGGAATAGGTCACAGTTGAGTTAGACTCATGAACTTGCATGCTGCCTATATAACCTTTTGGCAGATTGTTTTCTTTACAAAAGAGTATTTCATCTACTAAGACCACATTATTATATATTCCGTCGCATATAGAGTGTATAAACAGAGTCAATACGCTTTCGGCTTGTGAGCAGTTGTGAGACAGTTGACAAGGCACATTAAAACTCAACAAATCTCCGCTGACCATTTCTGACGTAAAATCACAATTTATCTCATCACTTCCATCAAAACAATCGTTTTCTTTATCACATTTATAAATTACCAAAATACATGTATGATCTTCACACTGATAATGACCTGTTTGACATGTGATAATATATAGCTGACTTTTCTTCTCGCAAACTAAAATATCAACTTTATAGTTTTTATAGCAAGATCTATATTTAGCACCCCAACCCTGTAAAAACATAGTGAATTTTTTAAGCAAATGCCAGCAATTGTGAATATATTTAATAATACCACACTGGGTGCTGAAATTAGCAAATATGTCAATATGTGGTGGAAAGCTCTTTTTTCCTCCTTGTTTTACAATACTGATAAATACATGATGTAGTAATATAATAGCCATTTTATTATGGGCAACGTTTTGTAGAAATGGCTGGCCAAAAACAGAGCTGGTGAGATTATGTCTATTAGCAGTAAAAAACCCACTGGACTCGGAAGGCTTCAAATGCGCCAACGTTAAACGGAGCCTGCGATCAGTTTCCTGTGGATAGCCATGATTGTAAACTGTCATGGACAATATGGCGCTATCTCTAGACTTACATTCATCACTAGCATGCCTGTAGGATATATTAAATGTAGCTTTTAAGGCGATGTAACATTTACCAGTTCCTTTCAGAAAAAACCAACCCTGCTCACAAGTTTCAGTTATAGGCGCTGGGTTGTATATTTCTGATCTTCTTATGTATTTCTGACATACATAAGCTGCATTAACAGTGCGATCACAAGGTATTGTAACCCATACCGAGAGGCCATGCACAGTAAATGGGACAACTATGGTACAGTTGTCTGCAAGAAAAGAATCCATGGATGAACTCAGCTTGAAGTTATGTGTTTTTTCTATCGTTTCAGATAAAACTCCATCAGAAACAATTACCAATTTGAATTGAGGATCTCCCATATAATGTTCACGTTGAAACCATAGGGTGGTTGTTATAGGTCCACCATCAATCCAGTGAGTGAAATCTCCCTGCAAAATACAACAACATGTCAGGGACGGACACAGGATCTGAAGAAAGAGGGGCTTGTCTCCAAGAATTTTTTATGTAGGCCTATATTTAGACCAATTTATGGTCTTTTGTCGACGAATTTGTTGAAAATAGGATTAGCACCCGAATTTTGGGTCATATTTTATATCGAACACACTATGAACACTATTGATACATATTGTTGTATTTGCCTTCAGCTCGAGATGTGCATTGTTACTGCACCCAAACGTCTTCATTATGATCGGTTATGCATTTTATTTTGAATAAAGCTCTCTCCAAAATATGGGGTTTTGTTCAAGCATGGTTGCTTGAATGAAATGAAGTGATTAGTGTTTTAGGCCACCTTTGTGTACATATAGGATAAGCTGGGCCAGGAGAAAATCTTGATGATGGTGACATGCATGAGATGACACTGCCCTCCAGACACAAGATTCAATAGTGGACATCAGAATCGGGGGGGGGGGGGGGTAAAACACGGAGAGGCTACTATAGAGAACATTAGTGCTCTAGGGGTCAAAATACTGAGATGCTCTTATAGTGGACGTCAGAATCCAGGGATTAAATCTCACCTCTGCATCCCGCTTCGCGCCAAGGAGCAAACCATGCAGGGATATGCCTGTCTTGCACAAAACTTTATTCAACATAGCTGCAGGCAGCGAGCGAGATAATGTCATATTCATTTTTATACAATGCTTTTGTGCTTTTTCCCATGTCGTCTGTCTGAATTGAAAAAATACATATATTAAACACCTGCATATAGCTAAAAAGATCACTGACAAAAATTATCGAAAATTATGCAAATTATCATGTAGATTTTGAGTTGAAATATATTAGTTTATACAAGGAGCCATGGGTGGATTAAATATAAAACTGTTCCATTTCAATAAGAAAATTACATTTTGGCTGAAAGATTAGGCAATAATCGTGTTGATCTTAACCCAGTTGACTCATCTTATTTCAGTTTGAAATTTCTCCAATCTAAAGAACGTGGTGAGACACATATCAGCATCCCATAATATCCTCTAGGCAATACGCTGCTGTGCTACTGGTCATTATTAAACGTATGTGTTGATACCGGTCGTGAAAATATCACTTAGCCTAGTATGAATGTAGCCAAAGTGTTATCAGGCTTAGGACAGCTTTTTATCGTGCAACAATTGGTTTAATCACGTGACCATGTATTATGAATTCAATAATACACGTCTAGGCTGATGTTACAACGCCGAATATTGTTTATTCATGCCATAATTATGGGACCGCCAAATGGATCAACTGACGGTTTATTTAATCTTGTTTCTCCATATCGTAACACTCAGAGCATAATAGCACTCGACTTTGCCTTGTGCTGTTACAGCTCTGACCATTACGATACCCATTCTAATTTTCAGACAACGATGTATTATCAGGTGGTAAGCCTGTTCCTAGTGGACCCCTTTCCCGGGATACCTACTTGGTGACGAGAAATTACATTTTAAATTGGAAATGATTGGTGTATTGTTATAATTTAATAAAATTTACCAAATCAAATCGTCTTTTTAACTTTACAGGATGAAAGCAACTTTGAACTTTCAAAGAAGTGTTTTGAAGAACGTCGAACGATGTTTACATTATTGGCGTGAAACATGGTAATTTAATGACCACGGGAACCCATTACCCGACAAGCCCGGCCAATTTCATTTATTTGTATTTATACAGAAGCCCGGCAAACCTAAGTAGATAACTCACTTGTATAAATGACGTCATGGACATTTCACCTGATGCCAAGCTATGATAGCTGAATATTTCGAATAACTTGATTATATTTATGAATGGTCATCTAATTTTTACAGGAATAACATTTTTATTCATGTTGGGACTAATGATATATTTGTATCAATGATATCAAACTAAATTATGTGGAGTTCTTTAAAGAAATTACAATTTCAAAGATGAAATGATAAGATGTGATAATAGATAGGTAGCCAACCTTGTGTTGTATAAATGATATACATAATTACTATCCGTGAATTCATTATCTTCTGGAAAGACTGATATTCGAACAGCTTTGAAAACAAATTGACAACGTCCACAATAGGAAGGCAGTTCTTTTACAGGTGGAATCACAGTAGCTTTAAAGCCTTGGTTATGAAAACCTGTGTAGATTCCCTGATCAAAGGGAGAAGTATATTCATGTACTGTCTGTTCTTCTTCTCGCAATACAGTTACCACATAATGATATGCCCTGCATTTACGTGGACAATAAGCATCATAACTATATTTGATAAGAAAACCTGATCCAGCTTGTCCTATGTTGGAAGTATATAGGAAATGCCTATATGAATTGGGGGATATAGGTATGTACATATTTGTACATGCTTTCTCTAGTTGCAGTGTGTAATTAAATGCTCTGTAATACGTGGGAAGGACTTTCATGTTAGTTCTAAATATATAGCCACACTTCGATTGTCTTAGCTCGACAGCCATTTGTAAAAACTTGTCTTCCCCACAAATTGATGGCAGAGATATGTTTGCCGTGTATAAATATTCAAAGGAATGAAATAGGTTTGTCGTTTCAATTTTGTATAATTTGACAAAGGAGTTAATATGCATAGTTGATAAATCTATCTTCCTTCCGCTTTGTTGTGAATATCTTGCTGTGCCTATTGGCCAATTATCTGATGATAAAGCTGTTATATTATATGGCTCATTATATTTGTAGTTACTGGAGACACAAGGATAAAGTGTATGAGTTAATGTCACCTTTAAGGTCGAGACCCCAATTTCTCCGTGTTCGGCCACGAATGACATTTTACATTTATTATAATCATTCATGTATTGTGAGGAGCATACTACAACCAAACATGTTATGTATGGGTCAGGATCGACTCTATATGTTGTAGGCTCATCAGAAGAGTCCATTAAATCCCTATCCATATAAAATGTTGGACAAAAATATTTTGAGGTTCCCAATAGCAACAGAACAGCTTCTCCTTCAGAATAACCAGTGTAAAACACTATCATAATCTGTAAGCGCTTTCGCATGCTCCAAAGATCATAATAATGATGGGTCTCACATATATTTATAACCTTGGTGTCCGCAAATTTTACAAACAAACCACCATATTGACAGTTCCAGGCACTGTCCTGCCCTGTGATCATACTAGATCCAGTGAAAATAAACCTCCTTATGTGAACACTTGGCGTGAGGCGCTCAATGCTCTCAAAGTTCTCATAGCATATGTTTGTTGATATTGACTCTACAATCAAAACAAGAGTATTGGGGTTTCTTCGGCATAATGGGGCCCTTATATGCTGCTTTGAATTAATTTTTACACGAAAAAGTATTGGCGATTTGAGTGATTTTTTTAAAGTAATGAAAGCACAAAACGCTGGCGTCCTCATGTTTAGTATTTTAAATTTTTTCAGCGATGCGCTGTTCAACACAAAATGAAGTTTGCTTAATATTCCAGGTCCGTCATAGAATACTAGTTTAGAATCTGCCAGATTCAGTTCCATGACATCAAATCCTAAATTGTACATTGGGTGTGTAACTATGTGATACATAAATGTCTCTGTCTTCAAATAGTGATTAGGATCCCACTGGAGCACAGTATAAGTACCATAGCCTGAATGGATGTATGTATGCTGTGCAAAACGGTGGAGCCATGATAAAATATAACTACCATAAAATATGTTTGTCTTAAAATGTAGATATGGTATAATAGACAGTTTAATGTAGGCTTCAGTTTTTGTTTTTACCATAGTCCAAGGCAGTCGTTTCCCACAGAAAAAATACACCATCACTTGTTGGGTTGTCACGAAATGATAGTGCATGTGATTCACAGCCAAATCGGCTCCATGCGAAATCAAATGACAATATATATAGCTGTATGGCGAAACCTTTGTAAACTTTGATGTAAACAAATTTGGGAAAATATAATTGTCCTGTATTCAAGGTCACCATTCCACAGTACGTAGAGCCTTGAAACAGGGCAGCTGTGTTTTGATGGTCATCAGCTGTGAAATGCGATTTAACACAATGTGAGATATGCTTTCCCATGCAATTAAACATCGTCGTTTTAATCATCTTTATTGAGAATAAACGTGGAGTTTGAATAAAACATCTGATAATATCTGCTATGATGATCTCTCTCTGTGGCTGATTGTATTTTGTTATTGCAGTCAAATAATTGGTTTCTGTAAATGAAATGAATACCAGTAGTACGCATATGAGCCATACAAATGGTCTAAGTGCCATAATCATCTCCTCGGTCAGAAAAAAATAATCATGTAAACAGACTGCAAAAACCTAAATTATAATAAATGCAAACAGGACTAATAAAAAACAACTTTCACAATATAATTTAAATTTCTTAAAAGAACGATACATGGGACATAATACTAGAGTAGGCTTATATTAAATTCTGAGAAAGTGTCAGGTTCGGCGATTTAATTTATTACTGAAGTGAAAAATATATGGATGCTTCAAAAGATAATACATAGAATAATAACTTTTTATCTTATCAACTTTTACAATTCTATAATAAATACATAATTAGTGGGGACATTTGAAGCTAAACTTACTGTTCTGTGTGAAGACTAACTGTTTACTGAGAATAGGTTACATATCGCTCCGTTTTTTTAAATTTTATGACAGTGCAATAATATCTTTGCCATCCATATAACATCTTAAGCACCACATAACACATTATCAATCAGCTATGGTAACGTCTTTTAGCTTAAGTTAGGTGACGTTATACATGGAAATATAGAGTTATAATACAATAAAATCTCAGTTTGACAGTGATTTCAGGGAGTATTGCTTTGACATTGACATAATTTTATATTGTTGACGAATACACAGAAGCACGCTTGAGTAGTAAGATGGTCACAGTTACCGGCGATAACCAGATCTACAGAGGTGTTATGTGGCTGTACCACCATAATGTCATAATACTAGATCTGTTATATAATATTTCAAGTATCAGGTTAACTAATTATAATATGGACGTGATGCTAATGTCAATAACTTAAACACGACGAAGCCTGTAATGTGAGAGGCATCAGAAAAAGGTCGCACTGCTATTGGTGATACATTAGCTTGGAGAATAATATCAATGACTGCTATCACAGCAAGATTATGTGTTCAAGGGAATAGAACAAAAACAACAGCTTGGCAAATCTAGCAATTCGAAACGCCATAATAGTTCACCGGATTACCTTTCTCACTTTGTCAAATCATATCAATTTGCAGCGACATTAAACAAATACCCACCAGTTCAGCTCTCATTGTTATAAATACTAGTGATTTAACACTATGCCCGCTCAGTTATCTTATTAAGACACAACAGCTCTCATCGTTATCAATACTAGTAATTTAACACTATGCCCGCTCAGTTATCTTATTAAGACACAACAGCTCTCATCGTTATCAATACTAGTAATTTAACACTATGCCCGCTCAGTTATCTTATTAAGACACAACAGCTCTCATCGTTATCAATACTAGTAATTTAACACTATGCCCGCTCAGTTATCTTATTAAGACACAACAGCTCTAATCGTTATCAATACTAGTAATTTAACACTAGGCCCGCTCAGTTATCTTATTAAGACACAACAGCTCTTATCGTTATCAATACTAGTAATTTAACACTATGCCCGCTCAGTTATCTTATCAAGACACAACAGCTCTCATCGTTATCAATACTAGTAATTTAACACTATGCCCGCTCAGTTATCTTCCTCAATTGTTTACCGCGAGTTCGAGTGAGTGCCAAATACTCATATTTGTGCAACTTGTGACAAAATAATTGTAAATCTATTGTGTAAGCATTCATTTCAGGGATATTATCTGCTAATCATGCTAACAAAGCAAATTAACCCTGTCAAGCCTGAGTAGTTTACCAATGGCATCTACATGCACTACAAGGCGCGAATTGCTGTCGACTTGTAGTGGATGAAGATGACTTGAATTCAAGAAAAAAAAAATTGCCATCTATTGGTAAACCAGTTTCATGGAAATTTTCGTTCTAAAACCCTCAGTTGTAGGAAAGTTAGGTATGTTTTGAGTGATGTAAAATGATTCTTTAATGCATCGTGTGGCTTAAAGGGTTAAACACGACTATGGTCGTGCCTAGCGTTTAATGGGTTAACCCTTAAAGCACTGATTTAATTTGTAAAAAACATCGCAACAAAATGTTTTTTTTTCAATTTAAAATCATCATAAATGTCATAGTTAGCTCTTGCTGATTCATTTGAATACCTGTGTTATGGGTCTACGACCATTATAAATATTTTTATTCTTACAGTGCGGGGATCGACTATAGTCGTCAGAATCTGACGTCTACAGACGTCAGATTCTGACGACTAAAGTTGATCCCCGCGCTGTAAGGGGTAAGCACCTAGGTACCCTATAGGCCTATACCGATATCAAATCACACATCTAGCACGATACGTAGACCCGATGCTGGGTTAAAACTGGGCCAACGTCACAGACGATGGCCCAACCCTAGACCAGTATTCGGTCAACGTCACGTGTTTTCTGAGGTGAGCATCGAAAAAAAATAAAATCCATTAAGATTTGCCAGCGGGGCGATTTAATGTATGACTGCAGAAAGAAATATATAGATGTCCCTAAATATAACACCTCCAATTAGTACTGTTTATCTTTTTAAGTTCGAATACTTTTAATAAATGGAAAGTGGAAAGTTTAATCCTGTCCTGTTTGATGGTGTCCCGGTCAGACAGATCAATGGTAGCATCATAGCTGTGCATACTTTTACAACATGATCAGCCAATCAGCTCCGTCATTCATCGTTGTTATTTAAATTATGGAGACATGTCCTTCGGAGGTGTGCGAAATATGCACACATCAGGAAATATTATCCATTTAACTCGCCTTTTAAATTGTTTAGAGACACTCAGAATCATTATGCAGTTCCAGTGGGAGTGTAAGCCCTACAACTAATCTTAATTGTTACATTTTGACTTGACAAATCTTCATTTTTATAAAAAATAACCCAAATTTGAGGTTATTTTGTTGCTATATTTAGACTTCATATCATATAATGTTCTGTTTTAGTCATTTCAATAGTCAGACTAATTTATATATATATATATATTGTGCTATGGCACAGGCGTTTCTCATCAAACACGCTACAGTGCCAGAGCCAAGGCACCATCATTATCATCAAACGTTTTTCAACTGAATGATAATGATATGGTTACCACTTTGACCTTTTTGCCATACTTTGATTACACAGTATATAATGTTGTTTTTAACTTGCAAAGTTACTTTAATAAATGACCATATTGAACGAAACGTGACGGCAAAGAATTTACTCACTGACTTACTTATAACTCACTAGGGCGCTGTTACGTCTGAGGCATGCTGGATAGCATAATACGGAAGCACTAGTTTAACTACTATGCAACACAGCTATGACATTCAAGTGGTTTGCCAAATACTCCTGTGATCACCAGCTATGCTAATGCAGCTCTCCCATTAGTGCTATGGTAGCGCCGTCAACTACTGATAATAAAGAGCTATAAAATGCTTGACATTAGGTGACTCAGGTTGGATGAATGGAGTTACACTCGATTAGTGTTTCTCTGGGACTATCCGACCCGAGAATAGCGGAGCTGAGCGAAAAGCCACAACGTTTCAGCATTAACTTTCACAGCCTTAATTAACGCACGGCACCTGTTTAATGTGTCATGTTTTGTTATTTTTGCCGCCGCCCAAAAACACTGTCGTTCAATTCAATATCTACATTTTCTTAATCAGTTATTATTATCGTCACTTATAAAAGTTACGACTTTTAATATTTACTGCCGAAAAGTGACATAAAACAATATTTTATTACTATAAGGATATTCCTGTGAACAATATTACCACTAAGGACTACTAGTCACATCAAATGTACACGTTACATCAAATTTAAAATATATATTAACTTCATACAAATACGTAAATAATCAGAAAACTAATGCACATATCTTTTTATTAATACAAAATCATAACAAAGGACATGTAAAATACAATTATATATGTATGATGTATAATTATTTGGAAATTAGGAAGGGAAGTTATTGTAATAATATTAGTAGTATGTGGCTGAGTGATGGTAATACACTTCCTTACTACTCGCAGAAGTAACACAAATATTATTAAGTAGTTTTATTAGATTACAATAATCGACACAAAACAACAAACACAAAACATTTCTCCAACATTTTGTGAAAGTCTCTTTAAAATGATTCTATAGCAAATTGGATCTATATTTGTCCACGATCTACGATGTCGGCCCGACAAAAAATATTACGCAGGGACTTGAAAATATGTATAAAATATTTAAAGGGACCCAATATGTTGACAAGTTAATTTTGAAAAAAAAACTAACTAAACATGCATTGTACTCGGCTAAATAATGATAGAATACATACGTGAGAGTACCCAATCTAGCACAAACAAATTTAGCCTATACAATCATGATTTGATGCATATATAAAAAAAATATATTTTGACACCAGTGTCACTGAAATAGATTCTATTCATGAGAAAAATGTTTTTTATAAATACCAATTTGCTGCTGGAAAATGGAATTAGGGGTGCCAGAAGCATATACAATTTGACACCGGTTAAGAAGATCCATATTTGTGAGAAGATCCATATTTAGAGGTAAATTTGGCGGTCATCCTAAAAAATTGAGCTTATGTATCGTGGATACCAAAATCAGGAAAACACTAGCGCAGTATGCCGACAAAAATTAATTTGACACAAAGATCGCATAATTCAATTAGTTACAAAAATGACAAAAAAGTACATTTGCTGACCATCTTTAAAAAACGGCCGCCATTTTGGATTCTAAGAATATTAGAAAAAACCTAGCACTGAATGTAATCCGCTTTACACGGCCGCAATAGGATTTGGGGGGGGGGGGGTATCTTTACATACCTAATTTATGTGGAGGTTTTTGGAAAGCTATTGGATATGACAGTCTGAAAACACAATATCAGGCCATAGCAACCTACTAAAAGGTCACATATATTGAAATAACATTATTAAAACGACAAATAATATTTCACAAAGTCGGATAAATATGATAAATATTGTTGGTAGCTATAACTTTCTAATACCTACAATATGACTAGATTTATCGATATATTGCATACAACCTTCTCTCGGAAATGCTAAATTGGGAAGATGATGTAAAAAGATTCACACAAAAAACTTGCAGTTCCTAAAACCTAGGATTATGCACTAACATGAAATAAACTATAGTAAGTATAAATAATAATATTGTAAGGACATATCACTACCCCCGATATAGTAAGTATAAATAGTCACATTGTGAGGAAATATCACTACCACCGATATAGTAAGGCTAAATAATCATAATGTAAGGATATATCACTACCACCGATATAGTAAGTCTAAAAAATCATATTGTAAGAACATATCACTACCACCGATATAGTAAGGCTAAATAATCATAATGTAAGGATATATCACTACCACCGATATAGTAAGTCTAAAAAATCATATTGTAAAGACATATCACTACCACCGATATAGAAAGGCTAAATAATCATATTGTAATGACATATCACTACCAACGATATAGTAAATCTAAATAATCATATTGTAAGGACATCACTACCACCGATATAGTAAGGCTAAATAATCATATTGTAAGGACATCACTACCACCGATATAGTAAATCTAAATAATCATATTGTAAGGACATCACTACCACCGATATAGTAAGTATAAATAATCATATTGTACGGACATATCACTACCACCGCTATAGTAAGGCTAAATAATCATATTGTAATGACATATCACTACCACCGATATAGTAAATCTAAATAATCATATTGTAAGGACATATCACTACCACCGATATAGTAAGGCTAAATAATCATATTGCAAGGACATATCACTACCACCGATATAGTAAGGCTAAATAATCATATTGTAATGACATATCACTACCACCGATATAGTAAATCTGAATAATCATATTGTAAGGACATATCACTACCACCGATATAGTAAGGCTAAATAATCATATTGCAAGGACATATCACTACCACCGATATAGTAAGGCTAAATAATCATATTGTAAGTACATATCACTACCACCGATATAGTAATGCTAAATAATCCTATTGTAAGGACAAACACTACCACCGATATAGTAAGTCTAAATAATCATATTGTAAGGACATATCACTACCACCGATATAGTAAGGCTAAATAATCATATTGCAAGGACATATCACTACCACCGATATAGTAAGGCTAAATAATCATATTGTAAGGACAAACACTACCACCGATATAGTTAGTCTAAATAATCACATTGTAAGAACATATCACTACCACCGATATAGTTAGTCTAAATAATCATATTGTAAGGACATACTGTAAATCTGGTGATAATCGTCAGGTTTAATTTTCGTGAATTTCACAAGAAGGACGAATGCGCGAATAAAGGAATCTCTCGAAAATTATTATAATAGTGCTACCTATCATCGAGATCGATAATTCGTAAATTGTAGACAACGAGAAAAAAAAAATTCAAAATAAAAAATTCGTGAAAATTACCAGATCTACAATATCACTACCACCCATATAGTAAATCTGAATAATTATATTGTAAGAACATATCACTACCATTTATAGTGAGTCTAAATAATCATATTGTAAGGAAATATCACTAACACCGCCATAGTAAGTAAAAATAATCATATTTTAATGACATATCACTACCACCGATATATTAAGTATAAATAATCATATTGTAAGGACATATCACTACCACTCATATCCCATATAGTAAAAAAGACAATAGAACTAAATATTAATCACCGATATTGATGTTTCAGGGCGTTGCGCAGCCTACTTTGTTGTCACAAAAATCATAGTAAGGTTTGTGTGTGTATACTTTACATGTTTAGCGACTCTTGAAAAGCAAAATATATTATTTTGAAAAAGGATTTATGGAGTCTATGGCTACCAATATATATTACATTTCAGTTAGAGGAAGCATGCACTAAAAATGAAAAAATACAAATTTGCACCTTTTTTATTCGAATTTTCATTTTTGATATACCAAAAACGTATTTGTGGTATAGATCTGCATCATTTCACGTTCTATAGTCTGTCCATCGGCATTACTCCCCTAGCATAAATTATCTAACTGATATTTAGAATAATTATGTCTGTATTGAATTATAAAGGAAACCGTACGTAATTTAAAAAAAATGTGTTATTTTTTTAAGGTGTACAGTGTGTACCTTTCTCGTAAATTTTCTAGCATTGTATTGTTCACAATAATATCTCAGGAAAAATACAGACACTCAACTTCGTGACACGTTTGTTGATATTTTCATGAAATACATCTTAACAACCCGGTAAGGATGTGTTGAACTAACCAATTAAAGTATTTCTTAGATATATTCATATTCATTATGACATGATATAAACATCCCTAACGATGCTTGATAAGCTCTGTAGGTCATCTATTATTGGAAGGACAGGGTATGTATCTGACTGAGATTGATCCGTGTTCCTGAGCCTCTCAGCATTGAGAGTCACGTGATGGTGCTAATAAACACAGCCATACAAATGTCGCCAGAATATGCCATTGTTACCAACAGACTACCTTCATGTTAACAGAAGGAGCTCTACATTATAAAGAGCTGCGATTGCTGTAAATAAAAAACAATAATATCATCAGGCAAACACAATTTCATATCTTTGCATACAGTGTGTCATATCAGAGAAATCGTAGTGCATGCTTAAACGCAAGCTATGACGGAGGTTGGTGCTTATATTTCATTGTGGCAATAGAGGCAATCAGGTGGGGTCACAGTGGGCGTGGCTTAATATTGTCTGCTCAAAAACACGTGTAGAGGGATGATTTTATCGGCTGCTTGCGGCAAGAGATGAGCATAGAGAACGGTGATTTTTTGTGAAGGGATTGACAAATGCTATTTCTTCAATATTTCACAAAAATTGTTTGAAATAAAATGTGGATAATTTGTGAATACTAGCCTGTGCAACGCCCTTGAAAGGGTATAAAGTTTAATGGCAGGAATGAATGATGATAGCAATGAACAAGGTGCATTTACGTTGATACTGGATTTTATAAATCCAGCATACGATAGACTGATGTCGAATAATAAAAATAGCGAATTACATATTTCCATATTGGATGATTATAAAATATAGGATACACTTCACATATTTACATTGATAGAAGTCCCAAATAAAACTATGGTCTCACAAGATTGACCTAAAAATTTAAAATAATTGCAAATGTAAAGAGCGAACATTATTATCTTGAATTTAATCTACACATAAATAGGTCTCGAAAGCCTAAAGAAAAAAATACCGTGCAAGCACTCAAATACCCCTCGGCTCATGCAGTGACTCTATATATGCCAGGTTTCAAGGTAATTAATTGAAAATAAGAACGAATTATTAAAATTGATAAAACCAAAATGGCCGCCGCAGCTTAGTTTTCAGTCTCACATGAAAACGGACTATACTAATAGACTCACAGACCCCGAAAACGTATATATATACCAGGTTTCAGGGGAATTTAAAAAAAAAGGTAAAAAAAATTAGTTGCCAGGTGGCAGCCATTTTAATTATCGGTGGAAAGCTGAAATTCTAATCAGGTCATCTCCATACTCATGGGTAACTTCACATAAAAAATTGGAGAGATTCAAAAATTATTTTTTAAAGTTATCGCGTTAACAAGGAATTATTAAATTAAAAAAACAAGATGGCCGCCATAGCCTCGTTTTTAGTCGCACACTAAAATGGACAATGCCAATAGACTCGCAGACCCCGAAAACCTATATATACCAGGTTTCGAATGTAATCTAAAAAAAAAGTAAAAAAAAAAATTTTAAACGCCAGGAAGCGGCCATTTTGATATTCGGTTGAAAGCTGAAAATCTAATCAGGTCATCACCATACTCATGGGCAACACCACATAAAAAATTGGAGAGATCCAATAATTATTAGTCTCACGTTAACAAGGAATTTTGTAATTAAAAAATAAAGATGGCCGCCATAGCCTCGTTTTCGGTTGCACGCGAAAACGAATAATGCCAACAGACTCGTAGACACTGAAAACCTATATATACCAGACTTCAACGGAATGATGAAAAAAAAATTAAGTCAAAAAAAAAAAAGTCGCCAGGTGGCGGCCATTTTGATTATCGGTGGAAAGCTGAAAATCTAATCAGGTGATCCCCATACTCATGGGTAACTTCACGTAAAATATTGGAGAGATCCAAAAATTATTTTTCAAGTTATCGCGTTAACAAGATTTTTTTAAATCTTTGACCTTGACCTTTGACCTTGACCTTAAGTAAAAAAAAGTGCAGGGAGGGGTTGAATGTTTGTATGAATTATGAATTTTATGTGTTGAACCATGTTGGTGTAGTAGCCAAAAGAGTGTGTGCGGCGGCGGCGGAGACGGCGGCGCACGAAAGGGACGACAATACCCCTTCGGACCCAACGGGCCGAGGGGTAAAAAACGGGTTTAATTTTTTAAGGTCGTTTTTCTTCATTCTTTGGTGTAAAGATCTCAAAGTTTGTGTTTCAGATCATAAAGAAACTGACACGCATATAACATCTAATACGACCTTAAAAAAGAAAAAAAACTTTAGTGTTTCAAGGGATGTACACCTTGTGTCTAAATCCTACTGATGCCCACATACTAAAACAAACGATATAACTATATCTTAACCACAGATGTAAGGAAATCTCATTACCGCCCACATAGTAAAACATACGATATAACTATATCGTAACAACAGACGTATACTCAGAATAAGACAATTAATGGATTTTTAAAATATCACTATGGTCACTAGTATCATAACCGCATATGATCGACTGATGAAGTATAATAAATAACACATTACATGTTTTCACATTCAATGTACTATTGCAAGAATATATATTCTGAATTTGAGTTAACAAGTAGATCATTACACTATATTATACATGTCATTGGTTGCTTATAAAATATAGCATACAAATGATATCATAACATTGATAGGAATCACAAATAAGACTATAGCTTCACAGAATTGACGGCACAATTTAACATAATTGCAGACATAGAAAGAGAATAATAATATTCTGAATGCAAACTCTGGATAAATAGCTCTGCCAAGTTTAAAACCAATAAAACAAACTGGGTTTTAATTAGTTAGGTTGTTTTTCTTCTTTAGTTCGTTATTTTGATGTAAAGACCACATAGCTTGTGCTTCAGATAATATACAAACTGTCATGCACATAACATCTAATATGACCCTAAAAAACACTAAGCCTGTAGTGTTTCTATGGCAATCAAATGACGTACAAAAAGTGTCTGACAAATCATACTGAACGACTGATCTGACAATGTAAGGACATCCCACAACCACCCATATAGTAAAACACACAATATAACTATATCGTAACAACCGACATTCATGTTTAAAAGGATACACGATTTTGGTGGCAACAATAAATATTGACAGCGTTTTCAAAGCTAAACTTGAATGAATTGTGGTGAATAAAGTCACACATAGAATAACGCAAATAGTGGACTTCCTAAATATCACTACGTTCACTCCCATATTATCTGCAAATTCTAAACTGACAAAATATAATACAAGCATCACATTACATATTTCAACATTCAATAAAGCTATAAAGTTATATCTTTTCTTACGTTGGCTAAATAATTTGAGTCTGTAGGTCATAACAAGACAAAAACAGAAAATTATCAAAACTAAACATAAAATGGCCCCAAAAACAATTTTTTGGATATATTCAAGCAGACCAAAGCATGCTACTGCTTTGTTTGATTCACTTATACATTTATTTGTAGTAGGTAATATGCAGCAAATGAGTGGATTAGTGACAAATAGCCAACACTGATCATGTACAAATATTGACAAATCACTATGAAATGGTACTTGTCGCAATTGAACAAGTCTCATAGCAGCAATTGATATTTTAATAAAAATACATTTAATTGGATTTCCGTTCAATTTTATGATAACTAGATGGACAATTTTCAGGGAATCAGCTGTTACGTCAGTGAATAAATTGTTGCTCAAATCCACGATATGCAAGAATTTAAAAAGATGATGAGACAAAAAGGTCAGCGATTTTAAATTATTTTTACTGAAGTCGGCATTCAGCAACCTGTAGATATCCGGAGAAGTATCAAACTGACCAGCAATCATACTATTCAAAGAACAGGACGAAACATCGATGTACAAAATGTGATGTAAAGGGAAATTGTTCAGATTTAATCTTCCAATACTTATTTCAATCAGGATTGATCTGAAATAAAATAAGGTTGAATCACTTTTTCCCATGTTTTCAAGGAAAATAACATCTTTACAAAATACGACATACCCTTCACACGTGCACCCAACTGGACAATTAGGACACCAAACTTCATCATCAAATGTATAAAGACAATCCGTATTACCATCACAGAGGTTTTCAGCTCCAACACATCGGTTTTCACCTCTGCATTTCAGTGCTCCAGGACAGACTAGCTGATCACATAACGTCTCATCCTCACCATAAAGACAATCTTGCTGACCATTACACAAGGTGGCCAAACGAATACAATGAAATGCTTTACATTTAAACATACCTGGGCATAAAATAGGGTGACATATTCTTAATTTGTCAGCAAAAGTATTTGAAATTGAGCGCACATTAGTGTAACATATATTAACAATATCGATCGAATTATAAATTTCAGCATTCATGTTATTTTTACTTGCATGAATTTGTGGAATATCTGGTTTTGTATGAAGTTCTTTCATGTGTTTAATTTCGGTCTTCAAAAGGTTACTTAGTATACTTGTGGAATAGGTCACAGTTGAGTTAGACTCATGAACTTGCATGCTGCCTATATAACCTTTTGGCAGATTGTTTTCTTTACAAAAGAGTATTTCATCTACTAAGACCACATTATTATATATTCCGTCGCATATAGAGTGTATAAACAGAGTCAATACGCTTTCGGCTTGTGAGCAGTTGTGAGACAGTTGACAAGGCACATTAAAACTCAACAAATCTCCGCTGACCATTTCTGACGTAAAATCACAATCGTTTTCTTTATCACATTTATAAATTACCAAAATACATGTATGATCTTTACACTGATAATGACCTGTTTGACATGTGATAATATATAGCTGACTTTTTTTCTCGCAAACTAAAATATCAACTTTATAGTTTTTATAGCAAGATCTATATTTAGCACCCCAACCCTGTAAGAACATAGTGAATTTTTTAAGCAAATGCCAGCCATTGTGAATATATTGAATAATACCACACTGGGTGCTGAAATTAGCAAATATGTCAATATGTGGTGGAAAGCTCTTTTTTCCTCCTTGTTTTACAATACTGATAAATACATGATGTAGTAATATAATAGCTATTTTATTATGGGCAACGTTTTGTAGAAGTGGCTGGCCAACAACAGAGCTGGTGAGATTATGTCTATTAGCAGTAAAAAACCCACTGGACTCGGAAGGCTTCAAATGTGCCAACGTTAAACGGAGCCTGCGATCAGTTTCCTGTGGATAGCCATGATTGTAAACTGTCATGGACAATATGGCGCTATCTCTAGACTTACATTCATCACTAGCATGCCTGTAGGATATATTAAATGTAGCTTTTAAGGCGATGTAACATTTACCAGTTCCTTTCAGAAGAAACCAACCCTGCTCACAAGTTTCAGTTATAGGCGCTGGGTTGTATATTTCTGATCTTCTTATGTATTTCTGACATACATAAGCTGCATTAACAGTGCGATCACAAGGTATTGTAACCCATACCGAGAGGCCATGCACAGTAAATGGGACAACTATGGTACAGTTGTCTGCAAGAAAAGAATCCATGGATGAACTCAGCTTGAAGTTATGTGTTTTTTCTATCGTTTCAGATAAAACTCCATCAGAAACAATTACCAATTTGAATTGAGGATCTCCCATATAATGTTCACGTTGAAACCATAGGGTGGTTGTTATAGGTCCACCATCAATCCAGTGAGTGAAATCTCCCTGCAAAATACAACAACATGTCAGGGACGGACACAGGATCTGAAGAAAGAGGGGCTTGTCTCCAAGAATTTTTTATGTAGGCCTATATTTAGACCAATTTATGGTCTTTTGTCGACGAATTTGTTGAAAATAGGATTAGCACCCGAATTTTGGGTCATATTTTATATCGAACACACTATGAACACTAATGATACATATTGTTGTATTTGCCTTCAGCTCGAGATGTGCATTGTTACTGCATCCAAACGTCTTCATTATGATCGGTGATGCATTTTATTTTGAATAAAGCTCTCTCCAAAATATGGGGTTTTGTTCAAGCATGGTTGCTTGAATGAAATGAAGTGATTAGTGTTTTAGGCCACCTTTGTGTACATATAGGATAAGCTGGGCCAGGAGAAAATCCTGATGATGGTGACATGCATGAGATGACACTGCCCTCCAGACACAAGATTCAATAGTGGACATCAGAATCGGGGGGGGGGGGGTAAAACACGGAGAGGCTACTATAGAGAACATTAGTGCTCTAGGGGTCAAAATACTGAGATGCTCTTATAGTGGACGTCAGAATCCAGGGATTAAATCTCACCTCTGCATCCCGCTTCGCGCCAAGGAGCAAACCATGCAGGGATATGCCTGTCTTGCACAAAACTTTATTCAACATAGCTGCAGGCAGCGAGCGAGATAATGTCATATTCATTTTTATACAATGCTTTTGTGCTTTTTCCCATGTCGTCTGTCTGAATTGAAAAAATACATATATTAAACACCTGCATATAGCTAAAAAGATCACTGACAAAAATTATCGAAAATTATGCAAATTATCATGTAGATTTTGAGTTGAAATATATTAGTTTATACAAGGAGCCATGGGTGGATTAAATATAAAACTGTTCCATTTCAATAAGAAAATTACATTTTGGCTGAAAGATTAGGCAATAATCGTGTTGATCTTAACCCAGTTGACTCATCTTATTTCAGTTAGAAATTTCTCCAATCAAAAGAACGTGGTGAGACACATATCAGCATCCCATAATATCCTCTAGGCAATACGCTGCTGTGCTACTGGTCATTATTAAACGTATGTGTTGATACCGGTCGTGAAAATATCACTTAGCCTAGTATGAATGTAGCCAAAGTGTTATCAGGCTTAGGACAGCTTTTTATCGTGCAATAATTGGTTTAATCACGTGACCATGTATTATGAATTCAATAATACACGTCTAGGCTGATGTTACAACGCCGAATATTGTTTATTCATGCCATAATTATGGGACCGCCAAATGGATCAACTGACGGTTTATTTAATCTTGTTTCTCCATATCGTAACACTCAGAGCATAATAGCACTCGACTTTACCTTGTGCTGTTACAGCTCTGACCATTACGATACCCATTCTAATTTTCAGACAACGATGTATTATCAGGTGGTAAGCCTGTTCCTAGTTGACCCCTTTCCCGGGATACCTACTTGGTGACGAGAAATTACATTTTAAATTGGAAATGATTGGTGTATTGTTATAATTTAATAAAATTTACCAAATCAAATCGTCTTTTTAACTTTACAGGATGAAAGCAACTTTGAACTTCCAAAGAAGTGTTTTGAAGAACGTCGAACGATGTTTACATTATTGGCGTGAAACATGGTAATTTAATGACCACGGGAACCCATTACCCGACAAGCCCGGCCAATTTCATTTATTTGTATTTATACAGAAGCCCGGCAAACCTAAGTAGATAACTCACTTGTATAAATGACGTCATGGACATTTCACCTGATGCCAAGCTATGATAGCTGAATATTTCGAATAACTTGATTATATTTATGAATGGTCATCTAATTTTTACAGGAATAACATTTTTATTCATGTTGGGACTAATGACATATTTGTATCAATGATATCAAACTAAATTATGTGGAGTTCTTTAAAGAAATTACAATTTCAAAGATGAAATGATAAGATGTGATAATAGATAGGTAGCCAACCTTGTGTTGTATAAATGATATATATAATTACTATCCGTGAATTCATTATCTTCTGGAAAGACTGATATTCGAACAGCTTTGAAAACAAATTGACAACGTCCACAATAGGAAGGCAGTTCTTTTACAGGTGGAATCACAGTAGCTTTAAAGCCTTGGTTATGAAAACCTGTGTAGATTCCCTGATCAAAGGGAGAAGTATATTCATATACTGTCTGTTCTTCTTCTCGCAATACAGTTACCACATAATGATATGCCCTGCATTTACGTGGACAATAAGCATCATAACTATATTTGATAAGAAAACCTGATCCAGCTTGTCCTATGTTGGAAGTATAAAGAAAATGCCTATATGAATTGGGGGATATAGGTATGTACCTATTTGTACATGCTTTCTCTAGTTGCAGTGTGTAATTGAATGCTCTGTAATACATGGGAAGAACTTTCATGTTAGTTCTAAATATATAGCCACACTTTGATTGTCTTAACTCGACAGCCATTTGTAAAAACTTGTCTTCCCCACAAATTGATGGCAGAGATATGTTTGCCGTGTATAAATATTCAAAGGAATGAAATAGGTTTGTCGTGTCAATTTTGTATAATTTGACAAAGGAGTTAATATGCATAGGTGATGAATCTATCTTCCTTCCGCTTTGTTGTGAATATCTTGCTGTGCCTATTGGCCAATTATCTGATGATAAAGCTGTTATATTATATGGCTCATTATATTTGTAGTTACTGGAGACACAAGGATAAAGTGTATGAGTTAATGTCACCTTTAAGGTCGAGACCCCAATTTCTCCGTGGTCGGCCACGAATGACATTTTACATTTATTATAATCGTTCATGTATTGTGAGGAGCATACTACAACCAAACATGTTATGTATGGGTCAGGATCGACTCTATATGTTGTAGGCTCATCAGAAGAGTCCATTAAATCCCTATCCATATAAAATGTTGGACAAAAATATTTTGAGGTTCCCAATAGCAACAGAACAGCTTCTCCTTCAGAATAACCAGTGTAAAACACTATCATAATCTGTAAGCGCTTTCGCATGCTCCAAAGATCATAATAATGATGGGTCTCACATATATTTATAACCTTGGTGTCCGCAAACTTTACAAACAAACCACCATATTGACAGTTCCAGGCACTGTCCTGCCCTGTGATCATACTAGATCCAGTGAAAATAAACCTCCTTATGTGAGCACTTGGCGTGAGGCGCTCAATGCTCTCAAAGTTCTCATAGCAAATGTTTGTTGATATTGACTCTACAATCAAAACAAGAGTATTGGGGTTTCTTCGGCATAATGGGGCCCTTAGATGCTGATTTGAATTAATTTTTACACGAAAAAGTATTGGCGATTTGAGTGATTTTTTTAAAGTAATGAAAGCACAAAACGCTGACGTCCTCAGGTTTAGTACTTTAAATCGTTTCAGCGATGCGCTGTTCAACACAAAATGAAGTTTGCTTAATATTCCAGGTCCGTCATAGAATACTAGTTTAGAATCTGCCAGATTCAGTTCCATGACATCAAATCCTAAATTGTACATTGGGTGTGTAACTATGTGATACATAAATGTCTCTGTCTTCAAATAGTGATTAGGATCCCACTGGAGCACAGTATAAGTAGCATAGCCTGAATGGATGTATGTATGCTGTGCAAAACGGTGGAGCCATGATAAAATATAACTACCATAAAATATGTTTGTCTTAAAATGTAGATATGGTATAATTGACAATTTAATGTAGGCTTCAGTTTTTGTTTTTACCATAGTCCAAGGCAGTCGTTTCCCACAGAAAAATACACCATCACTTGTTGGGTTGTCACGAAATGATAGTGCATGTGATTCACAGCCAAATCGGCTCCACGCGAAATCAAATGACAATATATATAGCTGTATGGCGAAACCTTTGTAAACTTTGATGTAAACAAATTTGGGAAAATATAATTGTCCTGTATTCAAGGTCACCATTCCACAGTACGTAGAGTCTTGAGACAGGGCAGCTGTGTTTTGATGGTCATCAGCTGTGAAATGCGATTTAACACAATGTGAGATATGCTTTCCCATGCAATAAAACATCGTCATTTTAGTCATCTTTATTGAGAATAAACGTGGAGTTTGAATAAAACATCTGATAATATCTGCTATGATGATCTCTCTCTGTGGCTGATTGTATTTTGTTATTGCAGTCAAATACTTGGTTTCTGTAAATGAAATGAATACCAGTAGTACGCCTATGACCCATACAAATGGTCTAAGTGCCATAATCATCTTCTCGGTCAGAAAAAAATAATCATGTAAACAGACAGCAAAAACCTAGATTATAATAAATGCAAACAGGACAAATAAAAAACAACTTTCACAATATAATTTAAATTTCTTAAAAGAACGATACATGGGACATAATACTAGAGTAGGCTTATATTAAATTCTGAGAAAGTGTCAGGTTCGGCGATTTAATTTATTACTGAAGTGAAAAATATATGGATGCTTCAAAAGATAATACATAGGATAATAACTTTTTATCTTATCAACTTTTACAATTTAATAATAAATACATAATTAGTGGGGACATTTTAAGATAAACTTACTGTTCTGTGCGAAGACTAACTGTTTACTGAGAATAGGTCACATATCGCTCCGTTTTTTATTATTTTATGATAGTGCAATAATATCTTTGCCATCCATATAACATCTTAAGCACCACATAACACATTATCAATCAGCTATGGTAACGTCTTTTAGCTTAAGTTAGGTGACGTTATACATGGAAATATAGAGTTATAATACAATAAAATCTCAGTTTGACAGTGCTTTCAGGGAGTATTGCTTTGACATTGACATAATTTTAAATCGTTGACGAATACACAGAAGCACGCTTGAGTAGTAAGATGGTCACAGTTACCGGCGATAACCTGATCTACAGAGGTGTTATGTGACTGTACCACCATAATGTCATAACACTAGATCTGTTATATAATATTTCAAGTATCAGGTTAACTAACTATAATATGGACGCGATGCTAATGTCAATAACTTAAACACGACGAAGCCTGTAATGTGAGAGGCATCAGAAAAAGGTCGCACTGTTATCGGTGAGACATTAGCTTGGAGAATAATATCAATGACTGCTATCACAGCAAGATTATGTGTTCAAGGGAATAGAACAAAAACAACAGCTTGGCAAATCTAGCAATTCGAAACGCCATAATAGTTCACCGGATTAACTTTCTCACTTTATCAGATCATATCAATTTGCAGCGACATTAAACAAATACCCACCAGTTCAGCTCTCATTGTTATTAATACTAGTGATTTAACACTATGCCCGCTCAGTTATATTATTAAGACACAACAGCTCTCATCGTTATTAATACTAGTGATTTAACACTATGCCCGCTCAGTTATCTTATTAAGACACAACAGCTCTCCTCGTTATCAATACTAGTAATTTAACACTATGCCCGCTCAGATATCTTATTAAGACACAACAGCTCTCATCGTTATCAATACTAGTAATTTAACACTATGCCCGCTCAGTTATCTTATTAAGACACAACAGCTCTCCTCGTTATCAATACTAGTAATTTAACACTATGCCCGCTCAGTTATCTTATCAAGACACAACAGCTCTCCTCGTTATCAATACTAGTAATTTAACACTATGCCCGCTCAGTTATCTTATCAAGACACAACAGCTCTCATCGTTATCAATACTAGTAATTTAACACTATGCCCGCTCAGTTATCTTATTAAAACACAACAGCTCTCATCGTTATCAATACTAGTAATTTAACACTATGCCCGCTCAGTTATCTTATTAAGACACAACAGCTCTCATCGTTATCAATACTAGTAATTTAACACTATGCCCGCTCAGTTATCTTATTAAGACACAACAGCTCTCCTCGTTATCAATACTAGTAATTTAACACTATGCCCGCTCAGTTATCTTATTAAGACACAACAGCTCTCCTCGTTATCAATACTAGTAATTTAACACTATGCCCGCTCAGTTATCTTATTAAGACACAACAGCTCTCATCGTTATCAATACTAGTAATTTAACACTATGCCCGCTCAGTTATCTCATTAAGACACAGACACAGACTCACTCAGACTCAGACAAATTTATTCGATTTTCTACATCATACAAACAAACAACAAAACAACAACAAAAAAAACAAAAAATGCAGAAAACCAGGAGACTTCTACATAGACTTTAGGTCGCTAGCGTAGAAGCCACTTAAAAAATTTATATATATATATATATATATATATATATATATATATATATATATATATATGTATAGAAATAATTGACTTAAGAAAAGTATATTACAGCAAATTTAGCTAATTAGCTATAGTGTGTTCATAGTACAAAAAACTACACATGTGAGCAAACAAAACAATTGACCAAATTACAGTTATTTGAATAATTTTCAATAAAAAAACGTTTCATATAGATCATTAAACCAGAGAGACTTTGTGTATATAATTTATCTTTTATAATATGAGGACAACTGTTAATAATAGTTACAATACGATATGCAATACATTTTTTTACAAATTCATTTTTTATGCGAAAGTCGATATATAGATCTTGGTTTCTGGTGTGGTAATTATATAGATTTTTATTAAATATCAATGTTAAAAAATAACAAGGTAAGTTTCCATTCAGGTACCGATAATAAAATTTCACTTGCTGCATTTTTACTATATCTTCGAATTTTATCAATGAAAGTTGTTTTAATAGAGGTTCCGAATGAGCGAAAAGTTTACTAAACGTAATGATCCTCAAAACTTTTTTCTGTAGCAAAGAAATCTTATTATGATGATCACCCCAAGCCAATGAACAATAGGTCATGTGAGGTAAAATTAGAGAATTATATAACAGAACTAAAATATCAGTTGGCAATGTATGTCTTAATATCATAAATAGTCCTATAGAACGAGACATTCTACTAGCAATATAATTGACATGAGAATTCCATTTCAAATTCTTATTAATTTTTAAACCGAGAAAATTAAAATTATCAACCTTTTCAATTTCAACACCATTTATAGTTATTATTGGATAAATAATTGACTTTTGACTCTGATGGAAAAACATACATTTGGATTTTGAAATGTTAAGTGACAGTTTATTAAGTTCAAGCCACAAAAATAATTTATCTAATTCTTTATTGATTAAATTTACATGTTTTGCATCAATTTTACTGATGATAGTAGTATCATCAGCAAACAGGATAAAGTTAAAAAGTGTACTTGTATTTACGAAATCATTAATATATGTTAGAAAAAGAAGGGGGCCTAGGATTGATCCCTGTGGAACCCCCGTGGTGATTTGTGCTATTTCGGAATTTTGGTTGTCAAAACGTAAATATTGCTGTCTATTAGAAAGATGAGATGCTAGAAGATCTTTAGAAATACCTGAAATACCTAGATATGAAAGTTTATCCAGTAATATATCATGATTTAATGTGTCAAAGGCTTTTGACATGTCTAAAAGACTCCAACAGGGACCTTCCCTTCTTGCATCAAAAATGTAATTTTATCTATCAATTCCAAAGCAGCAAATTCAGTTGAATGTCCTTGTCTAAAGCCATATTGACTGCTATGAGTAATTTGTTACATTCAAAATAGGCATACAGTTGCGAGTAAACAATTTTTTCAAATATTTTAGATAAAGATGGTAAAATAGATATAGGTCTATAATTCGAAAAGAGTGTATTGTCACCTTTTTTGTATAAAGGAACAACTTTAGCAATTTTTAGTTTATCTGGAAAAATTCCTGTCGTTAACATTTGATTAATTAAAACAGTTACTGGTTGAACAATTTCCGATTTGATAGATTTTAATAAAGAATTGGAAATACCATCTACATCACAGCTGGTTTTATTTTCCAAATGATCAATTACTTTGATAATATCAATATCACTGATAATATTAAAATTAAAATCACAGCTCTCATCGTTATCAATACTAGTAATTTAACACTATGCCCGCTCAGTTATCTTATTAAGACACAACAGCTCTCCTCGTTATCAATACTAGTAATTTAACACTATGCCCGCTCAGTTATCTTATTAAGACACAACAGCTCTCCTCGTTATCAATACCAGTAATTTAACACTATACCCGCTCAGTTATCTGATTAAGACACAACAGCTCTCCTCGTTATCAATACTAGTAATTTAACACTATGCCCGCTCAGTTATCTTATTAAGACACAACAGCTCTCATCGTTATCAATACTAGTAATTTAACACTATGCCCGCTCAGTTATCTTATTAAGACACAACAGCTCTCCTCGTTATCAATACTAGTAATTTAACACTATGCCCGCTCAGTTATCTTATTAAGACACAACAGCTCTCATCGTTATCAATACTAGTAATTTAACACTATGCCCGCTCAGTTATATTATTAAGACACAACAGCTCTCCTCGTTATCAATACTAGTAATTTAACACTATGCCCGCTCAGTTATCGTGTTAGGACACAACAGCTCTCATCGTTATCAATACTAGTAATTTAACACTATGCCCCCTCAGTTATCTTATTAAGACATAACAGCTCTCATCGTTATCAATACTAGTAATTTAACACTATGCCCGCTCAGTTATCTTATTAAGACACAACAGCTCTCATTGTTATCAATACTAGTAATTTACCACTATGCCCGCTCAGTTATTTTATTAAGACACAACAGCTCTCATCGTTATCAATGCTAGTAATTTAACACTATGCCCGCTCAGTTATCTTATTAAGACACAACAGCTCTCATCGTTATCAATGCTAGTAATTTAACACTATGCCCGCTCAGTTATCTTATTAAGACACAACAGCTCTCATCGTTATCAATACTAGTAATTTAACACTATGCCCGCTCAGCTATCTTATTAAGACACAACAGCTCTCATCGTTATCAATACTAGTAATTTAACACTATGCCCGCTCAGCTATCTTATTAAGACACAACAGCTCTCATCGTTATCAATACTAGTAATTTAACACTATGCCCGCTCAGTTATCTTATTAAGACACAACAGCTCTCATCGTTATCAATATTAGTAATTTACCACTATGCCCGCTCAGTTATCTTATTAAGACACAACAGCTCTCATCGTTATCAATACTAGTAAATTAACACTATGCCCGCTCAGTCATATTCCTCAATTGTTTACCGCGAGTTCGAGTGAGTGCCAAATACTCATATTTTTGCAGCTTGTGACAAAATAATTGCAAATCTATTGTGTAAGCATTCATTTCAGGGATATTATCTGCAAATTAACCCTGTCAAGCCTGAGCATCTACATGCACTACAAGGCGCGAATTGCTGTCGACTTGTAGTGGATGAAGATGACTTGAATTCAAGAAAAAAAAATTGCCATCTATTGGTAAACCAGTTTCATGGAAATTTTCGTTCTAAAATCCTTAGTTGTAGGAAAGTTAGGTATGTTTTGAGTGATGTAAAATGATGCTTTAATGCATCGTGTGGCTTAAAGGGTTAAACACGACTATGGTCGTGCCTAGCGTTTAATGGGTTAACCCTTAAAGCGCTGATTTAATTTGTAAAAAACATCGCAAAAAAATGGGGTTTTTTCAATTTGAAATCATCATAAATGTCATAGTTAGCTCTTTCTGATTCATTTGAATACCTGTGTTATGGGTCTACGACCATTATAAATATTTTTATTCTTACAGTGCGGGGATCGACTTTAGTCGTCAGAATCTGACGTCTACAGACGTCAAATTCTGACGACTATAGTCGATCCCCGCGCTGTAAGGGGTAAGCACCCAAGTGCCATATAGGCCTATACCGATATCAAATCACACAGCTAGCACGATACGTAGACCCGATGCTGGGTTAAAACTGGGCCAACGTCACAGACGATGGCCCAACCCTAGACCAGTATTCGGTCAACGTCACGTGTTTTCTGAGGTGAGCATCAAAAAAAAAAAAAATCCATTAAGATTTGCAAACTGGGCGATTTAATTTATGACTGCAGAAAGAAATATATAGATGTCCCTAAATATAATACCTCCAATTAGTACTGTTTATCTTTTTAAGTTCGAATACCTTCAATAAATGGAAAATGGAAAGTTTAATCCTGTCCTGTTTGATGATGTCCCGGTCAGACAGATCAATGGTAGCATCATAGCTATGCATACTTTTACAACATGATCAGCCAATCAGCTCCGTCATTCATCGTTGTTATTTAAATTATGGAGACATGTCCTTCGGAGGTGTGCGAAATATGCACACATCAGGAAATATTATCCATTTAACTCGCCTTTTAAATTGCTTAGAGACACTCAGAATCATTATGCAGTTCCAGTGGGAGTGTAAGCCCTACAATTCATCTTAATTGTTTCATTTTGACTTGACAAATCTTCATTTTTATAAAAAATAACCCTAATTTGTGGTTATTTTGTTGCTATATTTAGATTTCATATCATATAATGTTCTGTTTTAGTCATTTCAATAGACTAATTTATATATATATATATTGTGCTATGGCACAGGCGTTTCTCATCAAACACGCTACAGTGCCGGAGCCAAGGCACCATCATTATCATCAAACGTTTTTCAACTGAATGATAATGATATGGTTGCCACTTTGACCTTTTTGCCATACTTTGATTACACAGTATATAATGTTGTTTTTAACTTGCAAAGTTACTTTAATAAATGACCATATTGAACGAAACGTGACGGCAAAGAATTTACTTATTGACTTACTTATAACTCACTAGGGCGCTGTTACGTCTGAGGCATGCTGTATAGCATAATACGGAAGCACTAGTTTAACTACTATGCAACACAGCTATGACATTCAAGTGGTTTGCCAAATACTCCTGTGATCACAAGCTATGCTAATGCAGCTCTCCCATTAGTGCTATGGTAGCGCCGTCAACTACTGATAATAAAGAGCTATAAAATGCTTGACATTAGGTGACTCAGGTTGGATGAATGGAGTTACACTCGATTAGTGTTTCTCTGGGAATATCCGACCCGAGAATAGCGGAGCTGAGCGAAAAGCCACAACGT
Source organism: Flabesymbios commensalis (assembly GCA_964017125.1). Classification (NCBI taxonomy): domain Eukaryota; kingdom Metazoa; phylum Annelida; class Polychaeta; order Terebellida; family Flabelligeridae; genus Flabesymbios; species Flabesymbios commensalis. Next base: position 6,951,799 of record OZ024903.1, on the reverse strand, counting down.
TTCAGCATTAACTTTCACAGCCTTAATTAACGCACGGCACCTGTTTAATGTGTCATGTTTTGTTATTTTTGCCGCCGCCCAAAAACACTGTCGTTCAATTCAATATCTACATTTTCTTAATCAGTTATCATTATCGTCACTTATAAAAGTTACGACTTTTAATATTTACTGCCGAAAAGTGACATAAAACAATATTTTATTACTATAAGGATATTTCTGCGAACAATATTACCACTAAGGACTACTAGTCACATCAAATTTACACGTTACATCAAATTTAAAATATATATTAACTTCATACAAATACTTAAATAATCAGAAAACTAATGCACATATTTTTTTATTAATACAAAATCATAACAAAGGACATGTAAAATACAATTATATATGTATGATGTATAATTATTTGGATATTAGGAAGGGAAGTTATTGTAATAATATTAGTAGTATGTGGCTGAGTGATGGTAATACACTTCCTTACTACTCGCAGAAGTAACACAAATATTATTGAGTAGTTTTATTGATTACAATAATCGACACAAAACAACAAACACAAAACATTTTTCCAACATTTTGTGAAAGTCTCTTTAAAATGTTTCTATAGCAAATTGGATCTATATTTGTCCACGATCTACGATGTCGGCCCGACAAAAAATATTACGCAGGAACTTGAAAATATGTATAAAATATTTAAAGGGACCCAATATGTTGACGAGTTAATTTTGAAAAAAAAACTAACTAAACATGCATTGTATTCGGCTAAATAATGACAGAAGACATACGTGAGAGTACCCAATCTAGCACAAACAGACATGTAAAATACAATTATATATGTATGATGTATTATCATTTTGGAAATTAGGAAGGGAAGTTATTGTAATAATATTAGTAGTATGTGGCTGAGTGATGGTAATACACTTTACTTACTACTCGCAGAAGTAACACAAATATTATTAAGTAGTTTTATTAGATTACAATAATCGACACAAAACAACAAACACAAAACATTTCTCCAACATTTTGTGAAAGTCTCTTTAAAATGTTTCTATAGCAAATTGGATCTATATTTGTCCACGATCTACGATGTCGGCCCGACAAAAAATATTACGCAGGGACTTGAAAATATGTATAAAATATTTAAAGGGACCCAATATGTTGACAAGTTAATTTAAAAAAAAAAAACTAACTAAACATGCTAAATAATGATAGAATACATACGTGAGAGTACCCAATCTAGCACAAACAAATTTAGCCTATACAATCATGATTTGATGCATATATAAAAAAAATATATTTTGACACCAGTGTCACTAAAATAGATTCTATTTATGAGAAAAATGTTTTTTTATAAATATCAATTTGCTGCTGGAAAATAGAATTAGGGGTGCCAGAAGCATATACAATTTGACACCGGTTAAGAAGATCCATATTTGTGAGAAGATTCATATTTAGAGGTAAATTTGGCGGTCATCCTAAAAAATTGAGCTTATGTATCGTGGATACCAAAATCAGGAAAACACTAGCGCAGTATGCCGACAAAAATTAATTTGACACAAAGATCGCATAATTCAATTTGTTACAAAAATGACAAAAAAGTACATTTGCTGACCATCTTTAAAAAACGGCCGCCATTTTGGATTCTAAGAATATTAGAAAAAACCTAACACTGAATGTAATCCGCTTTACACGGCCGCAATAGGATTTGGGGGGGGGGGGGTATCTTTACATACCTAATTTATGTGGAGGTTTTTGGAAAGCTATTGGATATGACAGTCTGAAAACACAATATCAGGCCATAGCAACCTACTAAAACGTCACATATATTGAAATAACTTTATTAAAACGACAAATAATATTTCACAAAGTCGGATAAATATGATAAATATTGTTGGTAGCTATAACTTTCTAATACCTACAATATGACTAGATTTATCGATATATTGCATACAACCTTCTCTCGGAAATGCTAAATTGGGAAGATGGTGTAAAAAAATTCACACAAAAAACTTGCAGTTCCTAAAACCTAGGATTATGAACTAACATGAAATAAACTATAGTAAGTATAAATTATAATATTGTAAGGACATATCACTACCACCGATATAGTAAGGCTAAATAATCATATTGTAAAGACATATCACTACCACCGATATAGTAAGGCTAAATAATCATATTGTAAAGACATATCACTACCACCGATATAGTAAGGCTAAATAATCATATTGTAAAGACATATCACTACCACCGATATAGTTAATCTAAATAATCATATTGTAAGGACATATCACTACCACCGATATAGTAAGGCTAAATAATCATATTGTAGGGACATATCACTACCACCGATATAGTAAATCTAAATATTCACATTGTAAGAGCATATCACTACCAGCGATATAGTAAGGCTAAATAATCATATTGTAAAGACATATCACTACCACCGATATAGTAAGGCTAAATAATCATATTGTAAAGACATATCACTACCACCGATATAGTAAGGCTAAATAATCATATTGTAAAGACATATCACTACCACCGATATAGTAAGGCTAAATAATCATATTGTAAGGACATATCACTACCACCGATATAGTAAGGCTAAATAATCATATTGTAAGAACATACTGTAAATCTGGTGATAATCGTCAGGTTTAATTTTCGTGAATTTGACAAGGAGGACAAATGCGCGAATAAAGGAATCTCACGAAAATTATTATAATAGTGCTACCTATTATCAAGATCGATAATTCGTAAATTGTAGACATCGCAAAAAAAAAAAAAAAAAAAAAAAATCGTGAAAATTACCAGATCTACATTATCACTACCACCCATATAGTAAATCTGAATAATTATTTTGTAAGAACATATCACTACCAACTATATAGTGAGTCTAAATAATCATATTGTAAGGACATATCACTAACACCGACATAGTAAGTATTAATAATCATATTTTAATGACATATCACTACCACCGATATATTAGGTATAAATAATCATATTGTAAGGACATATCACTACCACTCATATCCCATATAGTAAAACAGACAATATAACTATATATAAATCACCGATATTGATGTTTCAGGGCGTTGCACAGCCTACTTTAATGTCACAAAAATCATAGTAAGGTTTGTGTGTGTATACTTTACATGTTTAGCGACTCTTGAAAAGCAAAATATATTATTTTGAAAAAGGATTTATGGTGTCTATGGCTACCAATATATATTACATTTCAGTTAGAGGAAGCATGTACTAAAAATGAAAAAATACAAATTTGCACATTTTTTATTCGAATTTTCATTTTTGATATACCAAAAACGTATTTGTGGTATAGATCTGCATCATGTCACGTTCTATAGTCTGTCCATCGGCATTACTCCCCTAGCATAAATTATCTAACTGATATTTAGAATAATTATGTCTGTATTGAATTATAAAGGAAACCGTACGTAATTTAAAAAAAGTGTGTTATTTTTTTAAGGTGTACAGTGTGTACCTTTCTCGTAAATTTTCTAGCATTGTATTGTTCACAATAATATCTCAGGAAAAATACAGACACTCAACTTCGTGACACGTTTGTTGATATTTTCATGAAATACATCTTAACAACCCGGTAAGGATGTGTTGAACTAACCAATTAAAGTATTTCTTAGATATATTCATATTCATTATGACATGATATAAACATCCCTAACGATGCTTGATAAGCTCTGTAGGTCATCTATTATTGGAAGGACAGGGTATGTATCTGACTGAGATTGATCCGTGTTCCTGAGCCTCTCAGCATTGAGAGTCACGTGATGGTGCTAATAAACACAGCCATACAAATGTCGCCAGAATATGCCATTGTTACCAACAGACTACCATCATGTTAACAGAAGGATTTCTACATTAAAAAGAGCTGCGATTGCTGTAAATAAAATACAATAATATCATCAAGCAAACACAATTTCATATCATTGCATACAGTGTGCCATATCAGAGAAATCGTAGTGCATGCTTAAACGCAAGCTAGGACGGAGGTTGGTGCTTATATTTCATTGTGGCAATAGAGGTGATCAGGTGGGGTCACAGTGGGCGTGGCTTAATATTGTCTGCTCCAAAACAGGTGTAGAGGGATGATTTTATCGGCTGCTTGCGGCAAGAGATGAGCATAGAGAACGGTGATTTTTTGTGAAGGGATTGACAAATGCTATTTCTTCAATATTTCACAAAAATTGTGGACAATTTGTGAATACTAGCCTGTGCAACGCCATTGAAAGGGTATAAAGTTTAATGGCAAGAATGAATGATGATAACAATGAACAAGGTGCATTTAACGTTGATACTGGATTTTATAAATCCAGCATATGATAGACTGATGTCGAATAATAAAAATAGCGAATTACATATTTCCATATTGGATGATTATAAAATATAGGATACACTTCACATATTTACATTGATAGAAGTCCCAGATAAAACTATGGTCTCACAAGATTGACCAAAAAAATTAAAATAATTGCAAATGTAAAGAGCGAACATTATTATCTTGAATAATTTCTACACATAAATAAGTCTCGAAAGCTTAAAGAAAAAAATACCGTGCAAGCACTCAAATACCCCTCGACTCATGCAGTGACTCTATATATGCCAGGTTTCAAGGCAATTAATTGAAAATAACAACGATTTATTAAAATTGATAAAAAAATGGCCGCCGCAGCTTAGTTTTCAGTCTCACATGAAAGCAGACAATACTAATAGACTCACAGACCCAGTTTTCGAGGGAATTAAAAAAAAAGGTAAAAAATTATCGGTGGAAGGCTGAAATTCTAATCAGGTAATCTCCATACTCATGGGTAACTTCACATAAAAAATTGGTGATATTCAAAAATTATTTTTCAAGTTATCGCGTTAACAAGGAATTATTAAATTAAAAAATCAAGATGGCCGCCATAGCCTCGTTTTCAGTCGCACACTAAAGCGCACAATGCCAATAGACTCGCAGACCCCGAAAACCTATATATACCAGGTTTCGAAGGAAATCTGAAAAAAAGTAGGTAATTTTGATATTAGGTTGAAAGCTGCAAATCTAATCAGGTCATCTCCCTACTCATGTGCAACTCCACATAAAAAATTGGAGAGATCCAATAAATATTAGTTATCGCGTTAACAAGGAATTTTGTAATTCAAAAATAAAGATGGCCACCATAGCCTCGTTTTCGGTTGCACGCGAAAACAAATAATGCCAACAGACTCGCAGACCCTGAAATCCTATATATACCAGGTTTCAACGGAATAATGAAAAAAAAATTAAGTAAAAAAAAAAAGTCGCCAGGTGGCGGTCATTTTGATTATCGGTGGAAAGCTGAAAATCTAATCAGGTGATCTCCATACTCATGGGTAACATTACGTAAAATATTGGAGAGATCCAAAAATTATTTTTCAAGTTATCGCGTTAACAAGATTTTTTTAAATTTTGACCTTTGACCTTGACCTTGGGTAAAAAAAGTGCAGGGAGGGGTTGAATGTTTGTATGAATTATGAATTTATTCTGTTTAACCATGTTGGTGTAGTAGCCAAAAGAGTGTGTGCGGCGGCGGAGATGGCGGCGCACGAAGGGGACGACAATACCCCTTCGGACCCAACGGGCCGAGGGGTAAAAAACTGGTTTAAATTTTTAAGGTCGTTTTTCTTCATTCTTTGGTGTAAAGATCTCAGAGTTTGTGTTTCAGATCATAAAGAAACTGACACGCATATAACATCTAATACGACCTTAAAAAAGAAAAGAAAACTTTAGTGTTTCAAGGGATGTACACCTTGTGTCTAAATCCTACTAATGCCCACATACTAAAACAAACGATATAACTATATCTTAACCACAGATGTAAGGAAATCTCATTACCGCCCACATAGTAAAACATACGATATAACTATATCGTAACAACAGACGTATACTCAGAATAAGACTGATAAAGTGGGATAAATAACACATTACATGTTTTCACATTCAATGTACTATTGCAAGAATATATATTCTGAATTTGAGTTAACAAGTAGATCATTACACTATATTATACATGTCATTGGTTGCTTATAAAATATAGCATACAAATGATATCATAACATTGATAGGAATCACAAATAAGACTATAGCTTCACAGAATTGACGGCACAATTTAAAATAATTGCAGACATAGAAAGAGAATAATAATATTCTGAATGCAAACTCTGGATAAATTGCTCTGCCAAGTTTAACACCAATAAAACAAACTGGGTTTAAATTAGTTAGGTTGTTTTTCTTCTTTAGTTTGTTATTTTGATGTAAAGACCACATGGCTTGTGCGTCAGATAATATACAAACTGTCATGCACATAACATCTAATATGACTCTAAAAAACACTAAGCCTGTAGTGTTTCTATGGCAATCAAATGACGTACAAAAAGTGTCTGACAAATCATACTGAACGACTGATCTGACAATGTAAGGACATCCCACTACCACCCATATAGTAAAACACACAATATAGTTATATCGTAACCACCGACATTCGTGTTTAAAAGGATACACGATTTTGGTGGCAACAATAAATAATGACAGCGTTTTCAAAGCTAAACTTGAATGAATTGTGGTGAATAAAGTCACACTTAGAATAACGCAAATAGTGGACTTCCTAAATATCACTACGTTCACTCCCATAATATCTGCCAATTCTAAACTGACAAAATATAATACAAGCATCACATTACATATTTCAACATTCAATAAAGCTGTAAAGTTATATATTTTCTTACGTTGGCTAAATAATTTGAGTCTGTAGGTCATAACAAGACAAAAACAAAAAAATATCAAAACTAAACATAAAATGGCACCAAAAGCAATTTTTTGGATATATTTAAGCAGACCAAAGCATGCTACTGCTTTGTTTGATTCACTTATACATTTATTTGTAGTAGGTAATATGCAGCAAATGAGTGGATTAGTGACAAATAGCCAACACTGATCATGTACAAATATTGACAAATCACTATGAAATGGTACTTGTCGCAATTGAACAAGTCTCATAGCAGCAATTGTTATTTTAATAAAAATTCTTTTAATTGGATTTCTGTTCAATTTTATGATAACTAGATGGACAATTTTCAGGGAATCAGCTGTTACGCCAGTGAATAAATTGTTGCTCAAATCCACGATATGCAAGAATTTAAAAAGATGATGAGACAAAAAGGTCAGCGATTTTAATTTATTTTTACTGAAGTCGGCAATCAGCAACCTGTAGATATCCGGAGAAGTATCAGACTGACCAGCAATCATACTATTCAAAGAACAGGACGAAACATCAATGTACAAAATGTGATGTAAAGGGAAATTGTTCAGATTTAATGTTCCAATACTTATTTCAATCAGGATTGATCTGAAATAAAATAAGGTTGAATCACTTTTTCCCATGTTTTCAAGGAAAATAACATCTTTACAAAATAAGACATACCCTTCACACGTGCACCCAACTGGACAATTAGGACACCAAACTTCATCATCAAATGTATAACGACAATCCGTATTACCATCACAGAGGTTTTCAGCTCCAACACATCGGTTTTCACCTCTGCATTTCAGTGCTCCAGGACAGACTAGCTGATCACATAACGTCTCATCCTCACCATAAAGACAATCTTGCTGACCATTACACAAGGTGGCCAAACGAATACAATGAAATGCTTTACATTTAAACATACCTGGGCATAAAATAGGGTGACATATTCTTGATTTGTCAGCAAAAGTATTTGAAATTGAGCGCACATTAGTGTAACATATATTAACAATATCGATCGAATTATAAATTTCAGCATTCCTGTTATTTTTACTTGCATGAATTTGTGGAATATCTGGTTTTGTATGAAGTTCTTTCATGTGTTTAATTTCGGTCTTTAAAAGGTTACTTAGTATACTTGTGGAATAGGACGCAGTTGAGTTAGACTCATGAACTTGCATGCTGCCTATATAACCTTTTGGCAGATTGTTTTCTTTACAAAAGAGTATTTCATCTACTAAGACCATATTATTATATATTCCGTCGCATATAGAGTGTATAAACAGAGTCAATACGCTTTCGGCTTGTGAGCAGTTGTGAGACAGTTGACAAGGCACATTAAAACTCAACAAATCTCCGCTGACCATTTCTGATGTAACATCACAATTTATCTCATCACTTCCATTAAAACAATCGTTTTCTTTATCACATTTATAAATTACCAAAATACATGTATGATCTTTACACTGATAATGACCTGTTTGACATGTGATAATATATAGCTGACTTTTCTTCTCGCAAACTAAAATATCAACTTTATAGTTTTTATAGCACGATCTATATTTAGCACCCCAACCCTGTAAGAACATAGTGAATTTTTTAAGCAAATGCCAGCCATTGTGAATATATTGAATAATACCACATTGGGTGCTGAAATTAGCAAATATGTCAATATGTGGTGGAAAGCTCTTTTTTCCTCCTTGTTTTACAATACTGATAAATACATGATGTATTATCGAAAATTATGCAAATTATCATGTAGATTTTGAGTTGAAATATATCAGTTTATACAAGGAGCCATGGGTGGATTAAATAAAAAACTGTTCCATTTCAATAAGAAAATTACATTTTGGCTCAAAGATTAGGCAATAATCGTGTTGATCTTAACCCAGTTGACTCATCTTATTTCAGTTTGAAATTTCTCCAATCAAAAGAACGTGGTGAGACACATATCAACATCCCATAATATCCTCTAGGCAATACGCTGTTGTGCTACTGGTCATTATTAAACGTATGTGTTGATACCGGTCGTGAAAATATCACTTAGCCTAGTATGAATGTAGCCAAAGTTTTATCAGGCTTAGGACAGCTTTTTATCGTGCAATAATTGGTTTAATCACGTGACCATGTATTATGAATTCAATAATACACGTCTAGGCTGATGTTACAATGCCGAATATTGTTTATTCATGCCATAATTTTGGGACCACTAAATGGATCAACTGACGGTTTATTTAATCTTGCTTCTCCATATCGTAACACTCAGAGCATAATGGCACTCGACTTTGCCTTGTGCTGTTACAGCTCTGACCATTACGATACCCATTCTAATTTTCAGACAACGATGCATTATCAGGTGGTAAGCCTGTTCCTAGTGGACCCCTTTTCCGGAATACCTATTTGGTGACAAGAAATTACCTTTTAAATTGGAAATGATTGGTGTATTGTTATAATTTAATAAAATTTACCAAATCAAATCGTCTTTTTAACTTTACAGGATGAAAGCAACTTTGAACTTCCAAAGAAGTGTTTTGAAGAACGTCGAACGATGGTTACATTATTGGCGTGATGCATGGTAATTTAACGACCACGGGAACCCATTGCCCGACAACCCTGGCCAATTTCATTTATTTGTATTTATACAGACGCCCGGCAAACCTAAGTAGATAACTCACTTGTATAAATGACGTCATGGACATTTCACCTGATGCCAAGCTATGATAGCTGAATATTTCGAATAACTTGATTATATTTATGAATGGTCATCTAATTTTTACAGGAATAACATTTTTATTCATGTCGGGTTCTTTAAAGAAATTACAATTTCCAAGATGAAACGATAAGATGTGATAATAGATAGGTAACCAACCTTGTGTTGTATAAATGATATATATAATTACTATCCGTGAATTCATTATCTTCTGGAAAGACTGATATTCGAACAGCTTTGAAAACAAATTGACAACGTCCACAATAGGAAGGCAGTTCTTTTGCAGGTGGAATCACAGTAGCTTTAAAGCCTTCGTTATGAAAACCTGTGTAGATTCCCTGATCAAAGGGAGAAGTATATTCATGTACTGTCTGTTCTTCTTCTCGCAATACAGTTACCACATAATGATATGCCCTGCATTTACGTGGACAATAAGCATCATAACTATATTTGATAAGAAAACCTGATCCAGCTTGTCCTATGTTAGAAGTATATAGGAAATGCCTATATGAATTGGGGGATATAGGTATGTACCTATTTGTACATGCTTTCTCTAGTTGCAGTGTGTAATTGAATGCTTTGTAATACATGGGAAGAACTTTCATGTTAGTTCTAAATATATGGCCACACTTTGATTGTCTTAACTCGACAGCCATTTGTAAAAACTTGTCTTCCCCACAAATTGATGGCAGAGATATGTTTGCCGTGTATAAATATTCAAAGGAATGAAATAGGTTTGTCGTGTCAATTTTGTATAATTTGACAAAGGAGTTAATATGCATAGGTGATGAATCTATCTTCCTTCCGCTTTGTTGTGAATATCTTGCTGTGCCTATTGGCCAATTATCTGATGATAAAGCTGTTATATTATATGGCTCATTATATTTGCAGTTACTGGAGACACAAGGATAAAGTGTATGAGTTAATGTCACCTTTAAGGTCGAGACCCCAATTTCTCCGTGGTCGGCCACAAATGACATTTTACATTTATTATAATCGTTCATGTATTGTGAGGAGCATACTACAACCAAACATGTTATGTATGGGTCAGGATCGACTCTATATGTTGTAGGCTCATCAGAAGAGTCCATTAAATCCCTATCCATATAAAATGTTGGACAAAAATATTTTGAGGTTCCCAATAGCAACAGAACAGCTTCTCCTTCAGAATAACCGGTGTAAAACACTATCATAATCTGTAAGCGCTTTCGCATGCTCCAAAGATCATAATAATGATGGGTCTCACATATATTTATAACCTTGGTGTCCGCAAACTTTACAAACATACCACCATATTGACAGTTCCCGGCACTGCTCTGCCCTGTGATCATACTAGATCCAGTGAAAATAAACCTCCTTATGTGAACACTTGGCGTGAGGCGCTCAATGCTCACAAAGTTCTCATAGAAAATGTTTGTTGATATTGACTGTACAATCAAAACAAGAGTATTGGGGTTTCTTCGGCATAATGGGGCCCTTATATGCTGCTTTGAATTAATTTTTACACGAAAAAGTATTGGCGATTTGAGTGATTTTTTAAAAGTAATGAAAGCACAAAACGCTGAAGTCCTCATGTTTAATACTTTAAATCGTTTCAGCGATGCGCTGTTCAACACAAAATGAAGTTTGCTTAATATTCCAGGTCCGTCATAGAATACTAGTTTAGAATCTGCCAGATTCAGTTCCATGACATCAAATCCTAAATTGTACATTGGGTGTGTAACTATGTGATACATAAATGTCTCTGTCTTCAAATAGTGATTAGGATCCCACTGGAGCACAGTATAAGTACCATAGCCTGAATGGATGTATGTATGCTGTGCAAAACGGTGGAGCCATGATAAAATATAACTACCATAAAATATGTTTGTCTTAAAATGTAGATATGGTATAATTGACAATTTAATGTAGGCTTCAGTTTTTGTTTTCACCATAGTCCAAGGCAGTCGTTTCCCACAGAAAAATACACCATCACTTGTTGGGTTGTCACGAAATGATAGTGCATGTGATTCACAGCCAAATCGGCTCCACGCGAAATCAAATGACAATATATATAGCTGTATAGCGAAACCTTTGTAAACTTTGATGTAAACAAATTTGGGAAAATATAATTGTCCTGTATTCAAGGTCACCATTCCACAGTACGTAGAGCCTTGAGACAGGGCAGCTGTGTTTTGATGATCATCAGCTGTGAAATGCGATTTAACACAATGTGAGATATGCTTTCCCATGCAATTAAACATCGTCATTTTAGTCATCTTTATTGAGAATAAACGTGGAGTTTGAATAAAACATCTGATAATATCTGCTATGATGATCTCTCTCTGTGGCTGATTGTATTTTGCTATCGCAGTCAAATAATTGGTTTCTGTACATGAAATGAATACCAGTAGTACGCCTATGACCGATACAAGTGGTCTAAGTGCCATAATCATCTCCTCTGTCAGAAAAAATAATCATGTGAACAGACTGCAAAAACCTAAATTATAACAAATGCAAACAGGACAAATAAAAAACAACTTTCACAATATAATTTTAATTTCTTAAAGGAACGATACATGGGACAAAATACTAGAGTAGGCTTATATTAAATTATGAGAAAGTGTCAAGTTGGGCGATTTAATTTATTACTGAAGTGAAAAATATATGGATGCTTCAAAAGATAATACATAGGATAATAACTTTTTATCTTATCAACTTTTACAATTTAATAATAAATACATAATTAGTGGGGACACTTGAAGCTGAACTTACTGTTTTGTGCGAAGACTAACTGTTTACTGAGAATATGTCACATATCGCTCCGTTTTTTTAATTTTATGATAGTGCAATGATATCTTTGCCATCCATATAACATCTTAAGTACCACATAACACATTATCAATCAGCTATGGTAACGTCTTTTAGCTTAAGTTAGGTGACGTTATACATGGAAATATAGAGTTATAATACCATAAAATTTCAGTTTGACAGTGTTTTCAGGGAGGATTGCTTTGATATTGACATAATTTTAAATCGTTGACGAATACACAGAAGCACGCTTGAGTAGTAAGATGGTCACAGTTACCGGCGATAACCAGATCTACAGAGGTGTTATGTGACTGTACCACCATAATGTCATAACACTAGATCTGTTATATAATATTTCAAGTATCAGGTTAACTAACTATAATATGGACGTGATGCTAATGTCAATAACTTAAACACGAAGAAGCCTGTAATGTGAGAGGCATCAGACAAAGGTCGCACTGTTATTGGTGATACATTAGCTTGGAGAATAATATCAATGACTGCTATCACAGCAAGATTATGTGTTCAAGGGAATAGAACAAAAACAACAGCTTGGCAAATCTAGCAATTCGAAACGCCATCATAGTTCACCGGATTAACTTTCTCACTTTATCAGATCATATCAATTTGCAGCGACATTAAACAAATACAGTTCAGCTCTCATTGATATAAATACTAGTAATTTAACACTATGACCGCTCAGTTATCTTATTAAGACACAACAGCTCTCATCGTTATCAATACTAGTAATTTAACACTATGCCCGCTCAGTTATCTTATTAAGACACAACAGCTCTCATCGTTATCAATACTAGTAATTTAACACTATGCCCGCTCAGTTATCTTATTAAGACACAACAGCTCTCATCGTTATCAATACTAGTAATTTAACACTATGTCCGCTTAGTTATCTTATTAAGACACAACAGCTCTCATCGTTATCAATACTAGTAATTTAACACTATGCCCGCTCAGTTATCTTATTAAGACACAACAGCTCTCATCGTTATCAATACTAGTAATTTAACACTGCCCGCTCAGTTATCTTATTAAGACACAACAGCTCTCATCGTTATCAATACTAGTAATTTAACACTATGCCCGCTCAGTTATCTTCCTCAATTGTTTACCGCGAGTTCGAGTGAGTGCCAAATACTCATACTTGTGCAACTTGTGACAAAATAATTGCAAATCTATTGTGTAAGCATTCATTTCAGGGATATTATCTGCTAATCATGCTAACAAAGCAAATTAACCCTGTCAAGCATGAGTAGTTTACCAATAGCATCTACATGCACTACAAGGCGCGAATTGCTGTCGACTTGTAGTGGATGAAGATGACTTGAATTCAAGAAAAAAATAAAGAAAATTGTCATGTATTGGTAAACCAGTTTCATGGAAATTTTCGTTCTAAAACCCTTAGTTGTAGGAAAGTTAGGTATGTTTTGAGGGATGTAAAATGATGCTTTAATGCATCGTGTGGCTTAAAGAGTTAAACACGACTATGGTCGTGCCTAGCGTTTAATGGGTTAACCCTTAAAGCGCTGATTTAATTTGTAAAAAACATCGCAACAAAATGGGTTTTTTTCATTTTGAAATCATCATAAATGTCATAGTTAGCTCTTTCTGATTCATTTGAATACCTGTGTTATGGGTCTACGACCATTATAAATATTTTTATGCTTACAGTGCGGGGATCGACTTTAGTCGTCAGAATCTGACGTCTACAGACGTCAGATTCTGACGACTAAAGTTGATCCCCGCGCTGTAAGGAGTAAGCACCTAGGTACCCTATAGGCCTATACCGATATCAAATCACACAGCTAGCACGATACGTAGACCAGATGCTGGGTTAAAACTGGGCCAACGTCACAGACGATGGCCCAGCCCTAGACCAGTATTCGGTCAACGTCACGTGTTTTCTGAGGTGAGCATCGAAAAAAAATAAAATCCATTAAGATTTGCAAGCTGGGCGATTTAATTTATGACTGCAGAAAGAAATATATAGATGTCCCTAAATATAATACCTCCAATTAGTACTGTTTATCTTTTTAAGTTCGAATACCTTCAATAAATGGAAAATGAAAAGTTTAATCCTGTCCTGTTTGATGGTGTCCCGGTCAGACAGATCAATGGTAGCATCATAGCTATGCATACTTTTACAACATGATCAGCCAATCATCTCCGTCATTCACCGTTGTTATTTAAATTATGGAGACATGTCCTTCGGAGGTGTGCGAAATATGCACACATCAGGAAATATTATCCATTTAACTCGCCTTTTAAATTGTTTAGAGACACTCAGAATCATTATGCAGTTCCAGTGGGAGTGTAAGCCCTACAACTCATCTTAATTGTTACATTTTGACTTGACAAATCTTCATTTTTATAAAAAATAACCCCAATTTGTGGTTATTTTGTTGCTATATTTAGACTTCATATCATATAATGTTCTGTTTTAGTCATTTCAATAGTCAGATTAATTAATATATATATATATTGTGCTATGGCACAGGCGTTTCTCATCAAACACGCTACAGTGCCGGAGCCAAGGCACCATCATTATCATTAAACGTTTTTCAACTGAATGATAATGATATGGTTACCACTTTGACCTTTTTGCCATACTTTGATTACACAGTATATAATGTTGTTTTTAACTTGCAAAGTCACTTTAATAAATGACCATATTGAACGAAACGTGACGGCAAAGAATTTACTAACTGACTTACTTATAACTCACTAGGGCGCTGTTACGTCTGAGGCATGCTGTATTGCATAATACGGAAGCACTAGTCTAACTACTATGCAACACAGCTATGACATTCAAGTGGTTTGCCAAATACTCCTGTGATCACCAGCGATGCTAATGCAGCTCTCCCATTAGTGCTATGGTAGCGCCGTCAACTACTGATAATAAAGAGCTATAAAATGCTTGACATTAGGTGTCTCAGGTTGAATGAATGGAGTTACACTCGATTATTGTTTCTCCGGGACTATCCGACCCGAGAATAGCGGAGCTGAGCGAAAAGCCACAACGTTTCAGCATTAACTTTCACAGCCTTAATTAACGCACGGCACCTGTTTAATGTGTCATGTTTTGTTATTTTTGCCGCCGCCCAAAAACACTGTCGTTCAATTCAATATCTACATTTTCTTAATCAGTTATCATTATCGTTACTTATAAAAGTTACGACTTTTAATATTTACTGCCGAAAAGTGACATAAAACAATATTTTATTACTATAAGGATGTTCCTTTGAACAATATTACCACTAAGGACTACTAGTCACATCAAATGTACACGTTGCATCAAATTTAAAATATATATTAACTTCATACAAATACGTAAATAATCAGAAAACTAATGCACATATCTTTTCATGTTTATTAATACAAAATCAGAACAAAGGACATGTAAAATACAATTATATATGTATGATGTATAATTATTTGGAAATTAGGAAGGGAAGTTATTGTAATAATATTAGTAGTATGTGGCTGAGTGATGGTAATACACTTCCTTACTACTCGCAGTAGTAACACAAATATTATTGAGTAGTTTTATTAGATTACAATAATCGACACAAAACAACAAACGCAAAACATTTTTCCAACATTTTGTGAAAGTCTCTTTAAAATGTTCCTATAGCAAATTGGATCTATATTTGTCCACGATCTACGATGTCGGCCGACAAAAAATATTACGCAGGGACTTGAAAATATGTATGAAATATTTAAAGGGACCCAATATGTTGACGAGTTAATTTTGAAAGAAAAACTAACTAAACATGCATTGTATTCGGCTAAATAATGATAGAAGACATACGTGAGAGTACCCAATCTAGCACAAACAAATTTAGCCTATACAATCATGATTTGATGCATATATAAAAAATATATATTTTGACACCAGTGTCACTGAAATAGATTCTATTTATGAGAAAAATGTTTTTTATAAATATCAATTTGGTGCTGGAAAATGGAATTAGGGGTGCCAGAAGCATATACAATTTGACACCGGTTAAGAAGATCCATATTTGTGAGAAGATCCATATTTAGAGGTAAATTTGGCGGTCATCCTAAAAAATTGAGCTTATGTATCGTGGATACCAAAATCAGGAAAACACTAGCGCAGTATGCCGACAAAAAATAATTTGACACAAAGATCGCATAATTCAATTTGTTACAAAAATGACAAAAAAGTACATTTGCTGACCATCTTTAAAAAACGGCCGCTATTTTGGATTCTAAGAATATTAGAAAAAACCTAACACTGAATGTAATCCGCTTTACACGGCCGCAATAGGATTTGGGGGGGGGGGTATCTTTACATACCTAATTTATGTGGAGGTTTTTGGAAAGCTATTGGATATGACAGTCTGAAAACGCAATATCAGGCCATAGCAACCTACTGAAAGGTCACATATATTGAAATAACATTATTAAAACGACAAATAATAGTTCACAAAGTCGGATAAATATGATAAATATTGTTGGTAGCTATAACTTTCTAATACTTACAATATGACTCGATTTATCGATATATTGCATACAACCTTCTCTCGGAAATGCTAAATTGGGAAGATGATGTAAAAGGATTCACACAAAAAACTTGCAGTTCCTAAAACCTAGGATTATGCACTAACATGAAATAAACTATAGTAAGTATAAATAATAATATTGTAAGGACATATCACTACCACCGATATAGTAAGGCTAAATAATAATATTGTAAGGACATATCACTACCACCGATATAGTAAGTCTGAATAATTATATTGTAAGAACATATCACTACCAACTATATAGTGAGTCTAAATAATCATATTGTAAGGACATATCACTAACACCGACATAGTAAGTATAAATAATCAAATTTTAATGACATATCACTACCACCGATATATTAAGTATAAATTATTATATTGTAAGGACATATCACTACCACCAATATATCAAGTATAAATAATCATATTGTAAGGACATATCACTACCACTCATATCCCATATAGTAAAACAGACAATAGAACTATATATTAATCACCGATATTGATGTTTCAGGGCGTTGCACAGCCTACTTTGTTGTCACAAAAATCAGAGTAAGGTTTGTGTGTGTATACTTTACATGTTTAGCAACTCTTGAAAAGCAAAATATATTATTTTGAAAAAGGATTTATGGTGTCTATGGCTACCAATATATATTACATTTCAGTTAGAGGAAGCATGTACTAAAAATGAAAAAATACAAATTTGCACATTTTTTATTCGAATTTTCACATTTGATATACCAAAAACGTATTTGTGGTATAGATCTGCATCATTTCACGTTCTTTAGTCTGTCCATCGGCATTACTACCCTAGCATAAATTATCTAACTGATATTTAGAATAATTATGTCTGTATTGAATTATAAAGGAAACCATACGTAATTTAAAAAAAGTGTGTTATTTTTTTAAGGTGTACAGTGTGTACCTTTCTCGTAAATTTTCTAGCATTGTATTGTTCACAATAATATCTCAGGAAAAATACAGACACTCAACTTCGTGACACGTTTGTTGATATTTTCATGAAATACATCTTAACAACCCGGTAAGGATGTGTTGAACTAACCAATTAAAGTATTCCTTAGATATATTCATATTCATTATGGCATGATATAAACATCCCTAACGATGCTTGATAAGCTCTGTAGGCCATCTATTATTGGAAGAATAGGGTATGTATCTGACTGAGATTGATCCGTGTTCCTGAGCCTCCCAGCATTGAGAGTCACGTGATGGTGCTAATAAACACAGCCATACAAATGTCGTGAGAATATGCCATTGTTACCAACAGACTACCTTCATGTTAACAGAAGGATTTCTACATTAGAAAGAGCTGCGATTGCTGTAAATAAAATACAATAATATCATCAAGCAAACACAATTTCATATCATTGCATACAGTGTGCCATATCAGAGAAATCGTAGTGCATGCTTAAACGCAAGCTAGGACGGAGGTTGGTGCTTATATTTCATTGTGGCAATAGAGGCAATCAGGTGGGGTCACAGTGGGCGTGGCTTAATATTGTCTGCTCAAAAAACACGTGTAGAGGGAGGATTTTATCTGCTGCTTGCGGCAAGAGATGAGCATAGAGAACGGTGATTTTTAGTGAAGGGATTGACAAATGCTATTTCTTCAATATTTCACAAAAATTGTTTGAAATAAAATGTGGACAATTTGTGAATACTAGCCTGTGCAACGCCATTGACAGGGTATAAAGTTTAATGGCACGAATGAATGATTATAGCAATGAACAAGGTGCATTTACCGCTGATACTGGATTTTATAAATCCAGCATATGATAGACTGATGTCGAATAATAAAAATAGCGAATTACATATTTCCATATTGGATGAGTATAAAATTTAGGATACACTTCACATATTTACATTGATAGAAGTCCCAAATAAAACTATGGTCTCACAAGATTGACCTAAAAATTTAAAATAATTGCAAATGTAAGTAAGTTAGTAAAATATTTTCTTTACTTCACTTTTCGGCCAGTATGGCCATTTAAGTGAAAATTCCAGGTATTACAATATCCCATATTGTATAGTTAAAGTAGTAAAGTAAAGACAAAGCCAATAAAAGCATGATCGTACTAAAATATTCAGTTTAAAGTGTTTGATATGATAAGATGACGATGCTCCTGGCACCTATATGTAACGAGTCTGATGACATGTTGTAGCGCCTGCACTACAACACAGTTTAATGAGTATAAAAATATCAGTATAAATAATGTAAAATATGAAGTTATTATAAAATGAACGACTTATCAAGTCACTATATCTCCATGAAATTGGAGTGATTGTGTAAAAACTACAAGTCTAAGTCTAATAATTAAAACATGTAATATAGGTTACATTCCCGAAGGAACTGAATAATAAAACCTGCAGGGGTGTCCCTGAATAGCTCAAATAAGGAATTAAATGCAAAATACTTCCTTCTGATGTGCGCATATTTCGCACAACTGAGAAGGACATGTCTTACAGTGAGACGAGTATTGCAGCACATAGGTCGCAATTCTCCTCTCAATAAATAGCCGCTTGTGAAATAGGCATGGCCAATTCTAGCCCTGCATAAGACAACGTCATCTCTTCGGCGTTCCATTGGTGTAAAAAATCGCTTAATGATTGGCTGTACCTCGAACAATTTGCTGGTGACATTGATGTTTCATTCACCTTGCAAAATGTCATCAAGGTAGACCGAGATGTTATACTTGAAATCAGTATATGGTATATAATAAAACTGTTTTGTCTTATCCAGGGCAGCCTTGGCCAAAACATCAGCCCGTTCACTACCCTGTATTCCAATATGGCTGGGTACCCAGCAAAAAATAATGTCCTTGTGCCCAGACAAGTAGTGACACATATGCAAAATATTGGAAACAATTGGGTTGTTGAGTTTTTGACTCTTAAGAGCCTGCAATGAAGATAGCCAGTCTGTGATGATCATGAACTCCTCGTCATTACTATCCCATATGTATTCGATGGCAGCTTCAATAGCTAACAGCTCTGCTGTGCAAATTGAAGCCTCATCGTTGATACGACAACTAAATTAATGATCATCACAGACAAAGGACATAGCTGTCCTCTTGTCTTCCTTTGATCCGTCAGTATACACCTTCCGGTGCCTCGGAAATCTACAAAATAACTCAAGCAACATGCTCTGAAAGACAAGGGGACAGGTGTCTCCTTTCCTGAGATCTGAGAGGTTAAAAAGTATATTAGGCTGTTGGAGAAGCCAGGGTGGACATTCTGGTGGGCACACAACGCTAATTGCGTCGAGCTCCACCTCCATGTCCTCCAGATGGGGTTGAAGCCTTATACCCAAAGTAGGTATAGTCCCTGGCTTGTTATTAAACAATCTCTTGTATTCAGGGTTGACAACACACGAGTATGCCGGGTTCTCAGGATTTGCTTTCATTTTCATATAGTATTGCAGGCTCAGCTTCAACCGGCGAGTCTCTAAAGAGGGCTCACCGGTCTCCACCTGAAGACTTTCGATGGGTGATGTTCGAAATGCCCCGGAGCATAATCTCAAACCTTGGTTCGCGATTGGATCAAGTACTGCTAAGTACGATCGTCTCGCTGAACTATAAACAATACAACCATAATCCAGTTTAGATCTGATGTGAGACCGGTAAATCCTCAGTAAGGTTGTCCGGTCACCACCCCAATCCTTGCTGGATATAACTCGTAGCAATTGTAATGCTTTCCTACACTTATCTTTCATATATTTGATGTGTGGGGTAAAACTGAGCTTCTTGTCGAAAACAAGACCAAGAAATTTGACCTGCTCTTCAACAGGAAGCTGTTGTCCATATAGTTTGAGATCGGGCTCAGGCTGTAAGCCATTTTTTTTACAAAAATGTACACATAAAGTTTTTGTGGGAGAAAATTTAAAGCCGTTCTCATCCGCACAAGTCACCAACTTATCGAGGCAACCTTGCAGGCGCCGCTCAATTATTGCCATATTGCTTGACTGGCAGTAAACAGCCAGATCATCAACATATAATGATTTTTCAATATCGTCTGGTAAAGCATCAATTATACTGTTTATTTTAACGGTAAATAGAGTTGGTGAAAGGATACTACCTTGTGGGACACCCTCCTCCTGTGGATTTAGTGAAGAGTGGGTGTTGTCCAAGCGGACTTTAAATTTTCTCCCCTTTAAAAAATTGTCAATAAATAAGGGTAATCTACCCTTCAGGCCCATTTCATGGAGATCTTTCATGATACCACCCTTCCATGTGGTATCATAGGCCTTTTCTAAATCAAAAAATACTCCAACTGTATGTTGATTTTTAACAAAACCTTGACGGATATAAGTCTCTAGTCTGACCAAATGGTCTGTGGTGCTTTTACCTTTTTGAAAACCACATTGATATTTAGTTATTATGTTATTGTCTTGTAAAAACCATGTGAGACGATGATTGATCATGCGCTCCATGATTTTGCAAAGACAACTTGTCAATGCTATTGGCCTATAATTATTAGGATCTGTTCGATCTTTTCCAGGTTTAGGGATCGGGATCACTGTTGCTTCTCTCCATCCATCTGGGAAATCCTGAGATTGCCACAGATCATTCAAGAGTAGAAGCAACAGATCAAGTGATACATCAGGCAAATGTTTCAGAAACTGGTAGTGAATTTCATCAGGGCCAGTTGCCGAATCAGTTGCCTGAGCGATAGATTTAATTAGTTCTCGTTTAGAGAAATTAACATTGTACTTTTCGTCATTATCTGACTCAAAGTCCAATGTGTTCTCCTTCTCCTTATCCCGAATCTTTCGAAATTTTTCCTGATAATGATCTGGCGAAGATTTAGCAGCGAAGGATGTCGCCAGCTTTTCTGCAATATCCGTTTTATTGGTTATTGTGTCAGAATCAGTGACAAGGTACTTGATTGTTTTATCTTTCCTCTTGCCACTGATTCTGCGCAGCATTTGCCAAGTATGTTTTGCCGATGTATTATTATTTAGTGTGGAGACATATGCTCTCCAAGATTGCCGCTAGGCTTCACTGATTGTGCGGCGAGCTTTAGCGTAATCTTTCTTATATCCGTCAAGGTTTTGTCTAGCTGGATGTTTTTTAAATTTTTGCAAGGATTTTTTCCTTTTGTCTATTGCCTTTCGGCAACCTTCGTCAAACCAGGGTTTGTCGAGTTTTTTGGGAACTGTCGAGGTTTTGGGTATGCTTTTATCTGCTATATTGTGTAACTTGGCTGTAAAAAGGGCTATAGGGTCATCAACCCCCTCTTCATTCTCAAATTGAGAGATTGTGAGGCTCTCCCCACAAGACTGTTGGAAGGCCTCCCAATCTGCTCTGTGCAGCCTCCAATGCTGCACTCTTTCTTCAACAATAGAGTTGTTGCTCTCTATAAATATAGGATAATGATCACTGCTACAGAGATCCTCGTTGACTCTCCAAGTGTAATCCAAATATAAATCGGGATCACACAAGGATAGGTCAATGGCTGTTGCAGATCCTGAAGCAGGGTGCAAATAGGTGGTAGTATCATCATTAAAAATGCAGAGATTTTCCTCTGAGAGGAAGTCTTCTATTATTCTGCCCCATGGGTTGATGTCCCTACAGCCCCACATTGTGTGGTGCCCGTTAAAATCTCCAAGTAGCATGAAGGGTTTGGGCAATTGTTTTACCAGCTGCCTCAATTCCACAACATCTACTGAGCGGCTCGGCGGTAAATAAACAGAGCATATCGTCATTGGCCTGTGACAGCTTATGTTAACCGCCACAGCCTGTAAAGTTGTATTCAACGTGATCTGTTGATGTGGTGTTCCATCCTTTACAAGGATGGAAACCCCCCAGCAGGCCCTTTCATTATTGGCAGGGCCAAAACAATTGATTATTGAATAGTTTTTAAAACTTATGTTAGTGTTAGGTTTTAAGTTAGTCTCCTGCAGGCACACAGCCGATGGGCTGTGTTCCTGCAGAAGAATAGCCAGGTCATTGTAATTAGATCTTAAACCTCGACAATTCCATTGTATAATTTTGTGGGCCATTATGAATTTTTATGCCTCCCTGGTTTTATCTTTGCTTGGAGTGCAGCGACGGTGTCGGGAGATACAAATACCTCGCTATCGCTGCTTTCATCACCATCTACACACTCCATGGATTCGTATCTATTATACGTAGCGATCGGGTCATCAGTGCCCTTGGGCATTCGACCACTGCCTTTATTTGTGCTTTTCTTGTTAATTTGTTTTGTTTGTTCAGCTATTGGTGGTTTATTTACCGTTTCTTTGTTCTTGTCTTTATTATTTGTTTTGCCATTTTTTGTTTGTTTTGAATCCCTATTTGCCAGTGGCTTTGGGGCAGTAGGGGTAGCTGCTGTTGTTGTATTTTTATTGATCATAGTTTGTTTTTTGGCAGTGGAGGTATCTTTGCTTGTATTAGGTTGATACAGGTGTTGCGGAAACATTTGTTGCACCAGTTGCAGATCTGATCTCTACTGCATCAGTCTGGCAACCAACCGACACAACCTGCTTCGCGACAACACTGGCAAATGATGGTTGTTTGCTAACCCCTTCAACAATTTTCCGAGCTTCAGGGAAGGAAATCTTTCGCTCTGTGCGAACACGTTGGATTTCCTTCTCTGTAATCCATCGGGGACAATTTTTGGAATAGGCCGTATGTTCACCATTACAGTTGACACATTTCATTGCAGATGTGCAGGCGGTGTCTTGATGGTCAGGTTGTGCACACTTCGCGCACACCTTCGCTTTACTGCAGTTATCTTGGTGGTGTCCAAACTGTTGGCATTTGAAACACCTCAAAGGGCTGGGCACGTATGGCTGAACGGTACATCTCTCAAATCCAACCTTTAAGGTGGCCGGTGGAGTTGGCCGATTGAAAGTGAGAATAGCAGTGTTTACTCTAATCATTTCTCCGTTTTTTTAATGGTAACCATACGTGCGTCAGTGACTCCTTGTTTTTTGAGCTGTGTCAATAATTCCTCTCTAGTTGTATTTTTGAGCTCAGGAGTCCTGAGAACTCCCTTTGAGGTGTTTAGTGTCCTGTGTGGTGATACTTTCACAGGCACTTGGGCCAATTCCGTAACTGCTAGAAGCTTGGTAGAATGCGTTTCTCTGTCGACCTCTATTAAGAGGTTTTAGGCTCTCCTACCAAGCCCTGGATTCCCTTCTGGATGGCAAATGTTGAGAGTCTGGAGAGAGATTTCTCATCATCTCCAGACGTCATCATCAAAAATCTCGGAAAAAATATTTTAGCTTTTAGAATTTCCTCTCTTGTTTTTTTGTATCTTTCTTGGTAGGCTTGGTCACTATCATAATCTTTATCAGAATTTTTTCGCTTTGTCACTTTGTTATGTCCGGTATCCATGGTGTGTTGTGTTGTTTTTTCATCACCCTGGCTCTCCACCCACCACGGAGCCCTACAAGGGGGCAAACTGCCCGCGGTAACCAGCAGGAAGTATTGTCAGAGCTACCAGGGTGATATACTCATAGCAAAAGAACAGCAGTTGCAATAACCGCAGTACACATCCTTTCACCAGATTAGCCCATGAGCCATCGCCATCTAGTGTCCACAATCGTGTATATAAAAATGGGATTGGCGCTACCTTTCACTTTGTCTTGGATGATTGCTAATGAGATGAGATGATAATAGACAAAAATGGACACTAGATCAACGAGACAAGCCGATTGATCTGGCCGGGCCCACCAGACCACCCGTCTCAATGAGATAAGGGCCAAAGTGGTGTGTTGGGAGTATAGAGTCCGCAGGCTCCTATGCCCTCAACCACCAGGATCCCTTCTCCCACCTATACGGGATGCAACCCACGGCAAACAGGTTGAGGGTGTGTTTAGCCTTCTAAAAGAAGTTACCAGGGGGACCACGTGGAGGTAACACCCTCCCCCCCCCAATTGCAAATGTAAAGAGCGAACATTATTATCTTGAATTTATTCTACACATAAATAGGTCTCGAAAGCTTAAAGAAAAAAATACCGTGCAAGCACTCAAATATCCCTCGGATCATGCAGTGACTCTATATATGCCAGGTTTCAAGGTAATTAATTGAAAATAAGAACTATTTATTAAAATTAATAAAACTAAAATAGCCGCCGCAGCTTAGTTTTTAGTCTCACATGAAAACGGACTATACTAATAGACTCACAGACCCCGAAAACGTATATATATACCAGGTTTCAAGGGAATTTAAAAAAAAATGTAAAAAAAATTAGTCGCCAGGTGGCGGCCATTTTAATTATCGGTGGAAGGCTGAAATTCTAATCAGGTCATCTCCATACTCATGGGTAACTTCACATAAAAAATTGGAGAGATTCAAAAATTATTTTTCAAGTTATCGGGTTAACAAGGAATTATTAAATTAAAAAATCAAGATGGCCGCCATAGCCTCGTTTTCAGGCGCACACTAAAACGGACAATGCCAATAGACTCGCAGACCCCGAAAACCTATATATACCAGGTTTCGAATGTAATCTGAAAAAAAGTATAAAAAAAATTTTATTCGCCAGGTGGCGGCCATTTTGATATTCGGTTGAAAGCTAAAAAACTAATCAGGTCATCACCATACTCATGGGCAACACCACATAAAAAATTGGAGAGATCCAATAATTATTAGTCTCGCGTTAACATGGAATTTTTTAATTAAAGTAAAAAAAAAAAGTCGCCAGGTGGCGGCCATTTTGATTATTGGTGGAAAGCTGAAAATCTAATCAGGTGATCTCCATACTCATGGGTAACTTCACGTAAAATATTGGGAAGATCCAAAAATTATTTTTCAAGTTATCGCGTTAACAAGATTTTTTTAAATCTTTGACCTTGACCTTTGACCTTGACCTTGGGTAAAAAAGTGCAGGGAGGGTTTGAATGTTTGTATGAATTATGAATTTTATGTGTTGAACCAAGTTGGTGTAGTAGCCAAAAGAGTGTGTGCGGCGGCGGCGGCGGCGGAGACGGCGGCGCACGAAGGGGATGACAATACCCCTTCGGACCCAACGGGCCGAGGGGTAAAAAACGCGTTTAAGGTCGTTTTTCTTCATTCTTTGGTGTAAAGATCTCAGAGTTTGTGTTTCAGATCATAAAGAAACTGACACG
Source organism: Flabesymbios commensalis (assembly GCA_964017125.1). Taxonomy (NCBI): domain Eukaryota; kingdom Metazoa; phylum Annelida; class Polychaeta; order Terebellida; family Flabelligeridae; genus Flabesymbios; species Flabesymbios commensalis. Next base: position 6,925,857 of record OZ024903.1, on the reverse strand, counting down.
CATATAACATCTAATACGACCTTAAAAAAGAAAAAAACTTTAGTGTTTCAAGGGATGTACACCTTGTGTCTAAATCCTACTAATGCCCACATACTAAAACAAACGATATAACTATATCTTAGCCACAGATGTAAGGAAATATCATTACCGCCCACATAGTACAACCAACGATATAACTATATCGTAACAACAGACGTATACTCAGAATAAGACAATTAATGGATTTTTAAAATATCACCATGGTCACTAGTATCATAACCGCATATGATCGACTGATGAAGTATAATAAATAACACATTACATGTTTTCACATTCAATGTACTATTGCAAGAATATATATTCTGAATTTGAGTTAACAAGTAGATCATTACACTATATTATACATGTCATTGGTTGCTTATAAAATATAGCATACAAATGATATCATAACATTGATAGGAATCACAAATAAAACTATAGCTTCACAGAATTGACGGCACAATTTAAAATAATTGCAGACATAGAAAGAGAATAATAATATTCTGAATGCAAACTCTGGATAAATAGCTCTGCCAAGTTTAAAACCAATAAAACAAACTGGGTTTAAATTAGTTAGGTTGTTTTTCTTCTTTAGTTTGTTATTTTGATGTAAAGACCACATAGCTTGTGCTTCAGATAATATACAAACTGTCATGCACATAACATCTAATATGACCCTAAAAAACACTAAGCCTGTAGTGTTTCTATGGCAATCAAATGACGTACAAAAAGTGTCTGACAAATCATACTGAACGACTGATCTGACAATGTAAGGACATCCCACTACCACCCATATAGTAAAACACACAATATAACTATATCGTAACCACCGACATTCATGTTTAAAAGGATACACGATTTTGGTGGCAACAATAAATATTGACAGCGTTTTCAAAGCTAAACTTGAATGAATTGTGGTGAATAAAGTCACACTTAGAATAACGCAAATAGTGGACTTCCTGAATATCACTACGTTCACTCCCATAATATCTGCAAATTCTAAACTGACAAAATATAATACAAGCATCACATTACATATTTCACCATTCAATAAAGCTATAAAGTTATATCTTTTCTTACGTTGGCTAAATAATTTGAGTCTGTAGGCCATAACAAGACAAAAACAGAAAATTATCAAAACTAAACATAAAATGGCACCAAAAGCAATTTTTTGGATATATTTAAGCAGACCAAAGCATGCTACTGCTTTGTTTGATTCACTTATACATTTATTTGTAGTAGGTAATATGCAGCAAATGAGTGGATTAGTGACAAATAGCCAACACTGATCATGTACAAATATTGACAAATCACCATGAAATGGTACTTGTCGCAATTGAACAAGTCTCATGGCAGCAATTGATATTTTAATAAAAATACTTTTAATTGGATTTCCGTTCAATTTTATGATAACTAAATGGACAATTTTCAGGGAATCAGCTGTTACGTCAGTGAATAAATTTTTGCTCAAATCCACGATATGCAAGAATTTAAAAAGATGATGAGACAAAAAGGTCAGCAATTTTAATTTATTTTTACTGAAGTCGGCAATCAGCAACCTGTAGATATCCGGAGAAGTATCAGACTGACCAGCAATCATACTATTCAAAGAACAGGACGAAACATCAATGTATAAAATGTGATGTAAAGGGAAATTGTTCAGATTTAATGTTCCAATACTTATTTCAATCAGGATTGATCTGAAATAAAATAAGGTTGAATCACTTTTTCCCATGTTTTCAAGGAAAATAACATCTTTACAAAATACGACATACCCTTCACACGTGCACCCAACTGGACAATTAGGACACCAAACTTCATCATCAAATGTATAAAGACAATCCGTATTACCATCACAGAGGTTTTCAGCTCCAACACATCGGTTTTCACCTCTGCATTTCAGTGCTCCAGGACAGACTAGCTGATCACATAACGTCTCGTCCTCACCATAAAGACAATCTTGCTGACCATTACACAAGGTGGCCAAACGAATACAATGAAATGCTTTACATTTAAACATACCTGGGCATAAAATAGGGTGACATATTCTTAATTTGTCAGCAAAAGTATTTGAAATTGAACGCACATTAGTGTAACATATATTAACAATATCGATCAAATTATAAATTTCAGCATTCATGTTATTTTTACTTGCATGAATTTGTGGAATATCTGGTTTTGTATGAAGTTCTTTCATGTGTTTAATTTCGGTCTTTAAAAGGTTACTTAGTATACTTGTGGAATAGGACGCAGTTAAGTTAGACTCATGAACTTGCATGCTGCCTATATAACCTTTTGGCAGATTGTTTTCTTTACAAAAGAGTATTTCATCTATTAAGACCATATTATTATATATTCCGTCGCATATAGAGTGTATAAACAGAGTCAATACGCTTTCGGCTTGTGAGCAGTTGTCAGACAGTTGACAAGGCACATTAAAACTCAACAAATCTCCGCTGACCATTTCTGACGTAAAATCACAATTTATCTCATCACTTCCATCAAAACAATCCTTTTCTTTATCACATTTATAAATTACCAAAATACATGTATGATCTTTACACTGATAATGACCTGTTTGACATGTGATAATATATAGCTGACTTTTCTTCTCGCAAACTAAAATATCAACTTTATAGTTTTTATAGCACGATCTATATTTAGCACCCCAACCCTGTAAGAACATAGTGAATTTTTGAAGCAAATGCCAGCCATTGTGAATATATTGAATAATACCACATTGGGTGCTGAAATTAACAAATATGTCAATATGTGGTGGAAAGCTCTTTTTTCCTCCTTGTTTTACAATACTGATAAATACATGATGTAGTAATATAATAGCTATTTTATTATGAGCAACGTTTTGTAGAAGTGGCTGGCCAAAAACAGAGCTGGTGAGATTATGTCTATTAGCAGTAAAAAACCCACTGGACTCGGAAGGCTTCAAATGCGCCAACGTTAAACGGAGCCTGCGATCAGTTTCCTGTGGATAGCCATGTTTGTAAACTGTCATGGACAATATGGCGCTATCTCTAGACTTACATTCATCACTAGCATGCCTGTAGGATATATTAAATGTAGCTTTTAATGCGATGTAACATTTACCAGTTCCTTTCAGAAGAAACCAACCCTGCTCACAAGTTTCAGTTATAGGCGCTGGGCTGTATATTTCTGATCTTCTTATGTAGTTCTGACATACATAAGCTGCATTAACAGTGCGATCACAAGGTATTGTAACCCATACCGAGAGGCCATGCACAGTAAATGGGACAACTATGGTACAGTTGTCTGCAAGAAAAGAATCCATGGATGAACTCAGCTTGAATTTATGTGTTTTTTCTATCGTTTCAGATAAAACTCCATCAGAAACAATTACCAATTTGAATTGAGGATCTCCCATATAATGTTCACGTTGAAACCATATGGTGGTTGTTATAGGTCCACCATCAATCCAGTGAGTGAAATCTCCCTGCAAAATACAACAACATGTCAGGGACGGACACAGGATCTGAAGAAAGAGGGGCTTTTCTCCAAGAACTTTTTATGTAGGCCTATATTTAGACCAATTTATGGTCTTTTGCGGACGAATTTGTTGAAAATAGGATTAGCACCTGAATTTTAGATCATATTTTATATCGAACACACTATGAACACTATTGATACATAATGTTTTATTTGCCTTCAGCTCCAGATGTGCATTGTTACTGCACCCAAACGTCTTCATTATGATCGGTTATGCAATTTATTTTGAATAAAGCTCTCCCCAAAATATGCGGTTTTGTTCAAGCATGGTTGCTTGAATGAAATGAAATGATTAGTGTTTTAGGCCACCTTTGTGTACATATAGGATAAGCTGGGCCAGGAGAAAATCCTGATGATGGTGACATGCATGAGATGACACTGCCCTCCAGACACAAGATTCAATAGTGGACATCAGAATCGGGGGGGGGGGGTAAAACACGGAGAGGCTACTATAGTGAACATTACGTCCCTCCAGAATGAAAACAAGCTTAACCTACATGACTTAGCAGAAATCGCGTTTTGGTATGATAACCATTTAAAACACCTGAGCCTGTTTTGAAATGGGCATTCTGTGCAAAGTTGTTATGTCAAAGAATGTGCTTAAATCGTTAGGCCTGTTTTGCAGTGCGTAGTTTAGACCAATAAAAACAAGATTGAAGCAAGTTAAAGTATTTTAGCTGCCTTTATTTTATCTTACTACAAATAATGCTGTCAATGATTAGGCATGCCAAATGATTTAAGCCCATTTTAAGGGAATGATAAAACATACAAATTATTTTAAGCCCGTTTTATCATATCTACACCCACCCCTCCCCTCTACACTATGTAGTGTCAAGAGGGAGGGGAGGGGTGGGTGTGGGGAGGAGGTACCTGCTCTTTCATATATGAACTATTTTAGCCTAGATACAGTGCTCCCACCAGCTAGCTGCCGCACCAGCTAGCTGCCGTGGTCTCAGCAGCAGCTGCTGTGCTCCCAAAATTTAGGTAGCTGCAGTGCTCCCACCATCTAGCTGCCGTGCTCTCACCAGCTAGCTGCCTGCTCTCAGCTGCAATACTTTCAGCAGCAGCTGCCGTGCTTCCACCAGCTAGCTGCTCTGCTCTTAACCAGCTAGCTGCAGTGCTCCCACCAGCTAGCTGCAGTGCTCTCAGCAGCAGCTGCCGTGCTCCCACTAGCTAGCTAACCAGCTAGCCGCCGTGCTCTCAGCAGCAGCTGCCGTGCTCTCAACCAGCTAGCTGCAGTGCTCCCGCCAACTAGCTGTCGTGCTCCCAGCAGTAGCTGTCGTGCTGTCATGCTCTCCGCAGCTATCTGCCGTGCTCTCAGCAGCAGCTGCAGTGCCTTCAGCAGCTAGCTGCCATGCTCCCACCAGCTAGCTGTCGTGCTGTCGTACTCCCAGCAGCTAGCTGCCGTGCTCTCATCAACAGCTGTCGTGCTCCCATCAGCTAGCTGCCGTGCTCCCAGCAGCAGCTGTCGTGCTGCCATCAGCAGCTGCCGTGCTGTCACCAGCAGCTGCATTGAGCACTACAGCAACAGATGGGAGCACCACAGCAGCCCAGCTCATGAGAGCATCGCGGCAGCTGTTGGAAGAACCGCAGAAGCTGCTGGGAGCATCACAGCAGCATTTGTGTGTGGAATCCTAGCACCCGAAAATACTGGCATTAGGATCTCAATTTAGTGGGTGCTTATTAGCCTCTCACTTCTCCGTGAATATAAAAGGCTGGTGAAAAATTTTTTGTAGCATTAAAGGGACCCCTTGGGATGAGACATTTTCAATGTTGTCAATTTTGAAAATTTAATTATATGAAGCTATATAACCTACTGATCTTAACTGAAAATACAAAAAGTCAAAAAACAATTTTGAAGCACTGAAAAAGAGTGAAATAGTTATATTTCCAGGTCGTATATTGCCATGTAAACAAAACAAGTCTGCAATATACAGCACTTTACACCACATATTCCCACGTCTTGAATGGTATGATCAAAGCAATCGCCGCTAATTGATGTCTTATAGTCAGGACATGGGGGGACACACCTGCAGCACTGATGGTCTGCTCAACGCCGGGCCGACGGCACCAACTTGTGGCCCAATGCTGTGCTAGCATTCAACCATCTTTTAGGAGAACTCATTGTATGTTTGGGTTTTGTCCGGATTCTTTTAAATATTGTTGGAAAATGTTTTAAAAATCTGAAATACCGGAAAAAAATTTAAAGAATGCTTTATGGGATACAATACTTCATTACAACATTAAAAACGAAAATTGATGTCATCATACTGAGTCGCTTTAATTAGACCTCAATATAGGCCTACTAATGAATGTCTAAGGATCGTTGGATGAGAAAATAATGGACTACTTGCCCGATCGTTGAACATGTGCGACATGTTACGTCGTCTTTTATTAATAAAAAGTAATTTTGAATTGAGCTGTATACATAGATCAGATAAATCAGACTGATTTGCAGCACAGCATTAACATGGCAATAACATGGTGGGAGCACTGCAGCTAGTTGGTGAGAACACAGCAGCTGCTGCTGGGAGCACGGCAGTTAGCCGGTGGGAGCACGGCAGCTAGCTGGTGAGAGAACGGCAGCTAGCTGGTATGAGCACGGCAGCTGCTGCTGCTGAGAGCACTGCAGCTGCTGCTGAGAGCACGGCAGCTAACTGCTGGGAGCACGACAGCTCTTGTTCAGAGCACGGCAGCTAGCTGCTGGGAGTAAGAAAGCACGACAGCTGCTGCTGGGAGCATAGCAGCTAGCTGATGAGAGCACGACAGCTAGCTGCTGAGAGCACTGCAGCTGCTGCTGAGAGCACGGCAGCTGCTGCTGAGAGCACGGCAGCTAGCTGGTGGGAGCACCGCAGCTAGGCTAAAATAGTTCCTATATAAAACAACAGGTACCTTCTCCACGTACCCACCCCTTCCCCTCTACACTATGTAGGGGGAGGGGTGGGTGTAGATATGATAAAACGGGCTTAAATTAATTTGTATGTTTCATCATTCCCTTCAAATGGGCTTAAATCATTAGGCATGCTTAATCATGGCCAGGACAGGATTATTTGTAGTAAGATAAAATAAAAACAGTTAAAGTGCTATAACTTGCTTTGATCTTGTTTTTATTGCTCCAAACTAAGCACTGCAAAACAAGGCTTAACGATTTAAGCACATTCTTCGAGATAACGACTTTGCACAGATTACCCATTTCAAAACAGGCTCAGGTGTTTTAGATGGTTATTATACCAAAACGAGATTACTGCTAAGTCATGTAGGTTAAGCTGGTTTTCATTCTGGAGGGACGATTAGTGCTCTAGGGGTCAAAATACCGAGATGCTCTTATAGTGGACGTCAGAATCCAGGGATTAAATCTCACCTCTGCATCCCGCTTCGCGCCAAGGAGCAAACCATGCAGGGATATGCCTGTCTTGCACAAAACTGTATTCAACATAGCTGCAGGCAGCGAGCGAGATAATGTCATATTCATTTTTATACAATGCTTTTGTGCTTTTTCCCATGTCGTCTGTCTGAATTGAAAAAATACATATATTAAACACCTGCATATAGCTAAAAAGATCACTGACAAAAATTATCGAAAATTATGCAAATTATCATGTAGATTTTGAGTTGAAATATTTTAGTTTATACAAGGCGCCATGGGTGGATTAAATATAAAACTGTTCCATTTCAATAAGAAAATTACATTTTGGCTCAAAGTTTAGGCAATAATCGTGTTGATCTTAACCCAGTTGACTCATCTTATTTCAGTTTGAAATGTCTCCAATCAAAAGAACGTGGTGAGACACACATCAACATCCCATAATATCCTCTAGGCAATACGCTGCTGTGCTACTGTTCATTATTAAACGTATGTGTTGATACCGGTCGTGAAAATATCACTTAGCCTAGTATGAATGTAGCCAAAGTGTTATCAGGCTTAGGACAGTTTTTTATCGTGCAATAACTGGTTTATTCACGTGACCATGTATTATGAATTCAATAATACACGTCTAGGCTGATGTTACAACGCCGAATATTGTTTATTCATGCCATAATTTTGGGACCACTAAATGGATCAACTGACGGTTTATTTATTCTTGTTTCTCCATATCGTAACACTCAGAGCATAATCGCACTCGACTTTGCCTTGTGCTGTTACAGCTCTGACCATTACGATACCCATTCTAATTTTGAGACAACGATGTATTATCAGGTGGTAAGCCTGTTCCTAGTGGACCCCTTTCCCGGGATACCTACTTGGTGACGAGAAATTACCTTTTAAATTGGAAATGATTGGTGTATTGTTATAATTTAATAAAATTTACCAAATCAAATCGTCTTTTCAACTTTTCAGGATGAAAGCAACTTTGAACTTCCAAAGAAGTGTTTTGAAGAACGTCGAACGATGTTTACATTATTGGCGTGAAGCATGGTAATTTAATGACCACGGGAACCCATTGCCCGACAAGCCCGGCCAATTTCATTTATTTGTATTTCTACATGAGCCCGGCAAACCTAAATAGATAACTCAATTGTATAAATGACGTCATGGACATTTCACCTGATGCCAAGCTATGATAGCTGAATATTTCGAATAACTTGATTATATTTATGAATGGTCATCTAATTTTTACAGGAATAACATTTTTATTCATGTTGGGACTAATGACATTTTCGTATCAATGATATCAAACTAAATTATGTAGGGTTCTTTAAATAAATTACAATTTCCAAGATGAAACGATAAGATGTGATAATAGATAGGTAGCCAACCTTGTGTTGTATAAATGATATATATAATTACTATCCGTGAATTCATTATCTTCTGGAAAGACTGATATTCGAACAGCTTTGAAAACAAATTGACAACGTCCACAATAGGAAGGCAGTTCTTTTACAGGTGGAATCACAGTAGCTTTAAAGCCTTGGTTATGAAAACCTGTGTAGATTCCCTGATCAAAGGGAGAAGTATATTCATATACTGTCTGTTCTTCTTCTCGCAATACAGTTACCACATAATGATATGCCCTGCATTTACGTGGACAATAAGCATCATAACTATATTTGATAAGAAAACCTGATCCAGCTTGTCCTATGTTAGAAGTATATAGGAAATGCCTATATGAATTGGGGGATATAGGTATGTACCTATTTGTACATGCTTTCTCTAGTTGCAGTGTGTAATTGAATGCTCTGTAATACATGGGAAGAACTTTCATGTTAGTTCTAAATATATGGCCACACTTTGATTGTCTTAACTCGACAGCCATTTGTAAAAACTTGTCTTCCCCACAAATTGATGGCAGAGATATGTTTGCCGTGTATAAATATTCAAAGGAATGAAATAGGTTTGTCGTGTCAATTTTGTATAATTTGACAAAGGAGTTAATATGCATAGTTGATAAATCTATCTTCCTTCCGCTTTGTTGTGAATATCTTGCTGTGCCTATTGGCCAATTATCTGATGATAAAGCTGTTATATTATATGGCTCATTATATTTGTAGTTACTGGAGACACAAGGATAAAGTGTATGAGTTAATGTCACCTTTAAGGTCGAGACCCCAATTTCTCCGTGGTCGGCCACAAATGACATTTTACATTTATTATAATCGTTCATGTATTGTGAGGAGCATACTACAACCAAACATGTTATGTATGGGTCAGGATTGACTCTATATGTTGTAGGCTCATCAGAAGAGTTCATTAAATCCCTATCCATATAAAATGTTGGACAAAAATATTTTGAGGTTCCCAATAGCAACAGAACAGCTTCTCCTTCAGAATAACCAGTGTAAAACACTATCATAATCTGTAAGCGCTTTCGCATGCTCCAAAGATCATAATAATGATGGGTCTCACATATATTTATAACCTTGGTGTCCGCAAACTTTACAAACAAACCACCATATTGACAGTTCCAGGCACTGTCCTGCCCTGTGATCATACTAGATCCAGTGAAAATAAACCTCCTTATGTGAACACTTGGCGTGAGGCGCTCAATGCTCTCAAAGTTCTCATAGCAAATGTTTGTTGATATTGACTTTACAATCAAAACAAGAGTATTGGGGTTTCTTCGGCATAATGGGGCCCTTATATGCTGCTTTGAATTAATTTTTACACGAAAAAGTATTGGCGATTTGAGTGATTTTTTAAAAGTAATGAAAGCACAAAACGCTGACGTCCTCATGTTTAGTACTTTAAATCGTTTCAGCGATGCGCTGTTCAGCACAAAATGTAGTTTGCTTAATATTCCAGGTCCGTCATAGAATACTAGTTTAGAATCTGCCAGATTCAGTTCCATGACATCAAATCCTAAATTGTACATTGGGTGTGTAACTATGTGATACATAAATGTCTCTGTCTTCAAATAGTGATTAGGATCCCACTGGAGCACAGTATAAGTACCATAGCCTGAATGGATGTATGTATGCTGTGCAAAACGGTGGAGCCATGATAAAATATAACTAACATAAAATATGTTTGTCTTAAAATGTAGATATGGTATAATAGACAATTTAATGTAAGCTTCAGTTTTTGTTTTTACCATGGTCCAAGGCAGTCGTTTCCCACAGAAAAATACACCATCACTTGTTGGGTTGTCACGAAATGATAGTGCATGTGATTCACAGCCAAATCGGCTCCACGCGAAATCAAATGACAATATATATAGCTGTATGGCGAAACCTTTGCAAACTTTGATGTAAACAAATTTGGGAAAATATAATTGTCCTGTATTCAAGGTCACCATTCCACAGTACGTAGAGTCTTGAGACAGGGCAGCTGTGTTTTGATGGTCATCAGCTGTGAAATGCGATTTAACACAATGTGAGATATGCTTTCCCATGCAATTAAACATCGTCATTTTAGTCATCTTTATTGAGAATAAACGTGGAGTTTGAATAAAACATCTGATAATATCTGCTATGATGATCTCTCTCTGTGGCTGATTGTATTTTGTTATTGCAGTCAAATACTTGGTTTCTGTAAATGAAATGAATACCAGTAGTACGCCTATGACCCATACAAATGGTCTAAGTGCCATAATCATCTCCTCGGTCAGAAAAAAATAATCATGTAAACAGACAGCAAAAACCTAGATTATAACAAATGCAAACAGGACAAATAAAAAACAACTTTCACAATATAATTTAAATTTCTTAAAAGAACGATACATGGGACATAATACTAGAGTAGGCTTATATTAAATTCTGAGAAAGTGTCAGGTTCGGTGATTTAATTTATTACTGAAGTGAAAAATATATGGATGCTTCAAAAGATAATACATAGGATAATAACTTTTTATCTTATCAACTTTTACAATTCAATAATAAATACATAATTAGTGGGGACATTTGAAGATAAACTTACTGTTCTGTGTGAAGACTAACTGTTTACTGAGAATAGGTCACATATCGCTCCGTTTTTTTTTATTTTATGATAGTGCAATAATATCTTTGCCATCCATATAACATCTTAAGCACCACATGACACATTGTCAATCAGCTATGGTAACGTCTTTTAGCTTAAGTTAGGTGACGTTATACATGGAAATATAGAGTTATAATACAATAAAATCTCAGTTTGACAGTGATTTCAGGGAGTATTGCTTTGACATTGACATAATTTTAAATCGTTGACGAATACACAGAAGCACGCTTGAGTAGTAAGATGGTCACAGTTACCGGCGATAACCTGATCTACAGAGGTGTTATGTGACTGTACCATCATAATGTCATAACACTAGATCTGTTATATAATATTTCAAGTATCAGGTTAACTAACTATAATATGGACGTGATGCTAATGTCAATAACTTAAACACGACGAAGCCTATAATGTGAGAGGCATCAGAAAAAGGTCGCACTGTTATCGGTGAGACATTAGCTTGGAGAATAATATCAATGACTGCTATCACAGCAAGATTATGTGTTCAAGGGAATAGAACAAAAACAACAGCTTGGCAAATCAAGCAATTCGAAACGCCATAATAGTTCACCGGATTAACTTTCTCACTTTATCAGATCATATCAATTTGCAGCGACATTAAACAAATACCCACCAGTTCAGCTCTCATTGTTATAAATACTTGTGATTTAACACTATGCCCGCTCAGTTATATTATTAAGACACAACAGCTCTCATCGTTATAAATACTAGTGATTTAACACTATGCCCGCTCAGTTATCTTATTAAGACACAACAGCTCTCCTCGTTATCAATACTAGTAATTTAACACTATGCCCGCTCAGTTATCTTATTAAGACACAACAGCTCTCCTCGTTATCAATACTAGTAATTTAACACTATGCCCGCTCAGTTATCTTATTAAGACACAACAGCTCTCATCGTTATCAATACTAGTAATTTAACACTATGCCCGTTCAGTTATCTTATTAAGACACAACAGCTCTCATCGTTATCAATACTAGTAATTTAACACTATGCCCGCTCAGTTATCTTCCTCAATTGTTTACCGCGAGTTCGAGTGAGTGCCAAATACTCATATTTGTGCAACTTGTGACAAAATAATTGCAAATCTATTGTGTAAGCATTCATTTCAGGGATATTATCTGCAAATTAACCCTGTCAAACCTGAGTAGTTTACCAATAGCATCTACATGCACTACAAGGCGCGAATTGCTGTCGACTTGTAGTGGATGAAGATGACTTGAATTCAAGAAAAAAATAAAGAAAATTGCCATCTGTTGGTAAACCAGTTTCATGGTCATCTTCGTTCTAAAACCCTTAGTTGTAGGGAAGTTAAGTATGTTTTGAGGGATGTGAAATGATGCTTCAATGCATCGTGGGGGCTTAAAGGGTTAATCTCGACTATGGTCGTGCCTAGCGTTTAATGGGTTAACCCTGAAAGCGCTGATTTAATTTGTAAAAAACATCGCAACAAAATGGGGTTTTTTCATTTTGAAATCATCATAAATGTCATAGTTAGCCCTTTCTGATTTATTTGAATACCTGTGTTATGGGTCTACGACCAATAGAAATATTTTTATTCTTACAGAGCGGGGATCGACTTTAGTCGTCAGAATCTGACGTCTACAGACGTCAGATTCTGACGACTATAGTCGATCCCCGCGCTGTAAGGGTCAAGCACCCACGTACCATATAGGCCTATACCGATATCAAATCACACAGCTAGCACGATACGTAGACCCGATGCTGGGTTAAAACTGGGCCAACGTCACAGACTATGGCCCAACCCTAGACCAGTATTCGGACAACGTCACGTGTTTTCTGATAAAATAAATAATCAGATTGTAAGGACATATCACTACCACCAATATAGTGAGTCTGAATAATTATATTGTAAGGTAATATCACTACCATTGATATAGTAAGTCTAAATAATCATTTTGTAAGAACGTACTGTAGATTTGGTAATATTCACGAGGTCATATTTTTTGCGAATTTCGCGAGGAGGACAAATTCGCGAATTCGAGTATCACCCGGAAATGATTATAATAGTGCTATTATAATAGTCGCGAATTCTAGACATCACAAAAATCCCAAATTCTCGAAAATCTAAACACGCGAAAATTATCAGCTCTACAGTATCACTATCACCGAAATAGTAAGTCTAAAAAATTATATTGTAAGGACATATCACTACCACCGATATAGTAAGTCTAAAAAATCACGTTGGTGTCAGTCAACTCGCCCCGAAACTAACTCACCCCACCCAACTCGCCCTATATTTATGTCAACTGGCTCTAAACCATTGTCCCCACTTTATACTGCCCAACATTTATACCAACTCGCCCCACATTTATGCCAACTCGCCCCAAATTTATACCAACTTGCCCCACATTTATACTAACTCGCCCCATATGTAGGCCAACTCGCCCCACATATATGCCATCCCGTCCTAACCCACTCGCCCCACATTATACCAACTTGCCACATATATACCCACTCGCCCAACATTCATACCAACTCGCCCCACATTTATGTCAACTCGCCCCACATATATGCCAATTCTTCCCAACCCACTCGCCCCACATTATACCAACTCGCCCCAGATAATATTAGCAACATTTAAATAAATAAGGTTTCGTAGATGACGTTAGTTATGAATTATTGTGAAACATTTCCTATGGCGCTTAGATTATTATCCACTGGTACGCCCTCTTTTCGGATGAGAGGACTTCAGACTTGATATCAAACTTTTAACCGGCACATTTACCTTTACTTTTTAACTGACTCAAGTTACCTTGATAAGGCGTATGACACACTTGGCGGCCCAAATCTGGTATTCTACTCCCTAATTTAAATAACAACTGAATGACGGCTTTTTAAAATCATCCAAGTAAACATTTCTAAATTATCTCAAAAATAAATTAGTGGAAAACGGAATATGATGTTATTTCATAATAATATTAGAATATAAAGTTATTTCATAATAATATTACTACCAAAAATGAATTTAAAAAAGGAATATAACGTCGAGCTATCAACATATGATACATAATATTATTATGCTGGCTCTGCGATAATTATATCATATTGAATGACCAATATGCAGTGTCATGAGATATATGTCAACTTTATTTATGTAAGCCTCCTATAATGAATATAAAACACCTTTAAAATATAATATTGTTTGTAAGTTATGTGAGCTATTATGAAGTAATCTTAGAACTTATTTTGATTGATTAGTGTGGTAAGAGCAGTCATATGCCCAGCCTAATTGGTATGAGAAGTGGGGAGAGCTGGTAAGAAAAGTGGACGAGTTGGTAAAAGCTGGAACAAGTTGGTCAGAAAATTGGGGCGAATTGACAAACAACATATGGCAAGCTGATAGTAGAAGTGGGGCGAGTCTGTAAGGTGGGCGAGCTGGTTTTGGGGCGAATTGAATGTAATCCATCACTATCAGTACCACCAATATAGTAAGTCTAAATAATCATATTGTAAGGACATATCACTACCATCGGGGGTACTGGGATGATTGCTAGTAGTAGTACTTTTCGCCCCCATCTGGGGAGGGTCATTAGGGATCTGTTTCGTCTGTTGGATGTTGTTACGGCATTGTACGGAAGCACTAGTTTACAGCAATCATCCAAGGGCAGCTGCAGCCTCCTCGTATCTGGCTATAATTTTCGGGCGGATTGCCAGTGGCGTACCCTGATTCCTCCGCTTAACAGCGGTGCCAATGCAGCACCCGCATCAGTGTTGGCGCTGATGTAGGCCGTGGTATCCTTAAATGACCGGCAATAGCGTGTTTGACACTAGGTCTCTCACGTGGGATGAATGGAGTTACCCAGAGGGAGTGATCCTTCCTATTGTTACTCCGGGGACTATCCGACCCGAGGATAGCGGAGCTGCGCGAAATGCCACAGAGTTTCATCATTAAATTGTACAGCGAAATTCAAGTCTCCTGCCGTCTGGGCATGTCTGGGGGTATAACCCCTAGACATGCCCAGAACCCCTTATCGGGCGAGCGAAGGAAAACACTCTCAATAACCCACCATGCCCTATCACCCCCACCCTCACCTCATCATCTGTACATCATTCATTTCATCAATTGACTACAACGTTTGTATCGTATTATAATGTCACTTAAAAGACCTTTTGTGCCCAAAAGTGACATAAGGCAATGATTTATTACTACTACTACACTACCACCGAAATAGTAAGTCTAAATAATCATCATATTGTAAAGATATATCACTACCATCCATATAGTAAATTCAAATAATCATATTGTAAAGACATATCACTACCACCGAAATAGTAATTCCAAATAATTATATTATAAGCATATATCACTACAGCTGGTGATATTCGCGAGGTCATAATTTTTGTGAGGAGGACAAATTCGAGAATTTTAGGATATCGCAGATTTTTTTATAATAGTGTTACCTATCATCGAAATCGATAATTTGGCAACTCTAGACATCGCACAAAATTACAAATACTGGAAAAACACGCCAAAATTACCAGTTCTACAGTATCACTATCACCGAAATATTAGGTCTGAATATTAATATTGTAATTACATATCACTAAAACCGCTATAGTGTGTCTAAATAATGACAGTTGAATGACATATCACTACCTACCGATATAGTAAGTCTGAATAGTTATATTGTGAGAACATCTCACTACAACATATTACAGATCTGATCTACCACCGATATAGTAAGGCTAAATAATCATATTGCAAGGACATATCACTACCACCGATATAGTGAGGCTAAATAATCATATTGTAAGGACATATGACTACCACCGATATAGTAAGTATAAATAATCACATTGTAAGGACATATTACTACCACCGATATAGTAAGTCTAAATAATCATATTGTAAGGACATATCACTACCACCGATATAGTAAGTCTAAATAATCATATTGTAAAGACATATCACTACCACCGATATAGTAAGTCTAAATAATCATATTGCAAGGACATATCACTACCACCGATATAGTAAATCTAAATAATCATATTGTAAGAACATACTGTAAGTGTGATGATAATCGTCAGGTTTAATTTTCTTGAATTTCACAAGGAGGACAAATGCGTGAATAAAGGAATCTCACGAAAATTATTATAATAGTGCTACCTATTATCGAGATCAATTATTCGTAAATTGTAGACATCGCGAAAAAAAAAATTCAAAATAAAAAATTCGTGAAAATTACGTGATCTACATTATCACTACCACCAATATAGTAAATCTGAATAATTATATTGTAAGAACATATCACTACCAACTATATAGTGAGTCTAAATAATCATATTGTAATAATCACTAACACCGACATAGTAAGTATAAATAATCATATTTTAATGAAATATCACTACCACCGATATATTAAGTATAAATAAATATATTGTAAGGACATATCACTACCACCGATATAGTAAGTATAAATAATCATATTGTAAGGACATATCACTAGCACCGATATAGTAAGGCTAAATAATCATATTGTAAGGACATATCACTACCACTCATATCCCATATAGTAAAAAAGACAATATAACTATATATTAATCACCGATATTGATGTTTCAGGGCGTTGCACAGCCTACTTTGTTGTCACAAAAATCAAAGTATGGTTTGTCTGTGTATACTTTACATTTTTAGCGACACTTGAAAAGCAAAATATGATATTTTGAAAAAGAATTTATGGTGTCTATGGCTACCAATATATATTACCTTTCAGTTAGAGGAAGCATGTACGAAAAATGAAAAAATACAAATTTGCACATTTTTTATTCGAATTTTCACTTTTGATATACCAAAAACGTATTTGTGGTATAGATCTGCATCACTTCACGTTCTATAGTCTGTCCATCGGCATTACTGCCCTAGCATAAATTATCTAACTGATATTTAGAATAATTATGTCTGTATTGAATTATAAAGGAAACCGTACGTGATTTAAAAAAAGTGTGTTATTTTTTGAAGCTGTACAGTGTGTACCTCTCTCGTAAATTTTCTAGCATTGTATTGTTCACAATAATATCTCACAGAAAAAAACAGACACTCAACTTCGTGACACGTTTCTTGATATTTTCATGAAATACATCTTAACAACCCGGTAAGGATGTGTTGAACTAACCAATTGAAGTATTTCTTAGATATATTTATATTCATTATGACATGATATAGACATCCCTAACGATGCTTGATAAGCTCTGTGAGCCATCTATTATTGGAAGGACAGGGTATGCATCTGACTGAGATTGATCCGGGTTCCTGAGCCTCTCAGCATTGAGAGTCACGTGATGGTGCTAATTACCACAGCCATACAAATGTCGCCAGAAAATGCCATTGTTACCAACGGACTACATTCATGTTAACAGAAGGAGCTCTACATTATAAAGAGCTGCGATTGCTGTAAATAAAATACAATAATATCATCAAGCAAACACAATTTCATATCATTGCATACAGTGTGCCATATCAGAGAAATCGTAGTGCATGCTTAAACGCAAGCTAGGACGGAGGTTGGTGCTTATATTTCATTGTGGCAATAGAAGCAATCAGGTGGGGTCACAATGGGCGTGGCTTAATATTGTCTGCTCAAAAACAGGTGTAGAGGGATGATTTTATCGGCTGCTTGCGGCATAAGATGAGCATAGAGAACGGTGATTTTTTGTGAAGGGATTGACAAATGCTATGTCTTCAATATTTCACAAAAATTGTTTGAAATAAAATGTGGACAACTTGTGAATACTAGCCTGTGCAACGCCCTTGAAAGGGTATAAAGTTTAATGGCAAGAATGAATGATGATAGCAATGAACAAGGTGCATTTAACGTTGATACTGGATTTTATAAATCCAGCATATGATAGACTGATTTACATATGATAGACTGAATTACATATGTGCATATTGGATGATTATAAAATTTAGGATACACTTCACATATTTGCATTGATAGAAGTCCCAAATAAAACTATGGTCTCACAAGACTGATCTAAAAATTTGAAATAATTGCAAATGTAAAGAGCGAACATTATTATCTTGAATTTAATCTACACATAAATAGATCTCGAAAGCTTAAAGAAAAAATTACCGTGCAAGCACTCAAATACCCCTCGACTCATGCAGTGACTCTATATATGCCAGGTTTCAAGGCAATTAATTGAAAATAAGAACAATTTATTAAATTTGATAAAAAAAAAATGGCCGCCGCAGCTTAGTTTTCAGTCTCACATGAAAACGGACAATACTAATAGACTCACAGACCCAGGTTTCGAGGGAATTTAAAAAAAAGGTAAAAAAAATTAGTCGCCAGGTGGCGGCCATTTTAATTATCGGTGGAAAGCTGAAATTCTAATCAGGTCATCTCCATACTCATGGGTAGCTTCACATAAAAATTTGGAGATATTCAAAAATTATTTTTCAAGTTATCGCGTTAACAAGGAATTTTTAAATTAAAAAATCAAGATGGCCGCCATAGCCTCGTTTTCACTAAAACGGCCAATGCCAATAGACTCGCAGACCCCGAAAACCTATATATACCAGGTTTCGAAGGAAATCTAAGAAAAAAAGTAAAAAAAAAAATTTAAATCGCCAGGTGGCGGTAATTTTGATATTCGGTTGAAAGCTGAAAATCTAATCAGGTCATATCCATAATCATGTGCAACTCCACATAAAAAATTGGAGAGATCCAATAATTATTAGTTATCGCGCTAACAAGGAATTTTGTAATTCAAAAATAAAGATGGCCACCATAGCCTCGTTTTCGGTTGCACGCGAAAACGAATAATGCCAACAGACTCACAGACCCTGAAAACCTATATATAACAGGTTTCAACGGAATGATGAAAAAAAAAATTAAGTCAAAAAAAAAAAAAAAAAAAGTCGCCAGGTGGCGGCCATTTTGATTATCGGTGGAAAGCTGAAAATCTAATCAGGTGATCTCCATACTCATGGGTAACTTCACGTAAAATATTGGAGAGATCCAAAAATTATTTTTCAAGTTATCGCGTTAACAATTTTTTTTTAAATCTTTGACCTTGACCTTTGACCTTGACCTTGGGTAAAAAAAGTGCAGGGAGGGGTTGAATGTTTGTATGAATTATGAATTTATTCTGTTTAACCATGTTGGTGTAGTAGCCAAAAGAGTGTGTGCGGCGGCGATGACGGAGGCGCACGAAGGGGACGACAATACCCCTTCGGACCCAACGGGCCGAGGGGTAAAAAACGGGTTTAAATTTTTAAGGTCGTTTTTCTTCATTCTTTGGTGTAAAGATCTCAGAGTTTGTGTTTCAGATCATAAAGAAACTGACACGCATATAACATCTAATACGACCTTAAAAAAGAAAGAAAACTTTAGTGTTTCAAGGGATGTACACCTTGTGTCTAAATTCTACTAATGCCCACATACTAAAACAAACGATATAACTATATCTTAACCAAAGATGTAAGGAAATATCATTACCACCCACATAGTAAAACATACGATATAACTATATCGTAACAACAGACGTATACTCAGAATAAGACAATTAATGGATTTTTAAAATATCACCATGGTCACTAGTATCATAACCGCATATGATCGACTGATGAAGTATAATAAATAACACATTACATGTTTTCACATTCAATGTACTATTGCAAGAATATATATTCTGAATTTGAGTTAACAAGTAGATCATTACACTATATTATACATGTCATTGGTTGCTTATAAAATATAGCATACAAATGTTATCATAACATTGATAGGAATCACAAATAAGACTATAGCTTCACAGAATTGACGGCACAATTTAACATAATTGCAGACATAGAAAGAGAATAATAATATTCTGAATGCAAACTCTGGATAAATAGCTCTGCCAAGTTTAAAACCAATAAAACAAACTGGGTTTAAATTAGTTAGGTTGTTTTTCTTCTTTAGTTTGTTATTTTGATGTAAAGACCACATAGCTTGTGCTTCAGATAATATACAAACTGTCATGCACATAACATCTAAAATGACCCTAAAAAACACTAAGCCTGTAGTGTTTCTATGGCAATCAAATGACGTACAAAAAGTGTCTGACAAATCATACTGAACGACTGATCTGACAATGTAAGGACATCCCACTACCACCCATATAGTAAAACACACAATATAACTATATCGTAACCACCGACATTCATGTTTAAAAGGATACACGATTTTGGTGGCAACAATAAATATTGACAGCGTTTTCAAAGCTAAACTTGAATGAATTGTGGTGAATAAAGTCACACTTAGAATAACGCAAATAGTGGACTTCCTAAATATCACTACGTTCACTCCCATAATATCTGCAAATTCTAAACTGACAAAATATAATACAAGCATCACATTACATATTTCAACATTCAATAAAGCTATAAAGTTATATATTTTCTTACGTTGGCTAAATAATTTGAGTCTGTAGGTCATAACAAGACAAAAACAGAAAATTATCAAAACTAAACATAAAATGGCCCCAAAAACAGTTTTTTGGATATATTTAAGCAGACCAAAGCATGCTACTGCTTTGTTTGATTCACTTATACATTTATTTGTAGTAGGTAATATGCAGCAAATGAGTGGATTAGTGACAAATAGCCAACACTGATCATGTACAAATATTGACAAATCACTATGAAATGGTACTTGTCGCAATTGAACAAGTCTCATAGCAGCAATAGATATTTTAACAAAAATACTTTTAATTGGATTTCCGTTCAATTTTATGATAACTAGATGGACAATTTTCAGGGAATCAGCTGTTACGTCAATAAATAAATTGTTGCTCAAATCCACGATATGCAAGAATTTAAAAAGATGATGAGACAAAAAGGTCAGCGATTTTAATTTATTTTTACTGAAGTCGGCAATCAGCAACCTGTAGATATCCGGAGAAGTATCAGACTGACCAGCAATCATACTATTCAAAGAACAGGACGAAACATCAATGTACAAAATGTGATGTAAAGGGAAATTTTTCAGATTTAATGTTCCAATACTTATTTCAATCAGGATTGATCTGAAATAAAATAAGGTTGAATCACTTTTTCCCATGTTTTCAAGGAAAATAACATCTTTACAAAATACGACATACCCTTCACACGTGCACCCAACTGGACAATTAGGACACCAAACTTCATCATCAAATGTATAAAGACAATCCGTATTACCATCACAGAGGTTTTCAGGTCCAACACATCGGTTTTCACCTCTGCATTTCAGTGCTCCAGGACAGACTAGCTGATCACATAACGTCTCATCCTCACCATAAAGACAATCTTGCTGACCATTACACAAGGTGGCCAAACGAATACAATGAAATGCTTTACATTTAAACATACCTGGGCATGAAATAGGGTGACATATTCTTAATTTGTCAGCAAAAGTATTTGAAATTGAGCGCACATTAGTGTAACGTATATTAACAATATTGATCGAATTATAAATTTCAGCATTCATGTTATTTTTACTTGCATGAATTTGTGGAATATCTGGTTTTGTATGAAGTTCTTTCATGTGTTTAATTTCGGTCTTCAAAAGGTTACTTAGTATACTTGTGGAATAGGTCACAGTTGAGTTAGACTCATGAACTTGCATGCTGCCTATATAACCTTTTGGCAGATTGTTTTCTTAACAAAAGAGTATTTCATCTACTAAGACCACATTATTATATATTCCGTCGCATATAGAGTGTATAAACAGAGTCAATACGCTTTCGGCTTGTGAGCAGTTGTGAGACAGTTGACAAGGCACATTAAAACTCAACAAATCTCCGCTGACCATTTCTGACGTAAAATCACAATTTATCTCATCACTTCCATCAAAACAATCGTTTTCTTTATCACATTTATAAATTACCAAAATACATGTATGATCTTTACACTGATAATGACCTGTTTGACATGTGATAATATATAGCTGACTTTTCTTCTCGCAAACTAAAATATCAACTTTATAGTTTTTATAGCAAGATCTATATTTAGCACCCCAACCCTGTAAGAACATAGTGAATTTTTTAAGCAAATGCCAGCTATTGTGAATATATTGAATAATACCACACTGGGTGCTGAAATTAGCAAATATGTCAATATGTGGTGGAAAGCTCTTTTTTCCTCCTTGTTTTACAATACTGATAAATACATGATGTAGTAATATAATAGCTATTTTATTATGGGCAACGTTTTGTAGAAGTGGCTGGCCAAAAACAGAGCTGGTGAGATTATGTCTATTAGCAGTAAAAAACCCACTGGACTCGGAAGGCTTCAAATGCGCCAACGTTAAACGGAGCCTGCGATCAGTTTCCTGTGGATAGCCATGATTGTAAACTGTCATGGACAATATGGCGCTATCTCTAGACTTACATTCATCACTAGCATGCCTGTAGGATATATTAAATGTAGCTTTTAAGGCGATGTAACATTTACCAGTTCCTTTCAGAAGAAACCAACCCTGCTCACAAGTTTCAGTTATACGCGCTGGGTTGTATATTTCTGATCTTCTTATGTATTTCTGACATACATAAGCTGCATTAACAGTGCGATCACAAGGTATTGTAACCCATACCGAGAGGCCATGCACAGTAAATGGGACAACTATGGTACAGTTGTCTGCAAGAAAAGAATCCATGGATGAACTCAGCTTGAAGTTATGTGTTTTCTCTATCGTTTCAGATAAAACTCCATCAGAAACAATTACCAATTTGAATTGAGGATCTCCCATATAATGTTCACGTTGAAACCATAGGGTGGTTGTTATAGGTCCACCATCAATCCAGTGAGTGAAATCTCCCTGCAAAATACAACAACATGTCAGGGACGGACACAGGATCTGAAGAAAGAGGGGCTTGTCTCCAAGAATTTTTTATGTAGGCCTATATTTAGACCAATTTATGGTCTTTTGTCGACGAATTTGTTGAAAATAGGACTAGCACCCGAATTTTGGGTCATATTTTATATCGAACACACTATGAACACTATTGATACATATTGTTGTATTTGCCTTCAGCTCGAGATGTGCATTGTTACTGCACCCAAACGTCTTCATTATGATCGGTTATGCATTTTATTTTGAATAAAGCTCTGTCCAAAATATGGGGTTTTGTTCAAGCATGGTTGCTTGAATGAAATGAAGTGATTAGTGTTTTAGGCCACCTTTGTGTACATATAGGATAAGCTGGGCCAGGAGAAAATCCTGATGATGGTGACATGCATGAGATGACACTGCCCTCCAGACACATGATTCAATAGTGGACATCAGAATCGGGGGGGGGGGGTAAAACACGGAGAGGCTACTATAGAGAACATTAGTGCTCTAGGGGTCAAAATACTGAGATGCTCTTATAGTGGACGTCAGAATCCAGGGATTAAATCTCACCTCTGCATCCCGCTTCGCGCCAAGGAGCAAACCATGCAGGGATATGCCTGTCTTGCACAAAACTTTATTCAACATAGCTGCAGGCAGCGAGCGAGATAATGTCATATTCATTTTTATACAATGCTTTTGTGCTTTTTCCCATGTCGTCTGTCTGAATTGAAAAAATACATATATTAAACACCTGCATATAGCTAAAAAGATCACTGACAAAAATTATCGAAAATTATGCAAATTATCATGTAGATTTTGAGTTGAAATATATTAGTTTATACAAGGAGCCATGGGTGGATTAAATATAAAACTGTTCCATTTCAATAAGAAAATTACGTTTTGGCTCAAAGATTAGGCAATAATCGTGTTGATCTTAACCCAGTTGACTCATCTTATTTCAGTTTGAAATTTCTCCAATCAAAAGAACGTGGTGAGACACATATCAGCATCCCATAATATCCTCTAGGCAATACGCTGCTGTGCTACTGGTCATTATTAAACGTATGTGTTGATACCGGTCGTGAAAATATCACTTAGCCTAGTATGAATGTAGCCAAAGTGTTATCAGGCTTGGGACAGCTTTTTATCGTGCAATAATTGGTTTAATCATGTGACCATGTATTATGAATTCAATAATACACGTCTAGGCTGATTTTACAACGCCGAATATTGTTTATTCATGCCATAATTTTGGGACCACTAAATGCATCAACTGACAGTTTATTTAATCTTGTTTCTCCATATCGTAACACTCAGAGCATAATAGCACTCGACTTTGCCTTGTGCTGTTATAGCTCTGACCATTACGATACCCATTCTAATTTTCAGACACCGATGTATTATCAGGTGGTAAGCCTGTTCCTAGTTGACCCCTTTCCCGGGATACCTATTTGGTGACGAGAAATTACCTTTTAAATTGGAAATGATTGGTGTATTGTTATAATTTAATAAAATTTACCAAATCAAATCGTCTTTTTAACTTTTCAGGATGAAAGCAACTTTGAACTTCCAAAGAAGTGTTTTGAAGAACGTCGAACGATGTTTACATTATTGGCGTGAAGCATGGTAATTTAATGACCACAGGAACCCATTGCCCGACAATCCCGGCCAATTTCATTTATTTGTATTTATACAGAAGCCCGGCAAACCTAAGTAGATAACTCACTTGTATAAATGACGTCATGGACATTTCACCTGATGCCAAGCTATGATAGCTGAATATTTCGAATAACTTGATTATATTTATGAATGGTCATCTAATTTTTACAGGAATAACATTTTTATTTATGTTGGGACTAATGACATATTTGTATCAATGATATCAAACTAAATTATGTAGGATTCTTTAACGAAATTACAATTTCCAAGATGAAATGATAAGATGTGATAATAGATAGGTAGCCAACCTTGTGTTGTATAAATGATATATATAATTACTATCCGTGAATTCATTATCTTCTGGAAAGACTGATATTCGAACAGCTTTGAAAACAAATTGACAACGTCCACAATAGGAAGGCAGTTCTTTTACAGGTGGAATCACAGTAGCTTTAAAGCCTTGGTTATGAAAACCTGTGTAGATTCCCTGATCAAAGGGAGAAGTATATTCATGTACTGTCTGTTCTTCTTCTCGCAATACAGTTACCACATAATGATATGCCCTGCATTTACGTGGACAATAAGCATCATAACTATATTTGATAAGAAAACCTGATCCAGCTTGTCCTATGTTAGAAGTATATAGGAAATGCCTATATGAATTGGGGGATATAGGTATGTACATATTTGTACATGCTTTCTCTAGTTGCAGTGTGTAATTGAATGCTCTGTAATACATGGGAAGAACTTTCATATTAGTTCTGAATATATGGCCACACTTTGATTGTCTTAACTCGACAGCCATTTGTAAAAACTTGTCTTCCCCACAAATTGATGGCAGAGATATGTTTGCCGTGTATAAATATTCAAAGGAATGAAATAGGTTTGTCGTGTCAATTTTGTATAATTTGACAAAGGAGTTAATATGCATAGGTGATGAATCTATCTTCCTTCCGCTTTGTTGTGAATATCTTGCTGTGCCTATTGGCCAATTATCTGATGATAAAGCTGTTATATTATATGGCTCATTATATTTGTAGTTACTGGAGACACAAGGATAAAGTGTATGAGTTAATGTCACCTTTAACGTCGAGACCCCAATTTCTCCGTGGTCAGCCACAAATGACATTTTACATTTATTATAATCGTTCATGTATTGTGAGGAGCATACTACAACCAAACATGTTATGTATGGGTCAGGATCGACTCTATATGTTGTAGGCTCATCAGAAGAGTCCATTAAATCCCTATCCATATAAAATGTTGGACAAAAATATTTTGAGGTTCCCAATAGCAACAGAACAGCTTCTCCTTCAGAATAACCAGTGTAAAACACTATCATAATCTGTAAGCGCTTTCGCATGCTCCAAAGATCATAATAATGATGGGTCTCACATATATTTATAATCTTGGTGTCCGCAAACTTTACAAACATACCACCATATTGACAGTTCCAGGCACTGTCCTGCCCTGTGATCATAGTAGATCCAGTGAAAATAAACCTCCTTATGTGAACACTTGGCGTGAGGCGCTCAATGCTCTCAAAGTTCTCATAGCAAATGTTTGTTGATATTGACTTTACAATCAAAACAAGAGTATTGGGGTTTCTTCGGCATAATGGGGCCCTTATATGCTGCTTTGAATTAATTTTGACACGAAAAAGTATTGGCGATTTGAGTGATTTTTCAAAAGTAATGAAAGCACAAAACGCTGACGTCCTCAGGTTTAGTACTTTAAATCGTTTCAGCGATGCGTTGTTCAACACAAAATGAAGTTTGCTTAAGATTCCAGGTCCGTCATAGAATACTAGTTCAGAATCTGCCAGGTTCAGTTCCATGACATCAAATCCTAAATTGTACATTGGGTGTGTAGCTATGTGATACATAAATGTCTCTGTCTTCAAATAGTGATTAGGATCCCACTGAAGAACAGAATCAGTCCCATAGCCTGAATGGATGTATGTATGCTGTGCAAAACGGTGGAGCCATGATAAAATATAACTACCATAAAATATGTTTGTCTTAAAATGCAGATATGGTATTATAGACAATTTAATGTAGGCTTCGGTTTTTGATTTTACCATAGTCCAAGGCAGTCGTTTCCCACAAAAAAATACACTATCATTTGTTGTGGTGTCACGAAATGACACTGCATGGAATTCACAGCCAAATCGGCTCCACGCGAAATCAAATGACAATATATATAGCTGTATAGCGAAACCTTTGTAGACTTTGATGTTAACAAATTTGGGAAAATATAATTGTCCTGTATTCAAGGTGACCATTCCACAGTACGTAGAGCCTTGAGACAGAGCAGCTGTGTTTTGATGGTCATCAGCTGTGAAATGTGATTTAACACAGTGTGAGATATGCTCTCCCATGCAATTAAACATCGTCATTTTTGTCATCTTTATTGAGAATAAACGTGGAGTTTGAATAATACATCTGATAATATCTGTTATGATGATCTCTCTCTGTGGCTGATTGTATTTTGCTATTGCAGTCAAATACTTGGTTTCTGTAAATGAAATGAATACCAGTAGTACGCCTATGACCGATACAAATGGTCTAAGTGCCATAATCATCTCCTCTGTCAGAAATAATCATGTAAACAGACTGCAAAAACCTAAATTATAATAAATGCAAACAAGTCAAATTAAAAACAACTTTCACAATATAATTTAAATTTCTTAAAAGAACGATACATGGGACATAATACTAGAGTAGGCTTATATTAAATTCTGATAAAGTTGGACGATTTAATTTATTACTGAAGTGAAAAATATATGGATGCTTCAAAAGATAATACATAGGATAATAACTGTTTATCTTATCAACTTTTACAATTTAATAATAAATACATAATTAGTGGGGACATTTGAAGCTGAACTTACTGTTCTGTGCGAAGACTAACTGTTTACTGAGAATAGGTCACATATCGCTCCGTTTTTTAATTTTATGATAGTGCAATGATATCTTTGCCATCCATATAACATCTTAAGCACCACCACATAACACATTATCAATCAGCTATGGTAACGTCTTTTAGCTTAAGTTAGGTGACGTTATACATGGAAATATAGAGTTATAATACAAAAAAATCTCAGTTTGACAGTGATTTCAGGGAGTATAGTTTTGACATTGACATAATTTTAAATCGTTGACGAATACACAGAAGCACGCTTGAGTAGTAAGATGGTCACAGTTACCGGCGATAACCTGATCTACAGAGGTGTTATGTGGCTGTACCACCATAATGTCATAACACTAGATCTGTGATATAATATTTCAAGTATCAGGTTAACTAACTATAATATGGACGTGATGCTAATGTCAATAACTTAAACACGACGAAGCGTGTAATGTGATTGGCATCAGAAAAAGGTCGCACTGTTATTGGTGATACATTAGCTTGGAGAATAATATCAATGACTGTTATCACAGCAAGATTATGTGTTCAAGGGAATAGAACAAAAACAACAGCTTGGCAAATCTAGCAATTCGAAACGCCATAATAGTTCACCGGATTAACTTTCTCACTTTATCAGATCATATCAATTTGCAGCGACATTAAACAAATACCCACCAGTTCAGCTCTCATTGTTATAAATACTAGTAATTTAACACTATGCCCGCTCAGTTATCTTATTAAGACACAACAGCTCTCATCGTTATCAATACTAGTGATTTAACACTATGCCCGCTCAGTTATCTTATTAAGACACAACAGCTCTCATCGTTATCAATACTAGTAATTTAACACTATGCCCGCTCAGTTATCTTATTAATACACAACAGCTCTCATCGTTATCAATACTAGTAATTTAACATTATGCCCGCTCAGTTATCTTATTAAGACACAACAGCTCTCATCGTTATCAATACTAGTAATTTAACACTATGCCCGCTCAGTTATCTTATTAATACACAACAGCTCTCATCGTTATCAATACTAGTAATTTAACACTATGCCCGCTCAGTTATCTTATTAAGACACAACAGCTCTCATCGTTATCAATACTAGTAATTTAACACTGCCCGCTCAGTTATCTTATTAAGACACAACAGCTCTCATCGTTATACATACTAGTAATTTAACACTATGCCCGCTCAGTTATCTTCCTCAATTGTTTACCGCGAGTTCGAGTGAGTGCCAAATACTCATATTTGTGCAGCTTGTGACAAAATAATTGCAAATCTATTGTGTAAGCATTCATTTCAGGGATATTATCTGCTAATCATGCTAACAAAGTAAATTAACCCTGTCAAGCATGAGTAGTTTACCAATGGCATCTACATGCACTACAAGGCGCGAATTGCTGTCGCAATTCTCGACTTGTAGTGGATGAAGATGACTTGAATTCAAGAAAAAAATAAAGAAAATTGCCATGTATAGGTAAACCAGTTTCATGGAAATTTTCGTTCTAAAACCCTTAGTTGTAGGGAAGTTAAGTATGTTTTGAGGGATGTAAAATGATGGTTTAATGCATCGTGTGGCTTAAAGGGTTAAACACGACTATGGTCGTGCCTAGCGTTTAATGGGTTAACCCTTAAAGCGCTGATTTAATTTGTAAAAAACATCGCAACAAAATAGGTTTTTTTCATTTTGAAATCATCATAAATGTCATAGTTAGCTCTTTCTGATTCATTTGAATACCTGTGTTATGGGTCTACGACCAATAGAAATATTTTTATTCTTACAGAGCGGGGATTGACTTTAGTCGTCAGAATCTGACGTCTACAGACGTCAGATTCTGACGACTATAGTCGATCCCCGCGCTGTAAGGGTCAAGCACCCACGTACCATATAGGCCTATACCGATATCAAATCACACAGCTAGCACGATACGTAGACCCGATGCTGGGTTAAAACTGGGCCAACGTCACAGACTATGGCCCAACCCTAGACCAGTATTCGGACAACGTCACGTGTTTTCTGATAAAATAAATAATCAGATTTTAAGGACATATCACTACCACCAATATAGTGAGTCTGAATAATTATATTGTAAGGTAATATCACTACCATTGATATAGTAAGTCTAAATAATCATTTTGTAAGAACGTACTGTAGATTTGGTAATATTCACGAGGTCATATTTTTTGCGAATTTCGCGAGGAGGACAAATTCGCGAATTCGAGTATCACGCGGAAATGATTATAATAGTGCTATTATAATAGTCGCGAATTCTAGACATCACAAAAATCCCAAATTCTCGAAAATCTAAACACGCGAAAATTATCAGCTCTACAGTATCACTATCACCGAAATAGTAAGTCTAAAAAATCACGTTGGTGTCAGTCAACTCGCCCCGAAACTAACTCACCCCACCCAACTCGCCCTATATTTATGTCAACTGGCTCTAAACCATTGTCCCCACTTTATACTGCCCAACATTTATACCAACTCGCCCCACATTTATGCCAACTCGCCCCAAATTTATACCAACTTGCCCCACATTTATACTAACTCGCCCCATATGTAGGCCAACTCGCCCCACATATATGCCATCCCGTCCTAACCCACTCGCCCCACATTATACCAACTTGCCACATATATACCCACTCGCCCAACATTCATACCAACTCGCCCCACATTTATGTCAACTCGCCCCACATATATGCCAATTCTTCCCAACCCACTCGCCCCACATTATACCAACTCGCCCCAGATAATATTAGCAACATTTAAATAAATAAGGTTTCGTAGATGACGTTAGTTATGAATTATTGTGAAACATTTCCTATGGCGCTTACATTATTATCCACTGGTACGTCCTCTTTTCGGATGAGAGGACTTCAGACTTGATATCAAACTTTTAACCGGCACATTTACCTTTACTTTTTAACTGACTCAAGTTACCTTGATAAGGCGTATGACACACTTGGCGGCCCAAATCTGGTATTCTACTCCCTAATTTAAATAACAACTGAATGACGGCTTTTTAAAATCATCCAAGTAAACATTTCTAAATTATCTCAAAAATAAATTAGTGGAAAACGGAATATGAAGTTATTTCATAATAATATTAGAATATAAAGTTATTTCATAATAATATTACTACCAAAAATGAATTTAAAAAAGGAATATAAGGTCGAGCTATCAACATATGATACATAATATTATTATGCTGGCTCTGCGATAATTATATCATATTGAATGACCAATATGCAGTGTCATGAGATATATGTCAACTTTATTTATGTAAGCCTCCTATAATGAATATAAAACACCTTTAAAATATAATATTGTTTGTAAGTTATGTGAGCTATTATGAAGTAATCTTAGAACTTATTTTGATTGATTAGTGTGGTAAGAGCAGTCATATGCCCAGCCTAATTGGTATGAGAAGTGGGGAGAGCTGGTAAGAAAAGTGGACGAGTTGGTAAAAGCTGGGACAAGTTGGTCAGAAAATTGGGGCGAATTGACAAACAACATATGGCAAGCTGATAGTAGAAGTGGGGCGAGTCTGTAAGGTGGGCGAGCTGGTTTTGGGGCGAATTGAATGTAATCCATCACTATCAGTACCACCAATATAGTAAGTCTAAATAATCATATTGTAAGGACATATCACTACCATCGGGGGTACTGGGATGATTGCTAGTAGTAGTACTTTTCGCCCCCATCTGGGGAGGGTCATTAGGGATCTGTTTCGTCTGTTGGATGTTGTTACGGCATTGTACGGAAGCACTAGTTTACAGCAATCATCCAAGGGCAGCTGCAGCCTCCTGGTATCTGGCTATAATCTTCGGGCGGATTGCCAGTGGAGTACCCTGGTTCCTCCGCTCAACAGCGGTGCCAATGCAGCACCCGCATCAGTGTTGGCGCTGATGTAGGCCGTGGTAGCCTTAAATGACCGGCAATAGCGTGTTTGACACTAGGTCTCTCACGTGGGATGAATGGAGTTACCCAGAGGGAGTGATCCTTCCTATTGTTACTCCGGGGACTATCCGACCCGAGGATAGCGGAGCTGCGCGAAATGCCACAGAGTTTCATCATTAAATTGTACAGCGAAATTCAAGTCTCCTGCCGTCTGGGCATGTCTGGGGGTATAACCCCCAGACATGCCCAGAACCCCTTATCGGGCGAGCGAAGGAAAACACTCTCAATAACCCACCATGCCCTATCACCCCCACCCTCACATCATCATCTGTACATCATTCATTTCATCAATTGACTACAACGTTTGTATCGTATTATAATGTCACTTAAAAGACCTTTTGTGCCCAAAAGTGACATAAGGCAATGATTTATTACTACTACTACACTACCACCGATATAGTAAGTCTAAATATTCATCATATTGTAAAGACATATCACTACCATCCATATAGTAAATTCAAATAATCATATTGTAAAGACATATCACTACCACCGAAATAGTAGTTCCAAATAATTATATTATAAGCATATATCACTACAGCTGGTGATATTCGCGAGGTCATAATTTTTGTGAGGAGGACAAATTCGAGAATTTTAGGATATCGCAGATTTTTTTATAATAGTGTTACCTATCATCGAAATCGATAATTTGGCAACTCTAGACATCGCACAAAATCACAAATACTGGAAAAACACGCCAAAATTACCAGTTCTACAGTATCACTATCACCGAAATATTAGGTCTGAATATTAATATTGTAATTACATTTCACTAAAACCGATATAGTGTGTCTAAATAATGACAGTTGAATGACATATCACTACCTACCGATATAGTAAGTCTAAATAGTTATATTGTGAGAACATCTGACTACAACATATGATCTACCACCGATATAGTAAGGCTAAATAATCATATTGCAAGGACATATCACTACCACCGATATAGTAAGTATAAATAATCACATTGTAAGTACATATCACTACTACCGATATAGTGAGGCTAAATAATCATATTGTAAGGACATATGACTACCACCGATATAGTAAGTATAAATAATCACATTGTAAGGACATATCACTACCACCGATATAGTAAGTCTAAATAATCATATTGTAAAGACATATCACTACCACCGATATAGTAAGTCTAAATAATCATATTGTAAAGACATATCACTACCACTGATATAGTAAATCTAAATATTCATATTGTAAGGACATATCACTACCACCGATATAGTAAGGCTAAATAATCATATTGTAAAGACATATCACTACCACCGATATAGTAAGTCTAAATAATCATATTGTAAAGACATATCACTACCACCGATATAGTAAGTCTAAATAATCATATTGTACGGACATATCACTACCACCGATATAGTAAGTCTAAATAATCATATTGTAAGGACATATGACTACCACCGATATAGTAAGTATAAATATTCATATTGTAAAGACATATCACTACCACCGATATAGTAAGGCTAAATAATCATATTGTAAAGACATATCACTACCACCGATATAGTAAGGCTAAATAATCACATTGTAAGGACATATGACTACCACCGATATAGTAAGTCTAAATAATCATATTGTAAAGACATATGACTACCACCGATATAGTAAGTCTAAATAATCATATTGTAAAGACATATCACTACCACCGATATAGTAAGTCTAAATAATCATATTGTAAAGACATATCACTACCACCGATATAGTAAGTCTAAATAATCATATTGTAAAGACATATCACTACCACCGATATAGTAAGTCTAAATAATCATATTGTAAAGACATCACTACCACCGATATAGTAAGTCTAAATAATCATATTGTAAAGACATCACTACCACCGATATAGTAAGTATAAATAATCATATTGTAAAGACATCACTACAACCGATATAGTAAGTCTAAATAATCATATTGTAAAGACATATCACTACCACCGATATAGTAAATCTAAATAATCATATTGTAAGGACATATCACTACCACTGATATAGTAAATCCAAATATTCATATTGTAAGGACATATCACTACCACCGATATAGTAAGTCTAAATAATCATATTGTAAGGACATATCACTACCACCGCTATAGTAAGGCTAAATAATCATATTGTAAGGACATATCACTACCACCGATATGTGAGTGATAAAAACTTTAGTGTTTCAAGGGATGTACACCTTGTGTCTAAATCCTACTAATGCCCACATACTAAAACAAACGATATAACTATATCTTAACCACAGATGTAAGGAAATATCATTACCGCCCACATAGTAAAACAAACGATATAACTATATCGTAACAACAGACGTATACTCAGAATAAGACAATTAATGGATTTTTAAAATATCACTATGGTCACTAGTATCATAACCGCATATGATCGACTGATGAAGTATAATAAATAACACATTACATGTTTTCACATTCAATGTACTATTGCAAGAATATATATTCTGAATTTGAGTTAACAAGTAGATCATTACACTATATTATACATGTCATTGGTTGCTTATAAAATATAGCATACAAATGATATCATAACATTGATAGGAATCACAAATAAGACTATAGCTTCACAGAATTGACGGCACAATTTAAAATAATTGCAGACATAGAAAGAGAATAATAATATTCTGAATGCAAACTCTGGATAAATAGCTCTGCCAAGTTTAAAACCAATAAAACAAACTGGGTTTAAATTAGTTAGGTTGTTTTTCTTCTTTAGTTTGTTATTTTGATGTAAAGACCACATAGCTTGTGCTTCAGATAATATACAAACTGTCATGCACATAACATCTAATATGACCCTAAAAAACACTAAGCCTGTAGTGTTTCTATGGCAATCAAATGACGTACAAAAAGTGTCTGACAAATCATACTGAACGACTGATCTGACAATGTAAGGACATCCCACTACCACCCATATAGTAAAACACACAATATAACTATATCGTAACCACCGACATTCATGTTTAAAAGGATACACGATTTTGGTGGCAACAATAAATATTGACAGCGTTTTCAAAGCTAAACTTGAATGAATTGTGGTGAATAAAGTCACACTTAGAATAACGCAAATAGTGGACTTCCTAAATATCACTACGTTCACTCCCATAATATCTGCAAATTCTAAACTGACAAAATATAATACAAGCATCACATTACATATTTCAACATTCAATAAAGCTATAAAGTTATATATTTTCTTACGCTGGCTAAATAATTTGAGTCTGTAGGTCATAACAAGACAAAAACAGAAAATTATCAAAACTAAACATAAAATGGCCCCAGAAACAATTTTTTGGATATATTTAAGCAGACCAAAGCATGCTACTGCTTTGTTTGATTCACTTTTACATTTATTTGTAGTAGGTAATATGCAGCAAATGAGTGGGTTAGTGACAAATAGCCAACACTGATCATGTACAAATATTGACAAATCACTATGAAATGGTACTTGTCGCAATTGAACAAGTCTCATAGCAGCAATAGATATTTTAACAAAAATACTTTTAATTGGATTTCCGTTCAATTTTATGATAACTAGATGGACAATTTTCAGGGAATCAACTGTTACGTCAGTGAATAAATTGTTGCTCAAATCCACGATATGCAAGAATTTAAAAAGATGATGAGACAAAAAGGTCAGCGATTTTAATTTATTTTTACTGAAGTCAGCAATCAGCAACCTGTAGATATCCGGAGAAGTATCAGACTGACCAGCAATCATACTATTCAAAGAACAGGACGAAACATCAATGTACAAAATGTGATGTAAAGGGAAATTTTTCAGATTTAATGTTCCAATACTTATTTCAATCAGAATTGATCTGAAATAAAATAAGGTTGAATCACTTTTTCCCATGTTTTCAAGGAAAATAACATCTTTACAAAATACGACATACCCTTCACACGTGCACCCAACTGGACAATTAGGACACCAAACTTCATCATCAAATGTATAAAGACAATCGGTATTACCATCACATAGGTTTTCAGCTCCAACACATCGGTTTTCACCTCTGCATTTCAGTGCTCCAGGACAGACTAGCTGATCACATAACGTCTCGTCCTCACCATAAAGACAATCTTGCTGACCATTACACAAGGTGGCCAAACGAATACAATGAAATGCTTTACATTTAAACATACCTGGGCATAAAATAGGGTGACATATTCTTAATTTGTCAGCAAAAGTATTTGAAATTGAACGCACATTAGTGTAACATATATTAACAATATCGATCAAATTATAAATTTCAGCATTCATGTTATTTTTACTTGCATGAATTTGTGGAATATCTGGTTTTGTATGAAGTTCTTTCATGTGTTTAATTTCGGTCTTCAAAAGGTTACTTAGTATACTTGTGGAATAGGACGCAGTTAAGTTAGACTCATGAACTTGCATGCTGCCTATATAACCTTTTGGCAGATTGTTTTCTTTACAAAAGAGTATTTCATCTATTAAGACCATATTATTATATATTCCGTCGCATATAGAGTGTATAAACAGAGTCAATACGCTTTCGGCTTGTGAGCAGTTGTCAGACAGTTGACAAGGCACATTAAAACTCAACAAATCTCCGCTGACCATTTCTGACGTAAAATCACAATTTATCTCATCACTTCCATCAAAACAATCCTTTTCTTTATCACATTTATAAATTACCAAAATACATGTATGATCTTTACACTGATAATGACCTGTTTGACATGTGATAATATATAGCTGACTTTTCTTCTCGCAAACTAAAATATCAACTTTATAGTTTTTATAGCACGATCTATATTTAGCACCCCAACCCTGTAAGAACATAGTGAATTTTTGAAGCAAATGCCAGCCATTGTGAATATATTGAATAATACCACATTGGGTGCTGAAATTAACAAATATGTCAATATGTGGTGGAAAGCTCTTTTTTCCTCCTTGTTTTACAATACTGATGAATACATGATGTAGTAATATAATAGCTATTTTATTATGAGCAACGTTTTGTAGAAGTGGCTGGCCAAAAACAGAGCTGGTGAGATTATGTCTATTAGCAGTAAAAAACCCACTGGACTCGGAAGGCTTCAAATGCGCCAACGTTAAACGGAGCCTG
Organism: Flabesymbios commensalis; assembly: GCA_964017125.1. Classification (NCBI taxonomy): domain Eukaryota; kingdom Metazoa; phylum Annelida; class Polychaeta; order Terebellida; family Flabelligeridae; genus Flabesymbios; species Flabesymbios commensalis. The sequence continues at coordinate 6,889,383 of OZ024903.1, read as the reverse complement.
CGATCAGTTTCCTGTGGATAGCCATGATTTTAAACTGTCATGGACAATATGGCGCTATCTCTAGACTTACATTCATCACTAGCATGCCTGTAGGATATATTGAATGTAGCTTTTAATGCGATGTAACATTTACCAGTTCCTTTCAGAAGAAACCAACCCTGCTCACAAGTTTCAGTTATAGGCGCTGGGTTGTATATTTCTGATCTTCTTATGTAGTTCTGACATACATAAGCTGCATTAACAGTGCGATCACAAGGTATTGTAACCCATACCGAGAGGCCAAGCACAGTAAATGGGACAACTATAGTACAGTTGTCTGCAAGAAAAGAATCCATGGATGAACTTGAATTTATGTGTTTTTTCTATCGTTTCAGATAAAACTCCATCAGAAACAATTACCAATTTGAATTGAGGATCTCCCATATAATGTTCACGTTGGAACCATAGGGTGGTTGTTATAGGTCCACCATCAATCCAGTGAGTGAAATCTCCCTGCAAAATACAACAACATGTCAGGGACGGACACAGGATCTGAAGAAAGAGGGGCTTGTCTCCAAGAATTTTTCATGTAGGCCTATATTTAGACCAATTTATGGTCTTTTGCGGACGAATTTGTTGAAAATAGGATTAGCACCTGAATTTTGGATCATATTTTATATCGAACACACTATGAACACTATTGATACATAATGTTTTATTTGCCTTCAGCTCCAGATGTGCATTGTTACTGCACCCAAACGTCTTCATTATGATCGGTTATGCAATTTATTTTGAATAAAGCTCTCTCCAAAATATGCGGTTTTGTTCAAGCATGGTTGCTTGAATGAAATGAAATGATAAGTGTTTTAGGCCACCTTTGTGTACATATAGGATAAGCTGGGCCAGGAGAAAATCCTGATGATGGTGACATGCATGAGATGACACTACCCTCCAGACACAAGATTCAATAGTGGACATCAGAATCGGGGGGGGGGGGGGTAAAACACGGGGAGGCTACTATAGCGAACATTAGTGCTCTAGGGGTCAAAATACTGAGATGCTCTTATAGTGGACGTCAGAATCCAGGGATTAAATCTCACCTCTGCATCCCGCTTCGCGCCAAGGAGCAAACCATGCAGGGATATGCCTGTCTTGCACAAAACTGTATTCAACATAGCTGCAGGCAGCGAGCGAGATAATGTCATATTCATTTTTATACAATGTTTTTGTGCTTTTTTCCCATGTCGTCTGTCTGAATTGAGAAAATACATATATTAAACACCTGCATATAGCTAAAAAGATCACTGACAAAAATTATCGAAAATTATGCAAATTAGCATGTAGATTTTGAGTTGAAATATTTTAGTTTATACAAGGAGCCATGGGTGGATTAAATATAAAACTGTTCCATTTCAATAAGAAAATCACATTTTGGCTCAAAGTTTAGGCAATAATCGTGTTGATCTTAACCCAGTTGACTCATCTTATTTCAGTTTGAAATTTCTCCAATCAAAAGAACGTGGTGAGACACTTATCAACATCCCATAATATCCTCTAGGCAATACGCTGCTGTGCTACTGGTCATTATTAAACGTATGTGCTGATACCGGTCGTGAAAATATCACTTAACCTAGTATGAATGTAGCCAAAGTGTTATCAGGCTTAGGACAGCTTTTTATCGTGCAATAACGTTTAATCACGTGACCATGTATTATGAATTCAATAATACACGTCTAGGCTGATATTACAACGCCGAATATTGTTTATTCATGCTATAATTTTGGGACCACTAAATGGATCAACTGACGGTTTATTTAATCTTGTTTCTCCATATCGTAACACTCAGAGCATAATAGCACTCGACTTTGCCTTGTGCTGTTACAGCTCTGACCATTACGATACCCATTCTAATTTTGAGACAACGATGTATTATCAGGTGGTAAGTCTGTTCCTAGTGGACCCCTTTCCCGGGATACTTACTTGGTGACGAGAAATTACCTTTTAAATTGGAAATGATTGGTGTATTGTTATATTTTAATAAAATTTACCTAATCAAGTCGTCTTTTTAACTTTTCAGAATGAAAGCAACTTTGAACTTCCAAAGAAGTGTTTTGAAGAACGTCGAACGACGTTTACATTATTGGCGTGAAGCATGGTAATTTAATGACCTCGGGAACCCATTGCCTGACAAGCCCGGCCAATTTCATATATTTGTATTTATACAGAAGCCCGGCAAACCTAAGTAGATAACTCACTTGTATAAATGACGTCATGGACATTTCACCTGATGCCAAGCTATGATAGCTGAATATTTCGAATAACTTGATTATATTTATGAATGGTCATCTAATTTTTACAGGAATAACATTTTTATTCATGTTGGGACTAATGACATATTTGCATCAATGATATCAAACTAAATTATGTAGGGTTCTTTAAAGAAATTACAATTTCCAAGATGAAATGATAAGATGTGATAATAGATAGGTAGCCAACCTTGTGTTGTATAAATGATATATATAATTACTATCCGTGAATTCATTATCTTCTGGAAAGACTGATATTCGAACAGCTTTGAAAACAAATTGACAATGTCCACAATAGGAAGGCAGTTCTTTTACAGGTGGAATCACAGTAGCTTTAAAGCCTTCGTTATGAAAACCTGTGTAGATTCCTTGATCAAAGGGAGAAGTATATTCATATACTGTCTGTTCTTCTTCTCGCAATACAGTTACCACATAATGATATGCCCTGCATTTACGTGGACAATAAGCATCATAACTATATTTGATAAGAAAACCTGATCCAGCTTGTCCTATGTTAGAAGTATATAGAAAATGCCTATATGAATTGGGGGATATAGGTATGTACCTATTTGTACATGCTTTCTCTAGTTGCAGTGTGTAATTGAATGCTCTGTAATACATGGGAAGAACTTTCATGTTAGTTCTAAATATATGGCCACACTTTGATTGTCTTAACTCGACAGCCATTTGTAAAAACTTGTCTTCCCCACAAATTGATGGCAGAGATATGTTTGCCGTGTATAAATATTCAAAGGAATGAAATAGGTTTGTCGTGTCAATTTTGTATAATTTGACAAAGGAGTTAATATGCATAGGTGATGAATCTATCTTCCTTCCGCTTTGTTGTGAATATCTTGCTTTGCCTATTGGCCAATTATCTGATGATAAAGCTGTTATATTATATGGCTCATTATATTTGTAGTTACTGGAGACACAAGGATAAAGTGTATGAGTTGATGTCACCTTTAAGGTCGAGACCCCAATTTCTCCGTGGTCAGCCACAAATGACATTTTACATTTATTATAATCGTTCATGTATTGTGAGGAGCATACTACAACCAAACATGTTATGTATGGGTCAGGATCGACTCTATATGTTGTAGGCTCATCAGAAGAGTCCATTAAATCCCTATCCATATAAAATGTTGGACAAAAATATTTTGAGGTTCCCAATAGCAACAGAACAGCTTGTCCTTCAGAATAACCAGTGTAAAACACTATCATAATCTGTAAGCGCTTTCGCATACTCCAAAGATCATAATGATGATGGGTCTCACATATATTTATAAACTTGGTGTCCGCAAACTTTACAAACATACCTCCATATTGACAGTTCCAGGCACTGTCCTGCCCTGTGATCATACTAGATCCAGTGAAAATAAACCTCCTTATGTGAACACTTGGCGTGAGGCGCTCAATGCTCTCAAAGTTCTCATAGCAAATGTTTGTTGATATTGACTCTACAATCAAAACAAGAGTATTGGGGTTTCTTCGGCATAATGGGGCCCTTACATGCTGCTTTGAATTAATTTTTACACGAAAAAGTATTGGCGATTTGATTGATTTTTTTAAAGTAATGAAAGCACAAAACGCTGAAGTCCTCAGGTTTAGTACTTTAAATTTTTTAAGCGATGCGTTGTTCAACACAAAATGAAGTTTGCTTAATATTCCAGGTCCGTCATAGAATACTAGTTTAGAATCTGCCAGATTCAGTTCCATGACATCAAATCCTAAATTGTACATTGGGTGTGTAACTATGTGATAAATAAATGTCTCTGTCTTCAAATAGTGATTAGGATCCCACTGGAGCACAGTATAAGTACCATAGCCTGAATGGATGTATGTATGCTGTGCAAAACGGTGGAGCCATGATAAAATATAACTACCATAAAATGTGTTTGTCTTAAAATGTAGATATGGTATAATTGACAATTTAATGTAGGCTTCAGTTTTTGTTTTTACCATAGTCCAAGGCAGTCGTTTCCCACAGAAAAATACACCATCACTTGTTGGGTTGTCACGAAATGATAGTGCATGTGATTCACAGCCAAATCGGCTCCACGCGAAATCAAATGACAATATATATAGCTGTATAGCGAAACCTTTGTAAACTTTGATGTAAACAAATTTGGGAAAATATAATTGTCCTGTATTCAAGGTGACCATTCCACAGTACGTAGAGCCTTGAGACAGGGCAGCTGTGTTTTGATGGTCATCAGCTGTGAAATGCGATTTAACACAATGTGAGATATGCTTTCCCATGCAATTAAACATCGTCATTTTAGTCATCTTTATTGAGAATAAACGTGGAGTTTGAATAAAACATATGATAATATCTGCTATGATGATCTCTCTCTGTGGCTGATTGTATTTTGCTATAGCAGTCAAATACTTGGTTTCTGTACATGAAATGAATACCAGTAGTACGCCTATGACCGATACAAGTGGTCTAAGTGCCATAATCATCTCCTCTGGCAGAAAAAATAATCATGTAAACAGACTGCAAAAACCTAAATTATAATAAATGCAAACAGGATAAATAAAAAACAACTTTCACAATATAATTTTAATTTCTTAAAAGAACGATACATGGGACAAAATACTAGAGTAGGCTTATATTAAATTATGAGAAAGTGTCAAGTTGGGCGATTTAATTTATTACTGAAGTGAAAACTATATGGATGCTTCAAAAGATAATACATCGGATAATAACTTTTTATCTTATCAACTTTTACAATTTAATAATAAATACATAATTAGTGGGGACGTTTGAAGCTGAACTTACTGTTCTGTGCGAAGACTAACTGTTTACTGAGAATAGGTCACATATCGCTCCGTTTTTTTAATTTTATGATAATGCAATGATATCTTTGCCATCCATATAACATCTTAAGTACCACATAACACATTATCAATCAGCTATGGTAACGTCTTTTAGCCTAAGTTAGGTGACGTTATACATGGAAATATAGAGTTATAATACAATAAAATTTCAGTTTGACAGTGTTTTCAGGGAGTATTGCTTTGCTATTGAAATAATTTTAAATCGTTGACGAATACACAGAAGCACGCTTGAGTAGTAAGATGGTCACAGTTACCGGCGATAACCTGATCTACAGAGGTGTTATGTGACTGTACCACCATAATGTCATAACACTAGATCTGTTATATAATATTTCAAGTATCAGGTTAACTTACTATAATATGGACGTGATGCTAATGTCAATAACTTAAACACGAAGAAGCCTGTAATGTGAGAGGCATCAGAAAAAGGTCGCACTCTTAATGGTGATACATTAGCTTGGAGAATAATATCAATGACTGCTGTCACAGCAAGAATATGTGTTCAAGGGAATAGAACAAAAACAACAGCTTGGCAAATCTAGCAATTCGAAACGCCATAATAGTTCACCGGATTAACTTTCTCACTTTATCAGATCATATCAATTTGCAGCGACATTAAACAAATACCTACCAGTTCAGCTCTCATTGTTATAAATACTAGTGATTTAACAGTATGCCCGCTCAGTTATCTTATTAAGACACAACAGCTCTCATCGTTATCATTACTAGTAATTTAACACTATGCCCGCTCAGTTATCTTATTAAGACACAACAGCTCTCATCGTTATCATTACTAGTAATTTAACACTATGCCCGCTCAGTTATCTTATTAAGACACAACAGCTCTCATCGTTATCAATACTAGTAATTTAACACTATGCCCGCTCAGTTATCTTATTAAGACACAACAGCTCTCATCGTTATCAATACTAGTAATTTAACACTATGCCCGCTCAGTTATCTTCCTCAATTGTTTACCGCGAGTTCGAGTGAGTGCCAAATACTCATATTCGTGCAACTTGTGACAAAATAATTGCAAATCTATTGTGTAAGCATTCATTTCAGGGATATTATCTGCAAATTAACCCTGTCAAGCCTGAGCATCTACATGCACTACAAGGCGCGAATTGCTGTCGACTTCTAGTGAATGAAGATGACTTGAATTCAAGAAAAAAAAAAATTGCCATCTATTGGTAAACCAGTTTCATGGAAATTAGTTGTAGGAAAGTTAGGTATGTTTTGAGTGATGTAAATGATGCTTTAATGCATCGTGTGGCTCAAAGGGTTAAACACGATTATGGTCGTATCTAGCGCTTTATGGGTTAACCCTTAAAGCGCTGATTTAATTTTAAAAAAAAACATCGCAACAAAATGGGTTTTTTCAATTCGAAATCATCATAAATGTCATACTTAGCTCTTTCTGATTCGTTTTCGGTTGCACACGAAAACGAATAATGCCAACAGACTCGCAGACCCTGAAAACCTATATATACCAGGTTTCAACGGAATGATGTGAAAAAAAATTAAGTCAAAAAAAAAAAAGTCGCCAGGTGGCGGCCATTTTGATTATCGGTGGAAAGCTGAAAATCTAATCAGGTGATCTCCATACTCATGGGTAACTTCACGTAAAATATTGGAGAGATCCAAAAATTATTTTTCAAGTTATCGCGTTAACAAGATTTGTTGACCTTGACCTTTGACCTTGACCTTGGGTAAAAAAAGTGCAGGGAGGGGTTGAATGTTTGTATGAATTATGAATTTATTCCGTTTAACCATGTTGGTGTAGTAGCCAAAAGAGTGTGTGCGGCGGCGGAGACGGCGGCGCATGAAGGGGAAGACAATACCCCTTTGGAGCCAACGGGCCGAGGGGTAAAAAACGGGTTTAAAATTTTAAGGTCGTTTTTCTTCATTCTTTGGTGTAAAGAGTTTGTGTTTCAGATCATAAAGAAACTGACACGCATATAACATCTAATACGACCTTAAAAAAGATAAAAAAAACTTTAGTGTTTCAAGGGATGTACACCTTGTGTCTAAATCCTACTAATGCCCACATACTAAAAAAAACGATATAACTATATCTTAACCACAGATGTAAGGAAATATCATTACCGCCCACATAGTAAAACAAACGATATACCTATATCGTAACAACAGACGTATACTCAGAATAAGACAATTAATGGATTTTTAAAATATCACCATGGTCACTAGTATCATAACCGCATATGATCGACTGATGAAGTATAATAAATAACGCATTACATGTTTTCACATTCAATGTACTATTGCAAGAATATATATTCTGAATTTGAGTTAACAAGTAGATCATTACACTATATTATACATGTCATTGGTTGCTTATAAAATATAGCATACAAATGATATCATAACATTGATGGGAATCACAAATAAGACTATAGCTTCACAGAATTGACGGCACAATTTAAAATAATTGCAGACATAGAAAGAGAATAATAATATTCTGAATGCAAACTCTGGATAAATAGCTCTGCCAAGTTTAAAACCAATAAAACAAACTGGGTTTAAATTAGTTAGGTTGTTTTTCTTCTTTAGTTTGTTATTTTGATGTAAAGACCACATGGCTTGTGCTTCAGATAATATACAAACTGTCATGCACATAACATCTAATATGACCCTAAAAAACACTAAGCCTGTAGTGTTTCTATGGCAATCAAATGACGTACAAAAAGTGTCTGACAAATCATACTGAACGATTGATCTGAAAATGTAAGGACATCCCACTACCACCCATATAGTAAAACACACAATATAACTATATCGTAACCACCGACATTCGTTTTTAAAAGGATACACGATTTTGGTGGCAACAATAAATAATGACGGCGTTTTCAAAGCTAAACTTGAATGAATTGTGGTGAATAAAGTCACACATAGAATAACGCAAATGGTGGACTTCCTAAATATCACTACGTTCACTCCCATAATATCTGCAAATTCTAACCTGACAAAATATAACACAAGCATCACATTACATATTTCAACATTCAATAAAGCTATAAAGTTATATCTTTTCTTACGTTGGCTAAATAATTTGAGTCTGTAGGTCATAACAAGACAAAAACAGAAAATTATCAAAACTAAACATAAAATGGCACCAAAAGCAATTTTTGGATATATTTAAGCAGACCAAAGCATGCTACTGCTTTGTTTGATTCACTTATACATTTATTTGTAGTAGGTAATATGCAGCAAATGAGTGGATTAGTGACAAATAGCCAACACTGATCATGTACAAATATTGACAAATCACTATGAAATGGTACTTGTCGTAATTGAACAAGTCTCATAGCAGCAATTGATATTTTAATAAAAATACTTTTAATTGGATTTCCGTTCAATTTTATGATAACTAGATGGACAATTTTCAGGGAATCAGCTGTTACGTCAGTGAATAAATTGTTGCTCAAATCCACGATATGCAAGAATTTAAAAAGATGATGAGACAAAAAGGTCAGCGATTTTAATTTATTTTTACTGAAGTCGGCAATCAGCAACCTGTAGATATCCGGAGAAGTATCAGACTGACCAGCAATCATACTATTCAAAGAACAGGACGAAACATCAATGTACAAAATGTGATGTAAAGGGAAATTGTTCAGATTTAATGTCCCAATACTTATTTCAATCAGGATTGATCTGAAATAAAATAAAGTTGAATCACTTTTTCCCATGTTTTCAAGGAAAATAACATCTTTACAAAATACGACATACCTTTCACACGTGCACCCAACTGGACAATTAGGACACCAAACTTCATGATCAAATGTATAAAGACAATCCGTATTACCATCACATAGGTTTTCAGCTCCAACACATCGGTTTTCACCTCTGCATTTCAGTGCTCCAGGACAGACTAGCTGGTCACATAACGTCTCGTCCTCACCATAAAGACAATCTTGCTGACCATTACACAAGGTGGCCAAACGAATACAATGAAATGCTTTACATTTAAACATACCTGGACATAAAATAGGGTGACATATTCTTAATTTGTCAGCAAAAGTATTTGAAATTGAGCGCACATTAGTGTAACATATATTAACAATATCGATCGAATTATAAATTTCAGCATTCATGTTATTTTTACTTGCATGAATTTGTGGAATATCTGGTTTTGTATGAAGTTCTTTCATGTGTTTAATTTCGGTCTTTAAAAGGTTACTTATTATACTTGTGGAATAGGACGCAGTTGAGTTAGACTCATGAACTTGCATGCTGCCTATATAACCTTTTGGCAGATTGTTTTCTTTACAAAAGAGTATTTCATCTACTAAGACCATATTATTATATATTCCGTCGCATATAGAGTGTATAAACAGAGTCAATACGCTTTCGGCTTGTGAGCAGTTGTGAGACAGTTGACAAGGCACATTAAAACTCAACAAATCTCCGCTGACCATTTCTGACGTAAAATCACAATTTATCTCATCACTTCCATCAAAACAATCGTTTTCTTTATCACATTTATAAATTACCAAAATACATGTATGATCTTTACACTGATAATGACCTGTTTGACATGTGATAATATATAGCTGACTTTTCTTCTCGCAAACTAAAATATCAACTTTATAGTTTTTATAGCACGATCTATATTTAGCACCCCAACCCTGTAAGAACATAGTGAATTTTTGAAGCAAATGCCAGCCATTGTGAATATATTGAATAATACCACATTGGGTGCTGAAATTAGCAAATATGTCAATATGTGGTGGAAAGCTCTTTTTTCCTCCTTGTTTTACAATACTGATAAATACATGATGTAGTAATATAATAGCTATTTTATTATGAGCAACGTTTTGTAGAAGTGGCTGGCCAAAAACAGAGCTGGTGAGATTATGTCTATTAGCAGTAAAAAACCCACTGGACTCGGAAGGCTTCAAATGCGCCAACGTTAAACGGAGCCTGCGATCAGTTTCCTGTGGATAGCCATGATTGTAAACTGTCATGGACAATATGGCGCTATCTCTAGACTTACATTCATCACTAGCATGCCTGTAGGATATATTAAATGTAGCTTTTAATGCGATGTAACATTTACCAGTTCCTTTCAGAAGAAACCAACCCTGCTCACAAGTTTCAGTTATAGGCGCTGGGTTGTATATTTCTGATCTTCTTATGTAGTTCTGACATACATAAGCTGCATTAACAGTGCGATCACAAGGTATTGTAACCCATACCGAGAGGCCATGCACAGTAAATGGGACAACTATAGTACAGTTGTCTGCAAGAAAAGAATCCATGGATGAACTTGAATTTATGTGTTTTTTCTATCGTTTCAGATAAAACTCCATCAGAAACAATTACCAATTTGAATTGAGGATCTCCCATATAATGTTCACGTTGAAACCATAGGGTGGTTGTTATAGGTCCACCATCAATCCAGTGAGTGAAATCTCCCTGCAAAATACAACAACATGTCAGGGACGGACACAGGATCTGAAGAAAGAGGGGCTTGTCTCCAAGAATTTTTTATGTAGGCCTATATTTAGACCAATTTATGGTCTTTTGTCGACGAATTTGTTGAAAATAGGATTAGCACCCGAATTTTGGGTCATATTTTATATTGAACACACTATGAACACTATTGATACATATTGTTGTATTTGCCTTCAGTTCGAGATGTGCATTGTTACTGCACCCAAACGTCTTCATTATGATCGGTTATGCATTTTATTTTGAATAAAGCTCTCTCCAAAATATGGGGTTTTGTTCAAGCATGGTTGCTTGAATGAAATGAAGTGATTAGTGTTTTAGGCCACCTTTGTGTACATATAGGATAAGCTGGGCCAGGAGAAAATCCTGATGATGGTGACATGCATGAGATGACACTGCCCTCCAGACACAAGATTCAATAGTGGACATCAGAATCGGGGGGGGGGGGGGTAAAACACGGAGAGGCTACTATAGAGAACATTAGTGCTCTAGGGGTCAAAATACTGAGATGCTCTTATAGTGGACGTCAGAATCCAGGGATTAAATCTCACCTCTGCATCCCGCTTCGCGCCAAGGAGCAAACCATGCAGGGATATGCCTGTCTTGCACAAAACTTTATTCAACATAGCTGCAGGCAGCGAGCGAGATAATGTCATATTCATTTTTATACAATGCTTTTGTGCTTTTTCCCATGTTGTCTGTCTGAATTGAAAAAATACATATATTAAACACCTACATATAGCTAAAAAGATCACTGACAAAAATTATCGAAAATTATGCAAATTATCATGTAGATTTTGAGTTGAAATATATTAGTTTATACAAGGAGCCATGGGTGGATTAAATATACAACTGTTCCATTTCAATAAGAAAATTACATTTTGGCTGAAAGATTAGGCAATAATCGTGTTGATCTTAACCCAGTTGACTCATCTTATTTCAGTTTGAAGTTTCTCCAATCAAAAGAACGTGGTGAGACACATATCAGCATCCCATAATATCCTCTAGGCAATACGCTGCTGTGCTACTGGTCATTATTAAACGTATGTGTTGATACCGGTCGTGAAAATATCACTTAGCCTAGTATGAATGTAGCCAAAGTGTTATCAGGCTTAGGACAGCTTTTTATCGTGCAATAATTGGTTTAATCACGTGACCATGTATTATGAATTCAATAATACACGTCTAGGCTGATGTTACAACGCCGAATATTGTTTATTCATGCCATAATTATGGGACCGCCAAATGGATCAACTGACGGTTTATTTAATCTTGTTTCTCCATATCGTAACACTCAGAGCATAATAGCACTCGACTTTGCCTTGTGCTGTTACAGCTCTGACCATTACGATACCCATTCTAATTTTCAGACAACGATGTATTATCAGGTGGTAAGCCTGTTCCTAGTGGACCCCTTTCCCGGGATACCTACTTGGTGACGAGAAATTACATTTTAAATTGGAAATGATTGGTGTATTGTTATAATTTAATAAAATTTACCAAATCAAATCGTCTTTTTAACTTTACAGGATGAAAGCAACTTTGAACTTCCAAAGAAGTGTTTTGAAGAACGTCGAACGATGTTTACATTATTGGCGTGAAACATGGTGATTTAATGACCACGGGAACCCATTACCCGACAAGCCCGGCCAATTTCATTTATTTGTATTTATACAGAAGCCCGGCAAACCTAAGTAGATAACTCACTTGTATAAATGACGTCATGGACATTTCACCTGATGCCAAGCTATGATAGCTGAATATTTCGAATAACTTGATTATATTTATGAATGGTCATCTAATTTTTACAGGAATAACATTTTTATTCATGTTGGGACTAATGACATATTTGTATCAATGATATCAAACTAAATTATGTGGAGTTCTTTAAAGAAATTACAATTTCAAAGATGAAATGATAAGATGTGATAATAGATAGGTAGCCAACCTTGTGTTGTATAAATGATATATATTATTACTATCCGTGAATTCATTATCTTCTGGAAAGACTGATATTCGAACAGCTTTGAAAACAAATTGACAACGTCCACAATAGGAAGGCAGTTCTTTTACAGGTGGAATCACAGTAGCTTTAAAGCCTTGGTTATGAAAACCTGTGTAGAGTCCCTGATCAAAGGGAGAAGTATATTCATATACTGTCTGTTCTTCTTCTCGCAATACAGTTACCACATAATGATATGCCCTGCATTTACGTGGACAATAAGCATCATAACTATATTTGATAAGAAAACCTGATCCAGCTTGTCCTATGTTAGAAGTATATAGAAAATGCCTATATGAATTGGGGGATATGGGTATGTACCTATTTGTACATGCTTTCTCTAGTTGCAGTGTGTAATTGAATGCTCTGTAATACATGGGAAGAACTTTCATGTTAGTTCTAAATATATGGCCACACTCTGATTGTCTTAACTCGACAGCCATTTGTAAAAACTTGTCTTCCCCACAAATTGATGGCAGAGATATGTTTGCCGTGTATTAATATTCAAAGGAATGAAATAGGTTTGTCGTGTCAATTTTGTATAATTTGACAAAGGAGTTAATATGCATAGTTGATGAATCTATCTTCCTTCCGCTTTGTTGTGAATATCTTGCTGTGCCTATTGGCCAATTATCTGATGATAAAGTTGTTATATTATATGGCTCATTATATTTGTAGTTACTGGAGACACAAGGATAAAGTGTATGAGTTAATGTCACCTTTAAGGTCGAGACCCCAATTTCTCCGCGGTCGGCCACGAATGACATTTTACATTTATTATAATCGTTCATGTATTGTGAGGAGCATACTACAACCAAACATGTTATGTATGGGTCAGGATCGACTCTATATGTTGTAGGCACATCAGAAGAGTCCATTAAATCCCTATCCATATAAAATGTTGGACAAAAATATTTTGAGGTTCCCAATAGCAACAGAACAGCTTCTCCTTCAGAATAACCAGTGTAAAACACTATCATAATCTGTAAGCGCTTTCGCATGCTCCAAAGATCATAATAATGATGGGTCTCACATATATTTATAACCTTGGTGTCCGCAAACTTTACAAACATACCTCCATATTGACAGTTCCAGGCACTGTCCTGCCCTGTGATCATACTAGATCCAGTGAAAATAAACCTCCTTATGTGAACACTTGGCGTGAGGCGCTCAATGCTCTCAAAGTTCTCATAGCAAATGTTTGTTGATATTGACTCTACAATCAAAACAAGAGTATTGGGGTTTCTTCGGCATAATGGGGCCCTTATATGCTGCTTTGAATTAATTTTTACACGAAAAAGTATTGGCGATTTGAGTGATTTTTTTAAAGTAATGAAAGCACAAAACGCTGACGTCCTCATGTTTAGTACTTTAAATTTTTTCAGCGATGCGCTGTTCAACACAAAATGAAGTTTGCTTAATATTCCAGGTCCGTCATAGAATACTAATTTAGAATCTGCCAGATTCAGTTCCATGACATCAAATCCTAAATTGTACATTGGGCGTGTAACTATGTGATACATAAATGTCTCTGTCTTCAAATAGTGATTAGGATCCCACTGGAGCACAGTATAAGTACCATAGCCTGAATGGATGTATGTATGCTGTGCAAACGGTGGAGCCATGATAAAATATAACTTCCATAAAATATGTTCGTCTTAAAATGTAGATATGGTATAATAGACAATTTAATGTAAGCTTCGTTTTTTGGTTTTACCATAGTCCAAGGCAGTCGTTTCCCACAGAAAAATACAATATCACTTGTTGGGTTGTCGCGAAATAACAGTGCATGTGATTCACAGCCAAATCGGCTCCACGCGAAATCAAATGACAATATATATAGCTGTATAGCGAAACCTTTGTAGACTTTGATGTAAACACATTTGGGAAAATATAATTGTCCTGTATTCAAGGTCACCACTCCACAGTACGTAGAGCTTTGAGACAGGGCAGCTGTGTTTTTATGGTCATCAGCTGTGAAATGTGATTTAGCACAGTGTGAGATATGCTTTCCCATGCAATTAAACATCGTCATTTTAGTCATCTTTATTGAAAATAAACGTGGAGTTTGAATAAAACATCTGATAATATCTGCTATTATGATCTCTCTCTGTGGCTGATTGTATTTTGTTATTGCAGTCAAATACTTGGTTTCTGTACATGAAATGAATACCAGTAGTACGCCTATGACCGATACAAATGGTCTAAGTGCCATCATCATCTCCTCTGTCAGGAAAAAATAATCATGTAAACAGACTGCAAAAACCTAAATTATAATAAATGCAAACAAGTCAAATAAAAAACAACTTTCACAATATAATTTAAATTTCTTAAGGCTTATATTAAATTCTGAGAAAGTGTCAAGTTGGACGATTTAATTTATTACTGAAGTGAAAAATATATGGATGCTTCAAAAGATAATACATAGGATAATAACTGTTTATCTTATCAACTTTTACAATTTAATAATAAATACATAATTAGTGGGAACATTTGAAGATAAACTTACTGTTCTGTGCGAAGACTAACTGTTTACTGAGAATAGGTCACATATCGTTCCGTTTTTTTAATTTTATGATAGTGCAATGATATCTTTGCCATCCATATAACATCCTAAGCACCGCATAACACATTATCAATCAGCTACGGTAACGTCTTTTAGCTTAAGTTAGGTGACGTTATACATGGAAATATAGAGTTATAATACAATAAAATCTCAGTTTGACAGTGATTTCAGGGAGTATCGCTTTGACATTGACATAATTTTAAATCGTTGACGAATACACAGAACACGCTTGAGTAGTAAGATGGTCACAGTTACCGGCGATAACCTGATCTACAGAGGTGTTATGTGACTGTACCACCATAATGTCATAACACTAGATCTGTTATATAATATTTCAAGTATCAGGTTAACTAACTATAATATGGACGTGATGCTAATGTCAATAACTTAAACACGACGAAGCCTGTAATGTGAGAGGCATCAGAAAAAGGTCGCACTGTTATCGGTGAGACATTAGCTTGGAGAATAATATCAATGACTGCTATCACAGCAAGATTATGTGTTCAAGGGAATAGAACAAAAACAACAGCTTGGCAAATCTAGCAATTCGAAACGCCATAATAGTTCACCGGAATAACTTTCTCACTTTATCAGATCATATCAATTTGCAGCGACATTAAACAAATACCCACCAGTTCAGCTCTCATCGTTATCAATACTAGTAATTTAACACTATGCCCGCTCAGTTATCTTATTAGGACACAACAGCTCTCATCGTTATCAATACTAGTAATTTAACACTATGCCCGCTCAGTTATCTTATTAAGACACAACAGCTCTCATCGTTATCAATACTAGTAATTTAACACTATGCCCGCTCAGTTATCTTATTAAGACACAACAGCTCTCATCGTTATCAATACTAGTAATTTAACACTATGCCCGCTCAGTTATCTTCTTAAGACACAACAGCTCTCATCGTTATCAATACTAGTAATTTAACACTATGCCCGCTCAGTTATCTTATTAAGACACAACAGCTCTCATCGTTATCAATACTAGTAATTTAACACTATGCCCGCTCAGTTATCCTATTAAGACACAACAGCTCTCATAGTTATCAATACTAGTAATTTAACACTATATCCGCTCAGTTATCTTCCTCAATTGTTAACCGCGAGTTCGAGCGAGTGCCAAATACTCATATTTGTGCAACTTGTGACAAAATAATTGCAAATCTATTGTGTAAGCATTCATTTCAGGGATATTATCTGCTAATCATACTAACAAAGCAAATTAACCCTGTCAAGCCTGAGTAGTTTACCAATGGCATCTACATGCACTACAAGGCGCGAATTGCTGTCACAATTCTCGACTTGTAGTGGATGAAGATGACTTGAAATAAAGAAAAAAATAAAGAAAATTGCCATGTATTGGTAAACCAGTTTCATGGACATTTTCGTTCTAAAACCCTTAGTTGTAGGAAAGTTAGGTATGTTTTGAGTGATGTAAAATGATGCTTTAATGCATCGTGTGGGCTTAAAGGGTTAAACACGACTATGGTCGTGCCTAGCGTTTAATGGGTTAACCCTTAAAGCGCTAATTTAATTTGTAAAAAACATTGCAACAAAATGGGTTTTTTTCAATTTGAAATCATCATAAATGTCATAGTTAGCTCTTTCTGATTCATTTGAATACCTATGTTATAGGTCTACGACCATTATAAATATTTTTATTCTTACAGTGCGGGGATCGACTTTAGTCGTCAGGATCTGACGTCTACAGACGTCAGATTCTGAAGACTATAGTCGATCCCCGCACTGTAAGGGTCAAGCACCCAAGTACCATATAGGACTATACCTATATCAAATCACACAGCTAGCACGATACGTAGACCCAATGCTGGGTTAAAACTGGGCCAACGTCGCAGACGATGGCCCAACTCTAGACCAGTATTCGGACAACGTCTGATAAAATAAATAATCAGATTGTAAGGACATATCACTACCACCGATATAATGAGTCTGAATAATCATATTGTAAGGAAATATCACTACTATTGATATAGTAAGTCTAAATAATCATTTTGTAAGAACATACTGTAAATCTGGTGATAATAGACCAGTATTCGGACAACGTCACGTGTTTTCTGATAAAATAAATAATCAGATTGTAAGGACATATCACTACCACCGAAAAAGTAAGTGTGAATAATCATATTGTAAGGAAATATCACTACCATTAATATAGTAAGTCTAAATAATCATTTTGTAAGAACGTACTGTAGATTTGGTAATATTCACGAGGTCATATTTTTTGCGAATTTCGCGAGGAGGACAAATTCGCGAATTCGAGTATCACGCGGAAATGATTATAATAGTGCTATTATAATAGTCGCAAATTCTAGACATCACAAAAATCCCAAATTCTCGAAAATCTAAACACGCGAAAATTATCAGCTCTACAGTATCACCATCACCGAAATAGTAAGTCTAAAAAATCATATTGTAAGGACATATCACTACCACCGATATAGTAAGTCTAAAAAATCACGTTGGTGTCAGTCAACTCGCCCCGAAACTAACTCACCCCACCCAACTCGCCCGATATTTATGTCAACTGGCTCCAAACCACTGTCCCCACTTTATACCAACTCGCCCCACATTTATGCCAACTCGCCCCAAATTTATACCAACCTACCCCACATTTATACTAGCTCGCGCCATATGTATGCCAACTCGCCCCACATATATGCCAACCCGTCCTAACCCACTCGCCCACATTATAGCAACTTGCCACATATATACCCACTCGCCCAACATTTATACCAACTCGCCCCACATTTATGTCAACTCGCCCCACATATATGCCAATTCGTCCCAACCCACTCGCCCCACATTATACCAACTCGCCCCAGATAATATTAGCAACATTTAAATAAATAAGGTTTCGTAGATGACGTTAGTTATGAATTATTGTGAAACATTTCCTATGGCGCTTACATTATTATCCACTGGTACGTCCTCTTTTGGGATGATAGGACTTCACACTTGATATCAAACTTTTAACCGGCACATTTACCTTTACTTTTTAACTGACTCAAGTTACCATGATAATGCGTATGTCACACTTTGCGGCCCAAATCTGGTATTCTACTCCCTAATTTAAATAACAACTGAATGACGGCTTTTTAAAATCATCCAAGTAAACATTTCTAAATTATCTCTTAGGCCTACTAATGTTCCCATCAAAAATAAATTAGTGGAAAACGGAATATGAAGTTATTTCATAATAATATTAGAATATAAAGTTATTTCATAATAATATTACTACCAAAAATGAATTTAAAAAAGAAATATAAGGTCGAGCTATCAACATATGATACATAATATTATTATGCTGTCTCTGCGATAATTATATCATATTGAATAACCAATATGCAGTGTCATGAGATATATGTCAACTTTATTTATGTAAGCCTCGAATAATGAATATAAAACACCTTTAAAATATAGTATTGTTTGTAAGTTATGTGAGCTATTAAGAAGTAATCTTAGAACTTATTTTGATTGATTAGTGTGGTAAGAGCAGTCATAGGCCCAGCCTAATTGGTATGATAAGTTGGGAGAGTTGGCAGAAACGTGGGGCGAGCTGGTAAGAAAAGTGGACGAGTTGGTAAAAGTTGGGACAAGTTGGTCAGAAAAATGGGGCCAATTGACAAACAACATATGGCAAGCTGGTAGTAGAAGTGGGGCGAGTTGGTAAAATAAGTGGGGCGAGTTGGTAAAATAAGTGGGTCGAGTTGGTCGGGGTGAGTTGTTAATGAGG
The DNA here is from genome assembly GCA_964017125.1 of Flabesymbios commensalis. Classification (NCBI taxonomy): domain Eukaryota; kingdom Metazoa; phylum Annelida; class Polychaeta; order Terebellida; family Flabelligeridae; genus Flabesymbios; species Flabesymbios commensalis. The sequence goes on along the minus strand of OZ024903.1, from coordinate 6,870,440 downwards.
CCAGTCTGTATGGTGGGCGAGCTGGTTTTGGGGCGAATTTAATGTAATCCATCACTATCAGTACCACCAATATAGTAAGTCTGAATAATCATATTGTAAGGACATATCACTACCATCCATATAGTAAATTTAAATAATCATATTGTAAAGACATATCACTACCACCGAAATAGTAATTCTAAATAATTATATTATCAGCATATATCACTACAGCTGGTGATATTCGCGAGGTCATAATTTTTGTGTGGAGGATAAATTCGAGAATTTGAGTATCTCGCAGATTTTTTTATAATAGTGTTACCTATCATCGAAATCGATAATTTGGCAACTCTAGACATCGCAAAAAATCACAAAATCACAAATTCTGGGAAAAAACACGCGAAAATTACCAGTTCTACAGTATCTCTATCACCGAAATAGTAAGTCTGAATATTAATATTGTAATTACATATCACTAAAACCGATATAGTGTGTCTAAATAATGATAGTTGAATGACATATCACAACGACCGATATAGTAAGTCTAAAAACTCACGTTGGTGTCAGTCAACTCGCCCCGAAACTAACTAACCCCACCCAGCTCGCCCTATATTTATGTCAACTGGCTCCAAACCATTGTCCCAACTTTATACCAACGCTGCCCAACATTTATACCAACTCGCCCCACATTTATGCCAACTCGCCCCAAATTTATACCAACTTGCCCCACATTTATACTAACTCGCCCATATGTATGCCAACTCGCCCCACATATATGCCAACCCGTCCTAACCCACTCGCCCCACATTATAGCAGCTTGCCACATATATACCCACTCGCCCAACATTTATACCAATTCGCCCCACATTTATGTTAACTCGCCCCACATATATGCCAATTCTTCCCAACCCACTCGCCCCACATTATACCAACTCGCCCCAGATAATATTAGCAACATTTAAATGAATAAGGTTTCGTAGATGACGTTAGTTATGAATTATTGTGAAACATTTCCTATGGCGCTTACATTATTATCCACTGGTACGTCCTCTTTTGGGATGAGAGGACTTCAGACTTGATATCAAACTTTTAACCGGCACATTTACCTTTACTTTTTAACTGACTCAAGTTACCTTGATAAGGCGTATGACACACTTGGCGGCCCAAATCTTGTATTCTACTCCCTAATTTAAATAACAACTGAATGACGGCTTTTTAAAATCATCCAAGTAAACATTTCTAAATTATCTCTTAGGCCTACTAATGTTCCCATCAAAAATAAATTAGTGGAAAACGGAATATGAAGTTATTTCATAATAATATTAGAATATAAAGTTATTTCATAATAATATTACTACCAAAAATGAATTTAAAAAAGGAATATAAGGTCGAGCTATCAACATATGATAAATGATATTATTATGCTGGCTCTTTGATAATTATATAATATTGAATGACCAATATGCAGTGTAATGAGATATATGTCAACTTTATTTATGTAAGCATCCTATAATGAATATAAAACACCTTTAAAATATAATATTGTTTGTAAGTTATGTGAGCTATTATGAAGTAATCTTAGAACTTATTTTGATTGATTAGTGTGGTAAGAGCAGTCATATGCCCAGTCTAATTGGTATGAGAAGTGGGGAGAGTTGGCAGAAAACGTGGGGCGAGCTGGTAAGAAAAGTGGACGAGTTGGAAAAATTTGGGACAAGTTGGTCAGAAAATTGGGGCGAATTGACAAACAACATATGGCAAGCTGATAGTAGAAGTGGGGCGAGTCTGTAAGGTGGGCGAGCTGGTTTTTTTGGGCGAATTGAATGTAATCCATCACTATCAGTACCACCAATATAGTAAGTCTAAATAAACATATTGTAAGGTCATATCACTACCACCGGGGGTACTGGGATGATTGCTAGTAGTAGTCCTTTTCGCCCCCATCTGGGGAGGGTCATTAGGGATCTGTTTCGTCTGTTGGATGCTGTTACGGCATTGTATGGAAGCACTAGTTTACAGCAATAATCCAAGGGCAGCTTCAGCCTCCTCGTATCTGGCTATAATCTTCGGACGGATTGCCAGTGGCATACCCTGGTTCCTCCGCTCAACAGCGGAGCCAATGCAGCAATGGTAGCCTTAAATGACCGGCAATAGCGTGTTTGACATTAGGTCTCTCACGTGGGATGAATGGAGTTACCCAGAGGGAGTGATCCTTCCTATTGTTACTCCGGGGACTATCCGACCCGAGGATAGCGGAGCTGCGCGAAATGCCACAGAGTTTCATCATTAAATTGTACAGCGAAACTCAAGTCTCCTGCCGTCTGGGCATGTCTGGGGGTATAACCCCTAGACATGCCCAGAACCCCTTATCGGGCGAGCGAAGGAAAACACTATCAATAACCCACCATGCCCTATCACCCCTACCCTCACATCATCATCTGTACATCATTCATTTCATCAATTGACTACAACGTTTTTATCGTATTATAATGTCACTTAAAAGACCTTTTGTGCCCAAAAGTGACATAAGGCAATGATTTATTACTACTACTACACTACCACCGATATAGTAAGTCTAAATAATCATCATATTGTAAAGACATATCACTACCATACATATAGTAAGTCGAAATAATCATATTGTAAGGACATATCACTACCACCGATATAGTAAGTCTAAATAATCGTAAGAGTTATCAATACCATCCATATAGTAAATTTAAATAATCATATTGTAAAGACATATCACTACCACCGAAATAGTAGTCCCAAATAATTATATTATAAGCATATATCACTACAGCTGGTGATATTCGCGAGGTCATAATTTTTGTGAGGAGGACAAATTCGAGAATTTTAGGATATCGCAGATTTTTTTATAATAGTGTTACCTATCATCGAAATCGATAATTTGGCAACTCTGGACATCGCACAAAATCACAAATACTGGAAAAACACGCCAAAATTACCAGTTCTACAGTATCACTATCACCGAAATATTAGGTCTGAATATTAATATTGTAATTACATATCACTAAAACCGATATAGTGTGTCTAAATAATGATGGTTGAATGACATATCACTACCTACCGATATAGTAAGTCTGAATAGTTATATTGTGAGAACATCTCACTACCACATATTACAGATCTGATCTACAGCATAGTAAGGCTAAATAATCATATTGTAAAGACATATCACTACCACCGATATAGTAAGGCTAAATAATCATATTGTAAAGACATATCACTACCACCGATATAGTAAGGCTAAATAATCATATTGCAAGGACATATCACTACCACCGATATAGTGAGGCTAAATAATCATATTGTAAGGACATATGACTACCACCGATATAGTAAGGCTAAATAATCATATTGTAAAGACATATCACTACCACCGATATAATAAATCTTAATAATCATATTGTAAGGACATATCACTACCACCGATATAGTAAGGCTAAATAATCATATTGTAAGGACATATATCTACCACCGATATAGTAAGTATAAATAATCATATTGTAAAGACATATCACTACCACCGCTATAGTAAGTCTAAATAATCATATTGTACGGACATATCACTACCACCGATATAGTGAGGCTAAATAATCATATTGTAAGGACATATGACTACCACCGATATAGTAAGTCTAAATAATCATATTGTAAGGACATATCACAACCACCGATATAGTAAGGCTGAATAATCATATTGTAAAGACATATCACTACCACCGATATAGTAAGTATAAATAATCATATTGTAAAGACATATCACTACCACCGCTAGAGTAAGTCTAAATAATCATATTGTACGGACATATCACTACCACCGATATAGTGAGGCTAAATAATCATATTGTAAGGACATATGACTACCACCGATATAGTAAGTCTAAATAATCATATTGTAAGGACATATCACAACCACCGATATAGTAAGGCTAAATAATCATATTGTACGGACATATCACAACCACCGATATAGTAAGGCTAAATAATCATATTGTAAAGCCATATCACTACCACCGATATAGTAAGTCTAAATAATCACATTGTAAGAACATATCACTACCACCGATATAGTAAGGCTAAATAATCATATTGTAAAGACATATCACTACCACCGATATAGTAAATCTAAATAATCACATTGTAAGGACATATCACTACCACCGATATAGTAAGTCTGAATAATCATATTGTAAAGACATATCACTACCACCGATATAGTAAGTCTAAATAATCATATTGTAAAGACATATCACTACCACCGATATAGTAAGTCTAAATAATCATATTGTAAGAACATATGACTACCACCGATATAGTAAATCTAAATAATCATATTGTAAGAACATATGACTACCACCGATATAGTAAATCTAAGTAATCATATTGTAAGAACATACTGTAAATCTGGTGATAATCGTCAGGTATAATAGTCGTGAATTTCACAAGAAGGACAAATGCGCGAATAAAGGAATCTCACGAAAATTATTATAATAGTGCTACCTATTATCGAGATCAATTATTCGTAAATTGTAGACATCGCGAAAAAAAAAATTCAAAATAAAAAATTCGTGAAAATTACGTGATCTACATTATCACTACGACCCATATAGTAAATCTGAATAATTATATTGTAAGAACATATCACTACCATCCATATAGTGAGTCTAAATAATCATATTGTAATAATCACCGACATAGTAAAAATAGTCTAAATAATCATATTTTAATGAAATATCACTACCACCGATATATTAAGTATAAATAATCATATTGTAAGGACATATCACTAACACCGACATAGTGAGTATAAATAATCATATTTTAATGACATATCACTTCCACCGATATATTAAGTATAAATAATCATATTGTAAGGACATATCACTACCACTCATATCCCATATAGTAAAACAGACAATATAACTATATATTAATCACCGATATTGATGTTTCAGGGCGTTGCACAGCCTACTTTAATGTCACAAAAATCAAATGGTTTGTGTGTGTATACTTTACATTTTTAGCGAGACTTGAAAAGCAAAATATAATATTTTTAAAAAGGATTTATGGTGTCTATGGCTACCAATATATATTACATTTCAGTTAGAGGAAGCATGTACGAAAAATGAAAAAATACAAATTTGCACATTTTTTATTCGAATTTTCATTATTTGATATACCAAAAACGTATTTGTGGTATAGATCTGCATCATTTCACGTTCTATAGTCTGTCCATCGGCATTACTGCCCTAGCATAAATTATCTAACTGATATTTAGAATAATTATGTCTGTATTGAATTATAAAGGAAACCGTACGTGATTTTAAAAAAGTGTGTTATTTTTTGAAGCTGTACAGTGTGTACCTCTCTCGTAAATTTTCTAGCATTGTATTGTTCACAATAATATCTCACAGACACTCAACTTCGTGACACGTTTCTTGATATTTTCATAAAATACATCTTAACAACCCGGTAAGGATGTGTTGAACTAACCAATTGAAGTATTTCTTAGATATATTTATATTCATTATGACATGATATAGACATCCCTAACGATGCTTGATAAGCTCTGTGAGCCATCTATTATTGGAAGGACAGGGTATGTATCTGACTGAGATTGATCCGGGTTCCTGAGCCTCTCAGCATTGAGAGTCACGTGATGGTGCTAATTACCACAGCCATACAAATGTCGCCAGAAAATGCCATTGTTACCAACGGACTACATTCATGTTAACAGAAGGAGCTCTACATTATAAAGAGCTGCGATTGCTGTAAATAAAATACAATAATATCATCAAGCAAACACAATTTCATATCATTGCATACAGTATGCCATATCAGAGAAATCGTAGTGAATGCTTAAACGCAAGCTAGGTCGGAGGTTGGTGCTTATATTTCATTGTGGCAATAGAAGCAATCAGGTGGGGTCACAATGGGCGTGGCTTAATATTGTCTGCTCAAAAACAGGTGTAGAGGGATGATTTTATCGGCTGCTTGCGGCATAAGATGAGCATAGAGAACGGTGATTTTTTGTGAAGGGATTGACAAATGCTATGTCTTCAATATTTCACATAAATTGTTTGAAATAAAATGTGGACAACTTGTGAATACTAGCCTGTGCAACGCCCTTGAAAGGGTATAAAGTTTAATGGCAAGAATGAATGATGATAGCAATGAACAAGGTGCATTTAACGTTGATACTGGATTTTATAAATCCAGCATATGATTTACATATGATAGACTGAATTACATATGTCCATATTGGATGATTATAAAATTTAGGATACACTTCACATATTTACATTGATAGAAGTCCCAAATAAAACTATGGTCTCACAAGACTGATCTAAAAATTTAAAATAATTGCAAATGTAAAGAGCGAACATTATTATCTTGAATTTAATCTACACATAAATAGGTCTCGAAAGCTTAAAGAAAAAAATACCGTGCAAGCACTCAAATACCCCTCGACTCATGCAGTGACTCTATATATGCCAGGTTTCAAGGCAATTCATTGAAAATAAGAACAATTTATTAAATTTGATAAAAAAAAATGGCAGCCGCAGCTTAGTTTTCAGTCTCACATGAAACGGACAATACTAATAGACTCACAGACCCAGGTTTCGAGGGAATTTAAAAAAAAGGTAAAAAAATTAGTCGCCAGGTGGCGGCCATTTTAATTATCGGTGGAAAGCTGAAATTCTAATCAGGTCATCTCCATACTCATGGGTAGCTTCACATAAAAAATTGGAGATATTCAAAAATTATTTTTCAAGTTATCGCGTTAACAAGGAATTTTTAAATTAAAAAATCAAGATGGCCGCCATAGCCTCGTTTTCACTAAAACGGCCAATGCCAATAGACTCGCAGACCCCGAAAACCTATATATACCAGGTTTCGAAGGAAATCTAAGAAAAAAAGTAAAAAAAAATTTTTTAATCGCATGGTGGCGGTAATTTTGATATTCGATTGAAAGCTGAAAACCTAATCAGGTCATATCCATAATCATGTGCAACTCCACATAAAAAATTGGAGAGATCCAATAATTATTAGTTATCGCGTTAACAAGGAATTTTGTAATTCAAAAATAAAGATGGCCACCATAGCCTCGTTTTCGGTTGCACGCGAAAACGAATAATGCCAACAGACTCGCAGACCCTGAAAACCTATATATACCAGGTTTCAACGGAATGATAAAAAAAAAAATTAAGTCAAAAAAAAAAAAAGTCGCCAGGTGGCGGCCATTTTGATTATCGGTGGAAAGCTGAAAATCTAATCAGGTGATCTCCATACTCATGGGTAACTTCACGTAAAATATTGGAGAGATCCAAAAATTATTTTTCAAGTTATCGCGTTAACAAATTTTTTTTAAATCTTCAACCTTGACCTTTGACCTTGGGTAAAAAAAGTGCAGGGAGGGGTTGAATGTTTGTATGAATTATGAATTTATTCTGTTTAACCATGTTGGTGTAGTAGCCAAAAGAGTGTGTGCGGCGGCGATGACGGCGGCGCACGAAGGGGACGACAATACCCCTTCGGACACAACGGGCCGAGGGGTAAATAACGGGTTTAAATTTTTAAGGTCGTTTTTCTTCATTCTTTGGTGTAAAGATCTCAGAGTTTGTGTTTCAGATCATAAAGAAACTGACACGCATATAACATATAATACGACCTTAAAAAAGAAAAAAAACTTTAGTGTTTCAAGGGATGTACACCTTGTGTCTAAATCCTACTAATGCCCACATACCAAAACAAACGATATAACTATATCTTAACCACAGATGTAAGGAAATATCATTACCGCCCACATAGTAAAACATACGATATAGCTATATCGTAACAACAGACGTATACTCAGAATAAGACAATTAATGGATTTTTAAAATATCACTATGGTCACTAGTATCATAACCGCATATGATCGACTGATGAAGTATAATAAATAACACATCACATATTTTCATATCCAATGTACTATTGCAAGAATATATATTCTAAATTTAAGTTAACAAGTAGATCATTACACTATATTATACATGTCATTGGTTGTTTATAAAATATAGCATACAAATGATATCATAACATTGATAGGAATCACAAATAAGACTATAGCTTCACAGAATTGACGGCACAATTTAAAATAATTGCAGACATAGAAAGAGAATAATAATTTTCTGAATGCAAACTCTGGATAAATAGCTCTGCCAAGTTTAAAACCAATAAAACAAACTGGGTTTAAATTAGTTAGGTTGTTTTTCTTCTTTAGTTTGTTATTTTGATGTAAAGACCACATAGCTTGTGCTTCAGATAATATACAAACTGTCATGCACATAACATCTAATATGACCCTAAAAAACACTAAGCCTGTAGTGTTTCTATGGCAATCAAATGACGTACAAAAAGTGTCTGACAAATCATACTGAACGACTGATCTGACAATGTAAGGACATCCCACTACCACCCATATAGTAAAACACACAATATAACTATATCGTAACCACCGACATTCGTGTTTAAAAGGATACAAGATTTTGGTGGCAACAATAAATAATGACAGCGTTTTCAAAGCTAAACTTGAATGAATTGTGGTGAATAAAGTCACACTTAGAATAACGCAAATAGTGGACTTCCTAAATATCACTACGTTCACTCCCATAATATCTGCAAATTCTAAACTGACAAAATATAATACAAGCATAACATTACATATTTCAACATTCAATAAAGCTATAAAGTTATATCTTTTCTTACGTTGGCTAAATAATTTGAGTCTGTAGGTCATAACAAGACAAAAACAGAAAATTATCAAAACTAAACATAAAATGGCACCAAAAGCAATTTTTTGGATATATTTCAGCAGACCAAAGCATGCTACTGCATTGTTTGATTCACTTATACATTTATTTGTAGTAGGTAATATGCAGCAAATGAGTGGATTAGTGACAAATACCCAACACTGATCATGTACAAATATTGACAAATCACCATGAAATGGTACTTGTCGCAATTGAACAAGTCTCATAGCAGCAATTGATATTTTAATAAAAATACTTTTAATTGGATTCCCGTTCAATTTTATGATAACTAGATGGACAATTTTCAGGGAATCAGCTGTTACGTCAGTGAATAAATTGTTGCTCAAATCCACGATGTGCAAGAATTTAAAAAGATGATGAGACAAAAAGGTCAGCGATTTTAATTTATTTTTACTGAAGTCGGCAATCAGCAACCTGTAGATATCCGGAGAAGTATCAGACTGACCAGCAATCATACTATTCAAAGAACAGGACGAAACATCAATGTACAAAATGTGATGTAAAGGGAAATTGTTCAGATTTAATGTTCCAATACTTATTTCTATCAGGATTGATCTGAAATAAAATAAGGTTGAATCACTTTTTCCCATGTTTTCAAGGAAAATAACATCTTTACAAAATACGACATACCCTTCACACGTGCACCCAACTGGACAATTAGGACACCAAACTTCATCATCAAATGTATAAAGACAATCCGTATTACCATCACAGAGGTTTTCAGCTCCAACACATCGGTTTTCACCTCTGCATTTCAGTGCTCCAGGACAGACTAGCTGGTCACATAACGTCTCGTCCTCACCATAAAGACAATCTTGCTGACCATTACACAAGGTGGCCAAACGAATACAATGAAATGCTTTACATTTAAACATACCTGGGCATAAAATAGGGTGACATATTCTTAATTTGTCAGCAAAAGTATTTGAAATTGAGCGCACATTAGTGTGACATATATTAACAATATCGATCGAATTATAAATTTCAGCATTCATGTTATTTTTACTTGCATGAATTTGTGGAATATCTTGTTTTGTATGAAGTTCTTTCATGTGTTTAATTTCGGTCTTTAAAAGGTTACTTATTATACTTGTGGAATAGGACGCAGTTGAGTTGGACTCATGAACTTGCATGCTGCCTATATAACCTTTTGGCAGATTGTTTTCTTTACAAAAGAGTATTTCATCTACTAAGACCATATTATTATATATTCCGTCGCATATAGAGTGTATAAACAGAGTCAATACGCTTTCGGCTTGTGAGCAGTTGTGAGACAGTTGACAAGGCACATTAAAACTCAACAAATCTCCGCTGACCATTTCTGACGTAAAATCACAATTTATCTCATCACTTCCATCAAAACAATCGTTTTCTTTATCACATTTATAAATTACCAAAATACATGTATGATCTTTACACTGATAATGACCTGTTTGACATGTGATAATATATAGCTGACTTTTCTTCTCGCAAACTAAAATATCAACTTTATAGTTTTCATAGCACGATCTATATTTAGCACCCCAACCCTGTAAGAACATAGTGAATTTTTGAAGCAAATGCCAGCCATTGTGAATATATTGAATAATACCACATTGGGTGCTGAAATTAGCAAATATGTCAATATGTGGTGGAAAGCTCTTTTTTCCTCCTTGTTTTACAATACTGATAAATACATGATGTAGTAATATAATAGCTATTTTATTATGAGCAACGTTTTGTAGAAGTGGCTGGCCAAAAACAGAGCTGGTGAGATTATGTCTATTAGCAGTAAAAAACCCACTGGACTCGGAAGGCTTCAAATGCGCCAACGTTAAACGGAGCCTGCGATCAGTTTCCTGTGGATAGCCATGATTGTAAACTGTCATGGACAATATGGCGCTATCTCTAGACTTACATTCATCACTAGCATGCCTGTAGGATATATTGAATGTAGCTTTTAATGCGATGTAACATTTACCAGTTCCTTTCAGAAGAAACCAACCCTGCTCACAAGTTTCAGTTATAGGCGCTGGGTTGTATATTTCTGATCTTCTTATGTAGTTCTGACATACATAAGCTGCATTAACAGTGCGATCACAAGGTATTGTAACCCATACCGAGAGGCCAAGCACAGTAAATGGGACAACTATAGTACAGTTGTCTGCAAGAAAAGAATCCATGGATGAACTTGAATTTATGTGTTTTTTCTATCGTTTCAGATAAAACTCCATCAGAAACAATTACCAATTTGAATTGAGGATCTCCCATATAATGTTCACGTTGGAACCATAGCGTGGTTGTTATAGGTCCACCGTCAATCCAGTGAGTGAAATCTCCCTGCAAAATACAACAACATGTCAGGGACGGACACAGGATCTGAAGAAAGAGGGGCTTGTCTCCAAGAATTTTTCATGTAGGCCTATATTTAGACCAATTTATGGTCTTTGCGGACGAATTTGTTGAAAATAGGATTAGCACCTGAATTTTGGATCATATTTTATATCGAACACACTATGAACACTATTGATACATAATGTTTTATTTGCCTTCAGCTCCAGATGTGCATTGTTACTGCACCCAAACGTCTTCATTATGATCGGTTATGCAATTTATTTTGAATAAAGCTCTCTCCAAAATATGCGGTTTTGTTCAAGCATGGTTGCTTGAATAAAATGAAATGATACGTGTTTTAGGCCACCTTTGTGTACATATAGGATAAGCTGGGCCAGGAGAAAATCCTGATGATGGTGACATGCATGAGATGACACTACCCTCCAGACACAAGATTCAATAGTGGACATCAGAATCGGGGGGGGGGGGGGTAAAACACGGGGAGGCTACTATAGCGAACATTAGTGCTCTAGGGGTCAAAATACTGAAACGCTCTTATAGTGGACGTCAGAATCCAGGGATTAAATCTCACCTCTGCATCCCGCTTCGCGCCAAGGAGCAAACCATGCAGGGATATGCCTGTCTTGCACAAAACTGTATTCAACATAGCTGCAGGCAGCGAGCGAGATAATGTCATATTCATTTTTATACAATGTTTTTGTGCTTTTTCCCATGTCGTCTGTCTGAATTGAGAAAATACATATATTAAACACCTGCATATAGCTAAAAAGATCACTGACAAAAATTATCGAAAATTATGCAAATTATCATGTAGATTTTGAGTTGAAATATTTTAGTTTATACAAGGAGCCATGGGTGGATTAAATATAAAACTGTTCCATTTCAATAAGAAAATCACATTTTGGCTCAAAGTTTAGGCAATAATCGTGTTGATCTTAACCCAGTTGACTCATCTTATTTCAGTTTGAAATTTCTCCAATCAAAAGAACGTGGTGAGACACTTATCAACATCCCATAATATCCTCTAGGCAATACGCTGCTGTGCTACTGGTCATTATTAAACGTATGTGCTGATACCGGTCGTGAAAATATCACTTAACCTAGTATGAATGTAGCCAAAGTGTTATCAGGCTTAGGACAGCTTTTTATCGTGCAATAATTAGTTTAATCACGTGACCATGTATTATGAATTCAATAATACACGTCTAGGCTGATGTTACAACGCCGAATATTGTTTATTCATGCTATAATTTTGGGACCACTAAATGGATCAACTGACGGTTTATTTAATCTTGTTTCTCCATATCGTAACACTCAGAGCATAATAGCACTCGACTTTGCCTTGTGCTGTTACAGCTCTGACCATTACGATACCCATTCTAATTTTGAGACAACGATGTATTATCAGGTGGTAAGCCTGTTCCTAGTGGACCCCTTTCCCGGGATACTTACTTGGTGACGAGAAATTACATTTTAAATTGGAAATGATTGGTGTATTGTTATATTTTAATAAAATTTACCTAATCAAGTCGTCTTTTTAACTTTTCAGAATGAAAGCAACTTTGAACTTCCAAAGAAGTGTTTTGAAGAACGTCGAACGACGTTTACATTATTGGCGTGAAGCATGGTAATTTAATGACCTCGGGAACCCATTGCCTGACAAGCCCGGCCAATTTCATATATTTGTATTTATACAGAAGCCCGGCAAACCTAAGTAGATAACTCACTTGTATAAATGACGTCATGGACATTTCACCTGATGCCAAGCTATGATAGCTGAATATTTCGAATAACTTGATTATATTTATGAATGGTCATCTAATTTTTACAGGAATAACATTTTTATTCATGTTGGGACTAATGACATATTTGCATCAATGATATCAAACTAAATTATGTAGGGTTCTTTAAAGAAATTACAATTTCCAAGATGAAATGATAAGATGTGATAATAGATAGGTAGCCAACCTTGTGTTGTATAAATGATATATATAATTACTATCCGTGAATTCATTATCTTCTGGAAAGACTGATATTCGAACAGCTTTGAAAACAAATTGACAACGTCCACAATAGGAAGGCAGTTCTTTTACAGGTGGAATCACAATAGCTTTAAAGCCTTCGTTATGAAAACCTGTGTAGATTCCTTGATCAAAGGGAGAAGTATATTCATATACTGTCTGTTCTTCTTCTCGCAATACAGTTACCACATAATGATATGCCCTGCATTTACGTGGACAATAAGCATCATAACTATATTTGATAAGAAAACCTGATCCAGCTTGTCCTATGTTAGAAGTATATAGAAAATGCCTATATGAATTGGGGGATATAGGTATGTACCTATTTGTACATGCTTTCTCTAGTTGCAGTGTGTAATTGAATGCTCTGTAATACATGGGAAGAACTTTCATGTTAGTTCTAAATATATGGCCACACTTTGATTGTCTTAACTCGACAGCCATTTGTAAAAACTTGTCTTCCCCACAAATTGATGGCAGAGATATGTTTGCCGTGTATAAATATTCAAAGGAATGAAATAGGTTTGTCGTGTCAATTTTGTATAATTTGACAAAGGAGTTAATATGCATAGGTGATGAATCTATCTTCCTTCCGCTTTGTTGTGAATATCTTGCTGTGCCTATTGGCCAATTATCTGATGATAAAGCTGTTATATTATATGGCTCATTATATTTGTAGTTACTGGAGACACAAGGATAAAGTGTATGAGTTGATGTCACCTTTAAGGTCGAGACCCCAATTTCTCCGTGGTCAGCCACAAATGACATTTTACATTTATTATAATCGTTCATGTATTGTGAGGAGCATACTACAACCAAACATGTTATGTATGGGTCAGGATCGACTCTATATGTTGTAGGCACATCAGAAGAGTCCATTACATCCCTATCCATATAAAATGTTGGACAAAAATATTTTGAGGTTCCCAATAGCAACAGAACAGCTTCTCCTTCAGAATAACCAGTGTAAAACACTATCATAATCTGTAAGCGCTTTCGCATGCTCCAAAGATCATAATAATGATGGGTCTCACATATATTTATAACCTTGGTGTCCGCAAACTTTACAAACATACCTCCATATTGACAGTTCCAGGCACTGTCCTGCCCTGTGATCATACTAGATCCAGTGAAAATAAACCTCCTTATGTGAACACTTGGCGTGAGGCGCTCAATGCTCTCAAAGTTCTCATAGCAAATGTTTGTTGATATTGACTCTACAATCAAAACAAGAGTATTGGGGTTTCTTCGGCATAATGGGGCCCTTACATGCTGCTTTAAATTAATTTTTACACGAAAAAGTATTGGCGATTTGAGTGATTTTTTTAAAGTAATGAAAGCACAAAACGCTGACGTCCTCATGTTTAGTACTTTAAATTTTTTCAGCGATGCGCTGTTCAACACAAAATGAAGTTTGCTTAATATTCCAGGTCCGTCATAGAATACTAGTTCAGAATCTGCCAGATTTAGTTCCATGACATCAAATCCTAAATTGTACATCGAATGTGTAACTATGTGATACATAAATGTCTCTGTCTTCAAATAGTGATTAGGATCCCACTGGAGCACAGTATAAGTACCATAGCCTGAATGGATGTATGTATGCTGTGCAAAACGGTGGAGCCATGATAAAATATAACTACCATAAAATATGTTTGTCTTAAAATGTAGATATGGTATAATAGACAATTTAATGTAGGCTTTGGTTTTTGTTTTTACCATAGTCCAAGGCAGTCGTTTCCCACAGAAAAATACACCATCACTTGTGGGGTTGTCACGAAATGACAGTGCATGTGATTCACAGCCAAATCGGTTCCACGCGAAATCAAATAACAATATATATAGCTGTATAGCGAAACCTTTGTAGACTTTGATGTAAACAAATTTGGGAAAATATAATTGTCCTGTATTCAAGGTCACCATTCCACAGTACGTAGAGCTTTGAGACAGGGCAGCTGTGTTTTGATGGACATCAGCTGTGAAATGTGATTTAACACAGTGTGAGATATGCTTTCCCATGCAATTAAACATCGTCATTTTAGTCATCTTTATTGAGAATAAACTTGGAGTTTGAATAAAACATTTGATAATATCTGCTATGATGATCTCTCTCTGTGGCTGATTGTGTTTTGTTATCGCAGTCAAATAATTGGTTTCTGTACATGAAATGAATACCAGTAGTACGCCTATGACCGATACAAATGGTCTAAGTGCCATAATCATCTCCTCTGTCAGAAAAAAATGATCATGTAAGCAGACTGCAAAAACCTAAATTAAAATAAATGCAAACAGGAAAAATAAAAAACAACTTTCACAATATAATTTAAATTTCTTAAAAGAACGATACATGGGACATAATACTAGAGTAGGCTTATATTAAATTCTGAGAAAGTGTTAAGTTGGGCGATTTAATTTATTACTGAAGTGAAAAATAAATGGTTGCTGCAAAAGATAATACATAGTATAATAACTTTTTATCTTATCAACTTTTACAATTTAATAATAAATAGATAATTAGTGGGGACATTTGAAGATAAACTTACTGTTCTGTGCGAAGACTAACTGTTTACTGAGAATAGGTCACATATCGCTCCGTTTTTTTAATTTTATGATAGTGCAATAATATCTTTGCCATCCATATAACATCTTAAGCACCACATAACACATTTTCAATCAGCTATGGTAACGTCTTTTAGCTTAAGTTAGGTGACGTTATACATGGAAATATAGAGTTATAATACAATAAAATCTCAGTTTGACAGTGATTTCAGGGAGTATTGCTTCAACATTGACATAATTTTAAATCGTTGACGAATACACAGAAGCACGCTTGAGTAGTAAGATGGTCACAGTTACCGGCAATAACCTGATCTACAGAGGTGTTATGTGGCTGTACCACCATAATGTCATAACACTAGATCTGTTATATAATATTTCAAGTATCAGGTTAACTAACTATAATATGGACGTGATGCTAATGTCAATAACTTAAACACGACGAAGCCTGTAATGTGATAGGCATCAGAAAAAGGTCGCACTGTTATTGGTGATACATTAGATTGGAGAATAATATCAATGACTGTTATCACAGCAAGATTATGTGTTCAAGGGAATAGAACAAAAACAACAGCTTGGCAAATCTAGCAATTCGAAACGCCATAATAGTTTACCGGATTAACTTTCTCACTTTATCAGATCATATCAATTTGCAGCGACATTAAACAAATACCCACCAGTTCAGCTCTCATTGTTATAAATACTAGTGATTTAACACTATGCCCGCTCAGTTATCTTATTAAGACACAACAGCTCTCATCGTTATCAATACTGGTAATTTACCACTATGCCCGCTCAGTTATCTTATTAAGACACAACAGCTCTCATCGTTATCAATACTAGTAATTTACCACTATGCCCGCTCAGTTATCTTATTAAGACACAACAGCTCTCATCGTTATCAATACTAGTAATTTAACACTATGCCCGCTCAGTTATCTTATTAAGACACAACAGCTCTCATCGTTATCAATACTAGTAATTTAACACTATGCCCGCTCAGTTATCTTATTAAGACACAACAGCTCTCATCGTTATAAATACTAGTAATTTAACACTATGCCCGCTCAGTTATCTTATTAAGACACAACAGCTCTAATCGTTATCAATACTAGTAATTTAACACTATGCCCGCTCAGTTATCTTATTAAGACACAACAGCTCTCATCGTTATCAATACTAGTAATTTAACACTGCCCGCTCAGTTATCTTATTAAGACACAACAGCTCTCATTGTTATCAATACTAGTAATTTAACACTATGCCCGCTCAGTTATCTTCCTCAATTGTTTACCGCGAGTTCGAGTGAGTGCCAAATACTCATATTTGTGCAGCTTGTGACAAAATAATTGCAAATCTATTGTGTAAGCATTCATTTCAGGGATATTATCTGCTAATCATGCTAACAAAGCAAATTAACCCTGTCAAGCCTGAGTAGTTTACCAATGGCATCTACATGCACTACAAGGCGCGAATTGCTGTCGACTTGTAGTGGATGAAGATGACTTGAATTAAAGAAAAAATAAAGAAAATTGCCATGTATTGGTAAACCAGTTTCATGGACATTTTCGTTCTAAAAACCTTAGTTGAAGGGAAGTTAAGTATGTTTTGAGGGGTGTAAAATGATGCTTTAATGCATCGTGAGGGCTTAAAGGGTTAAAAACGACTATGGTCGTGCCTAGCGTTTAATGGGTTAACCCTTAAAGCGCTGATTTAATTTGTAAAAAACATCGCAACAAAGTGGGGTTTTTTCAATTTAAAATCATCATAAATGTCATAGTTAGCTCTTTCTGATTCATTTGAATACCTGTGTTATGCGTCTACGACCATTAGGAATATTTTTATTCTTGCAGAGCGGGGATCGACTTTAGTCGTCAGAATCTGACGTCTACAGACGTCAGATTCTGACGACTATAGTCGATCCCCGCGCTGTAAGGAGTAAGCACCTAGGTACCCTATAGGCCTATACCGATATCAAATCACACAGCTAGCACGATACGTAGACCCAATGCTGGGTTAAAACTGGGCCAGCGTCACAGACGATGGCCCAACCCTAGACCAGTATTCGGACAACGTCACGTGTTTTCTGATAAAATAAATAATCAGATTGTAAGGACATATCACTACCACCAATATAGTAAGTGTGAATAATTATATTGTAAGGAAATATCACTACCATTGATATAGTAAGTCTAAATAATCATTTTGTAAGAACATACTGTTGATCTGGTAATATTCACGAGGTCATATTTTTTGCGAATTTCGCGAGGAGGACAAATTCGCGAATTCGAGTATCACGCGGAAATGATTATAAAAGTGCTATTATAATAGTCGCGAATTGTAGACATCACAAAAATCCCAAATTCCCGAAAATCTAAACACGCGAAAATTATCAGCTCTACAGTATCACTATCACCGAAATAGTAAGTCTAAAAAATCATATTGTAAGGACATATCACTACCACCGATATAAGTCTAAAAACTCACGTTGGTGTCAGTCAACTCGCCCCGAAACTAACTCACCCCACCCAACTCGCCCGATATTTATTTCAACTGGCTCCAAACCACTGTCCCCACTTTATAGCAACTGTGCCCAACATGTATACCAACTCGCCCCACATTTATGCCAACTCGCCCCAAATTTATACCAACCTACCCCACATTTATACTAGCTCGCCCCATATGTATGCCAACTCGCCCCACATATATGCCAACCCGTCGTAACCCACTCGCCCACATTATAGCAACTTGCCACATATATACCCACTCGCCCAACATTTATACCAACTCGCCCCACATTTATGTCAACTCGCCCCACATATATGCCAATTCGTCCCAACCCACTCGCCCCACATTATACCAACTCGCCCCAGATAATATTAGCAACATTTAAATAAATAAGGTTTCGTAGATGACGTTAGTTATGAATTATTGTGAAACATTTCCTATGGCGCTTACATTATTATCCACTGGTACGTCCTCTTTTGGGATGATAGGACTTCACATTTGATATCAAACTTTTAACCGGCACATTTACCTTTACTTTTTAACTGACTCAAGTTACCATGATAATGCGTATGTCACACTTTGCGGCCCAAATCTGGTATTCTACTCCCTAATTTAAATAACAACTGAATGACGGCTTTTTAAAATCATCCAAGTAAACATTTCTAAATTATCTCTTAGGCCTACTAATGTTCCCATCAAAAATAAATTAGTGGAAAACGGAATATGAAGTTATTTCATAATAATATTAGAATATAAAGTTATTTCATAATAATATTACTACCAAAAATGAATTTAAAAAAGAAATATAAGGTCGAGCTATCAACATATGATACATAATATTATAATGCTGTCTCTGCGATAATTATATCATATTGAATGACCAATATGCAGTGTCATGAGATATATGTCAACTTTATTTATGTAAGCCTCGTATAATGAATATAAAACACCTTTAAAATATAGTATTGTTTGTAAGTTATGTGAGCTATTATGAAGTAATCTGATAAATTATTTTGATTAATTAGTGTGGTAAGAGCAGTCATATGCCCAGCCTAATTGGTATGAGAATTGGGAGAGTTGGCAGAAACGTGGGGCGAGCTGGTAAGAAAAGTGGACGAGTTGGTAAAAGTTGGGACAAGTTGGTCAGAAAATTGGGGCGAATTGACAAACAACATATGGCAAGCTGATAGTAGAAGTGGGGCGAGTCTGTAAGGTGGGCGAGCTGGTTTTGGGGCGAATTGAATGTAATCCATCACTATCAGTACCACCAATATAGTAAGTCTAAATAATCATATTGTAAGGACATATCACTACCACCGGGGATACTGGGATGATTGCTAGTAGTAGTACTTTTCGCCCCCATCTGGGGAGGGTCATTAGGGATCTGTTTCGTCTGTTGGATGCTGTTACGGCATTGTACGGAAGCACTAGTTTACAGCAATCATCCAAGGGCAGCTGCAGCCACCTCGTATCTGGCTATAATCTTAGGGCGGATTGCCAGTGGCGTACCCTGGTTCCTCCGCTCAACAGCGGAGCCAATGCAGCACCCGCATCACATCAGTGTTGGCGCTGATGTAGGCCGTGGTAGCCTTAAATGACCAGCAATAGCGTGTTTGACATTAGGTCTCTCACGTGGGATGAATGGAGTTACCCAGAGGGAGTGATCCTTCCTATTGTTACTCCGGGGACTATCCGATCCGAGGATAGCGGAGCTGCGCGAAATGCCACAGAGTTTCATCAATAAATTGTACAGCAAAACTCAAGTCTCCTGCCGTCTGGGCATGTCTGGGGGTATAACCCCTAGACATGCCCAGAACCCCTTATCGGGCGAGCGAAGGAAAACACTCTCAATAACCCACCATGCCCTATCACCCCCACCCTCACATCATCATCTGTACATCATTCATTTCATCAATTGACTACAACGTTTTTATCGTATTATAATGTCACTTAAAAGACCTTTTCTACCCAAAAGTGACGTAAAGCAATGATTTATTACTACTACTACACTAACACCGATATAGTAAGTCTAAATAATCATCATATTGTAAAGACATATCACTACCACCGAAATAGTAATTCCAAATAATTATATTATAAGCATATATCACTACAGCTGGTGATATTCACGAGGTCATAATTTTTGTGAGGAGGACAAATTCGAGAATTTGAGGATATCGCAGATTTTTTTATAATAGTGTTACCTATCATCGAAATCGATAATTTGGCAACTCTAGACATCGCACAAAATCACAAATACTGGAAAAACACGCCAAAATTACCAGTTCTACAGTATCACTATCACCGAAATATTAGGTCTGAATATTAATATTGTAATTACATATCACTAAAACCGATATAGTGTGTCTAAATAATGGTAGTTGAATGACATATCACAACCTACCGATATAGTAAGTCTCAATAGTTATATTGTGAGAACATCTCACTACCACATATTACAGATCTGATCTACAGTATAGTAAGTCTAAATAATCATATTGTACGGACATATCACTACCACCGATATAGTAAATCTAAATAATCATATTGTAAGGACATATCACTAGCACCGCTATAGTAAGGCTAAATAATCATATTGTACGGACATATCCCTACCACCGATATAGTAAATCTGAATAATCATATTGTAAGGACATATCACTACCACCGATATAGTAAGGCTAAATAATCATATTGCAAGGACATATCACTACCACCGATATAGTAAGGCTAAATAATCATATTGCAAGGACATATCACTACCACCGATATAGTAAGGCTAAATAATCATATTGTAAAGACATATCACTACCACCGATATAATAAATCTTAATAATCATATTGTAAGGACATATCACTACCACCGATATAGTAAGGCTAAATAATCATATTGCAAGGACATATCACTACCACCGATATAGTAAGGCTAAATAATCATATTGTAAGGACATATCACTAACACCGATATAGTAAATCTAAATTATCATATTGTAAGGACATATCACTACCACCGATATAGTAAGGCTAAATAATCATATTGTAATGACATATCACTACCACCGATATAGTAAGGCTAAATAATCATATTGCAAGGACATATCACTACCACCGATATAGTAAATCTAAATTATCATATTGTAAGGACATATCACTACCACCGATATAGTAAATCTAAATTATCATATTGTAAGGACATATCACTACCACCGATATAGTAAGTCTAAATAATCATATTGTAAGAACATACTGTAAATGTGATGATAATCGTCAGGTTTAATTTTCGTGAATTTCACCAGGAGGACAAATGCGCGAATAAAGGGATCTCACGAAAATTGGTGCTTATATTTCATTGTGGCAATAGAGGGAAACCGGTGGGGTCACAGTGGGCGTGGCTTAATATTGTCTGCTCAAAAACAGGTGTAGAGGGATGGATGATTTTATCTGCTGCTTGCGCCAAGAGATGAGCATAGAGAACGGTGATTTTTTGTGAAGGGATTGACAAATGCTATTTCTTCAAAATTTAACAAAAATTGTTTGAAATAAAATGTGGACAATTTGTGAATACTAGCCTGTGCAACGCCATTGAAAGGGTATAAAGTTTAATGTCAAGAATGAATGATGATAGCAATGAACAAGGTGCATTTAACGTTGATACTGGATTTTATAAATCCAGCATATGATGGACTGATGTCGAATAAAAAAAATAGCGAATTACATATTTCCATATTGGATGATTATAAAATTTAGGATACACTTCACATATTTACATTGATAGAAGTCCCAAATAAAACTATGGTGTCACAAGATTGACCTGAAAATTTAAAATAATTGCAAATGTAAAGAGCGAACATTATTATCTTGAATTTAATCTACACATAAATAGGCCTCGAAAGCTTAAAGAAAAAAATACCGTGCAAGCACTCAAATACCCCTCG
This sequence comes from Flabesymbios commensalis, assembly GCA_964017125.1. Classification (NCBI taxonomy): domain Eukaryota; kingdom Metazoa; phylum Annelida; class Polychaeta; order Terebellida; family Flabelligeridae; genus Flabesymbios; species Flabesymbios commensalis. Next base: position 6,848,264 of record OZ024903.1, on the reverse strand, counting down.
ACTCATGCAGTGACTATATATGCCAGGTTTCAAGGCAATTAATTGATAATAAGAACGATTTATTAAAATTGATTAAAAAAAATGGCCGCTGCAGCTTAGTTTTCAGTCTCACATGAAAACGGACAATACTAATAGACTCACAGACCCAGGTTTCCAGGGAATTTGAAAAAAAAGGTAAAAAAAATTAGTCGCCAGGTGGCGGCCATTTTAATTATCGGTGGAAAGCTGAAATTCTAATCAGGTCATCTCCATACTCATGGGTAAAAAATTGGAGTTATTCAAAAATTATTTTTCAAATTATCGCGTTAACAAGGAATTATTCAATTAAAAAATCAAGATGGCCGCCATAGCCTCGTTTTCAGTCGCACACTAAAACGGCCAATGCCAATAGACTCGCAGACCCCGAAAACCTATATATACCAGGTTTCGAAGGAAATCTGAAAAAAAGTTAAAAAAAAACTTTGATATTCGGTTGAAAGCTGATAATCAAATCAGGTCATCTCCATACTCATATGCAACTCCACATAAAAAATTGGAGAGATCCAATAATTATTAGTTATCGCGTTAACAAGGAATTTTGTAATTCAAAAATAAAGATGGCCACCATAGCTTCGTTTTCGGTTGCACGCGAAAACGAATAATGCCAACAGACTCGCAGACCCTGAAAACCTATATATACCAGGTTTCAACGGAATGATGAAAAAAAAATTGAGTCCAAAAAAAAAAAAAGTCGCCAGGTGGCGGCCATTTTGATTATCGGTGGAAAGCTGAAAATCTAATCAGGTGATATCCATACTCATGGGTAACTTCACGTAAAATATTGGAGAGATCCAAAAATTATTTTTCAAATTATCGCGTTAACAAGATTTTTTTTAAATCTTTGACCTTGACCTTTGACCTTGACCTTGGGTAAAAAAAGCTCAGGGAGGGGTTGAATGTTTGTATGAATTATGAATTTTATATGTTAAACCATGTTGGTGTAGTAGCCAAAAGAGTGTGTGCGGCGGCTGCGGCGGCGGAGACGGCGGCGCATGAAGGGGACGACAATACCCCTTCGGACCCAACGGGCCGAGGGGTAAAAAACGGGTTTAATTTTTTAAGGTCGTTTTTCTTCATTCTTTGGTGTAAAGATCTCAGAGTTTGTGTTTCAGATCATAAAGAAACTGACACGCATATAACATCTAATACGACCTTAAAAAAGAAAAAAAACTTTAGTGTTTCAAGGGATGTACACCTTGTGTCTAAATCCTACTAATGCCCACATACTAAAACAAACGATATAACTATATCTTAACCACAGATGTAAGGAAATCTCATTACCGCCCACATAGTAAAACAAACGATATAACTATATCTTAACCACAGATGTAAGGAAATATCATTACCGCCCACATAGTAAAACATACGATATAACTATATCGTAACAACAGACGTATACTCAGAATAAGACAATTAATGGATTTTTAAAATATCACTATGGTCACTAGTATCATAACCGCATATGATCGACTGATGAAGTATAATAAATAACACATTACATGTTTTCACATTCAATGTACTATTGCAAGAATATATATTCTGAATTTGAGTTAACAAGTAGATCATTACACTATATTAAACATGTCATTGGTTGCTTATAAAATATAGCATACAAATGATATCATAACATTGATAGGAATCACAAATAAGACTATAGCTTCACAGAATTGACCGCACAATTTAACATAATTGCAGACATAGAAAGAGAATAATAATATTCTGAATGCAAACTCTGGATAAATAGCTCTGCCAAGTTTAAAACCAATAAAACAAACTGGGTTTAAATTAGTTAGGTTGTTTTTCTTCTTTAGTTTGTTATTTTGATGTAAAGACCACATAACCTGTGCTTCAGATAATATACAAACTGTCGTGCACATAACATCTAATATGACCCTAAAAAACACTAAGCCTGTAGTGTTTCTATGGCAATCAAATGACGTACAAAAAGTGTCTGACAAATCATACTGAACGACTGATCTGACAATGTAAGGACATCCCACTACCACCCATATAGTAAAACACACAATATAACTATATCGTAACCACCGACATTCATGTTTAAAAGGATACACGATTTTGGTGGCAACAATAAATATTGACAGCGTTTTCAAAGCTAAACTTGAATGAATTGTGGTGAATAAAGTCACACTTAGAATAACGCAAATAGTGGACTTCCTAAATATCACTACGTTCACTCCCATAATATCTGCAAATTCTAAACTGACAAAATATAATACAAGCATCACATTACATATTTCAACATTCAATAAAGCTATAAAGTTATATATTTTCTTACGTTGGCTAAATAATTTGAGTCTGTAGGTCATAACAAGACAAAAACAGAAAATTATCAAAACTAAACATAAAATGGCCCCAAAAACAATTTTTTGGATATATTTAAGCAGACCAAAGCATGCTACTGCTTTGTTTGATTCACTTATACATTTATTTGTAGTAGGTAATATGCAGCAAATGAGTGGATTAGTGACAAATAGCCAACACTGATCATGTACAAATATTGACAAATCACTATGAAATGGTACTTGTCGCAATTGAACAAGTCTCATAGCAGCAATAGATATTTTAACAAAAATACTTTTAATTGGATTTCCGTTCAATTTTATGATAACTAGATGGACAATTTTCAGGGAATCAGCTGTTACGTCAGTGAATAAATTGTTGCTCAAATCCACGATATGCAAGAATTTAAAAAGATGATGAGACAAAAAGGTCGGCGATTTTAATTTATTTTTACTGAAGTCGGCAATCAGCAACCTGTAGATATCCGGAGAAGTATCAGACAGACCAGCAATCATACTATTCAAAGAACAGGACGAAACATCAATGTACAAAATGTGATGTAAAGGGAAATTGTTCAGATTTAATGTTCCAATACTTATTTCTATCAGGATTGATCTGAAATAAAATAAGGTTGAATCACTTTTTCCCATGTTTTCAAGGAAAATAACATCTTTACAAAATACGACATACCCTTCACACGTGCACCCAACTGGACAATTAGGACACCAAACTTCATCATCAAATGTATAAAGACAATCCGTATTACCATCACAGAGGGTTTCAGCTCCAACACATCGGTTTTCACCTCTGCATTTCAGTGCTCCAGGACCGACTAGCTGATCACATAACGTCTCGTCCTCACCATAAAGACAATCTTGCTGACCATTACACAAGGTGGCCAAACGAATACAATGAAATGCTTTACATTTAAACATACCTGGGCATAAAATAGGGTGACATATTCTTAATTTGTCAGCAAAAGTATTTGAAATTGAGCGCACATTAGTGTAACATATAATAACAATATCGATCGAATTATAAATTTCAGCATTTATGTTATTTTTACTTGCATGAATTTGTGGAATATCTGGTTTTGTATGAAGTTCTTTCATGTGTTTAATTTCTGTCTTCAAAAGGTTACTTAGTATACTTGTGGAATAGGTCACAGTTGAGTTAGACTCATGCTGCATGCTGCCTATATAACCTTTTGGCAGATTGTTTTCTTTACAAAAAAGTATTTCATCTACTAAGACCATATTATTATATATTCCGTCGCATATAGAGTGTATAAACAGAGTCAATACGCTTTCGGCTTGTGAGCAGTTGTGAGACAGTTGACAAGGCACATTAAAACTCAACAAATCTCCGCTGACCATTTCTGACGTAAAATCACAATTTATCTCATCACTTCCATCTAAACAATCGTTTTCTTTATCACATTTATAAATTACCAAAATACATGTCTGATCTTTACACTGATAATGACCTGTTTGACATGTGATAATATATAGCTGACTTTTCTTCTCGCAAACTAAAATATCAACTTTATAGTTTTTATAGCACGATCTATATTTAGCACCCCAACCCTGTAAGAACATAGTGAATTTTTTAAGCAAATGCCAGCCATTGTGAATATATTGAATAATACCACACTGGGTGCTGAAATTAGCAAATATGTCAATATGTGGTGGAAAGCTCTTTTTTCCTCCTTGTTTTACAATACTGATAAATACATGATGTAGTAATATAATAGCTATTTTATTATGGGCAACGTTTTGTAGAAGTGGCTGGCCAAAAACAGAGCTGGTGAGATTATGTCTATTAGCAGTAAAAAACCCACTGGACTCGGAAGGCTTCAAATGCGCCAACGTTAAACGGAGCCTGCGATCAGTTTCCTGTGGATAGCCATGATTGTAAACTGTCATGGACAATATGGCGCTGTCTCTAGACTTACATTCATCACTAGCATGCCTGTAGGATATATTAAATGTAGCTTTTAAGGCGATGTAACATTTACCAGTTCCTTTCAGAAGAAACCAACCCTGCTCACAAGTTTCAGTTATAGGCGCTGGGTTGTATATTTCTGATATTCTTATGTATTTCTGACATACATAAGCTGCATTAACAGTGCGATCACAAGGTATTGTAACCCATACCGAGAGGCCATGCACAGTAAATGGGACAACTATGGTACAGTTGTCTGCAAGAAAAGAATCCATGGATGAACTCAGCTTGAATTTATGTGTTTTTCCTATCGTTTCAGATAAAACTCCATCAGAAACAATTACCAATTTGAATTGAGGATCTCCCATATAATGTTCACGTTGGAACCATAGGGTGGTTGTTATAGGTCCACCATCAATCCAGTGAGTGAAATCTCCCTGCAAAATACAACAACATGTCAGGGACGGACACAGGATCTGAAGAAAGAGGGGCTTGTCTCCAAGAATTTTTTCTGTAGGCCTATATTTAGACCAATTTATGGTCTTTTGTCGACGAATTTGTTGAAAATAGGATTAGCACCTGAATTTTGGATCATATTTTATATCGAACACACTATGAACACTATTGATACATAATGTTTTATTTGCCTTCAACTCGAGATGTGCATTGTTACTGCACCCAAACGTCTTCATTATGATCGGTTATGCAATTTATTTTGAATAAAGCTCTCTCCAAAATATGCGGTTTTGTTCAAGCATGGTTGCTTGAATGAAATGAAATGATTAGTGTTTTAGGCCACCTTTGTGCACATGGGCCAGGAGAAAATCCTGATGATGGTGACATGCATGAGATGACACTGCCCTCCAGACACAAGATTCAATAGTGGACATCAGAATCGGGGGGTAAAACACGGAGAGGCTGCTATAGCGAACATTAGTGCTCTAGGGGTCAAAATACTGAGATGCTCTTATAGTGGACGTCAGAATCCAGGGATTAAATCTCACCTCTGCATCCCGCTTCGCACCAAGGAACAAACCATGCAGGGATATGCCTGTCTTGCACAAAACTTTATTCAACATAGCTGCAGGCAGCGAGCGAGATAATGTCATATTCATTTTTATACAATGCTTTTGTGCTTTTTCCCATGTCGTCTGTCTGAATTTAAAAAAATACATATATTACACACCTGCATATAGCTAAAAAGATCACTGACAAAAATTATCGAAAATTATGCAAATTATCATGTAGATTTTGAGTTGAAATATTTTAGTTTATACAAGGAGCCATGGGTGGATTAAATATAAAACTGTTCCATTTCAATAAGAAAATTACATTTTGGCTCAAAGTTTAGGCTATAATCGTGTTGATCTTAACCCAGTTGACTCATCTTACTTCAGTTTGAAATTTCTCCAATCAAAAGAACGTGGTGAGACACATATCAACATCCCAGATTTTCTCCACTAGGCAATACGCTGCTGTGCTACTGGTCATTATTAAACGTATGTGTTGATACCGGTCGTGAAAATATCACTTAGCCTAGTATGAATGTAGCCAAAGTGTTATCAGGCTTGGGACAGCTTTTTATCGTGCAATAATTGGTTTAATCACGTGACCATGTATTATGAATTCAATAATACACGTCTAGGCTGATTTTACAACGCCGAATATTGTTTATTCATGCCATAATTTTGGGACCACTAAATGGATCAACTGACAGTTTATTTAATCTTGTTTCTCCATATCGTAACACTCAGAGCATAATAGCACTCGACTTTGCCTTGTGCTGTTATAGCTCTGACCATTACGATACCCATTCTAATTTTCAGACACCGATGTATTATCAGGTGGTAAGCCTGTTCCTAGTTGACCCCTTTCCCGGGATACCTATTCGGTGACGAGAAATTACCTTTTAAATTGGAAATGATTGGTGTATTGTTATAATTTAATAAAATTTACCAAATCAAATCGTCTTTTTAACTTTTCAGGATGAAAGCAACTTTGAACTTCCAAAGAAGTGTTTTGAAGAACGTCGAACGATGTTTACATTATTGGCGTGAAGCATGGTAATTTAATGACCACGGGAACCCATTGCCCGACAACCCTGGCCAATTTCATTTATTTGTATTTATACAGAAGCCCGGCAAACCTAAGTAGATAACTCACTTGTATAAATGACGTCATGGACATTTCACCTGATGCCAAGCTATGATAGCTGAATATTTCGAATAACTTGATTATATTTATGAATGGTCATCTAATTTTTACAGGAATAACATTTTTATTTATGTTGGGACTAATGACATATTTGTATCAATGATATCAAACTAAATTATGTAGGGTTCTTTAAAGAAATTACAATTTCCAAGATGAAATGATAAGATGTGATAATAGATAGGTAGCCAACCTTGTGTTGTATAAATGATATATATAATTACTATCCGTGAATTCATTATATTCTGGAAAGACTGATATTCGAACAGCTTTGAAAACAAATTGACAACGTCCACAATAGGAAGGCAGTTCTTTTACAGGTGGAATCACAGTAGCTTTAAAGCCTTGGTTATGAAAACCTGTGTAGATTCCCTGATCAAAGGGAGAAGTATATTCATATACTGTCTGTTCTTCTTCTCGCAATACAGTTACCACATAATGATATACCCTGCATTTATGTGGACAATAAGCATCATAACTATTTTTGATAAGAAAACCTGATCCAGCTTGTCCTATGCTAGAAGTATATAGGAAATGCCTATATGAATTGGGGGATATAGGTATGTACATATTTGTACATGCTTTCTCTAGTTGCAGTGTGTAATTGAATGCTCTGTAATACTTGGGAAGAACTTTCATGTTAGTTCTAAATATATAGCCACACTTTGATTGTCTTAACTCGACAGCCATTTGTAAAAACTTGTCTTCCCCACAAATTGATGGCAGAGATATGTTTGCCGTGTATAAATATTCAAAGGAATGAAATAGGTTTGTCGTGTCAATTTTGTATAATTTGACAAAGGAGTTAATATGCATAGGTGATGAATCTATCTTCCTTCCGCTTTGTTGTGAATATCTTGCTGTGCCTATTGGCCAATTATCTGATGATAAAGCTGTTATATTATATGGCTCATTATATTTGTAGCTACTGGAGACACAAGGATAAAGTGTATGAGTTAATGTCACCTTTAAGGTCGAGACCCCAATTTCTCCGTGGTCGGCCACGAATGACATTTTACATTTATTAATCGTTCATGTATTGTGAGGAGCATACTACAACCAAACATGTTATGTATGGGTCAGGATCGACTCTATATGTTGTAGGCTCATCAGAAGAGTCCATTAAATCCCTATCCATATAAAATGTTGGACAAAAATATTTTGAGGTTCCCAATAGCAACAGAACAGCTTCTCCTTCAGAATAACCAGTGTAAAACACTATCATAATCTGTAAGCGCTTTCGCATGCTCCAAAGATCATAATAATGATGGGTCTCACATATATTTATATCCTTGGTGTCCGCAAACTTTACAAACAAACCACCATATTGACAGTTCCAGGCACTGTCCTGCCCTGTGATCATACTAGATCCAGTGAAAATAAACCTCCTTATGTGAACACTTGGCGTGAGGCGCTCAATGCTCTCAAAGTTCTCATAGCAAATGTTTGTTGATATTGACTTTACAATCAAAACAAGAGTATTGGGGTTTCTTCGGCATAATGGGGCCCTTATATGCTGCTTTGAATTAATTTTTACACGAAAAAGTATTGGCGATTTGAGTGATTTTTTAAAAGTAATGAAAGCACAAAACGCTGAAGTCCTCATGTTTAATACTTTAAATCGTTTCAGCGATGCGCTGTTCAACACAAAATGAAGTTTGCTTAATATTCCAGGTCCGTCATAGAATACTAGTTCAGAATCTGCCAGATTCAGTTCCATGACATCAAATCCTAAATTGTACATTGGGTGTGTAACTATGTGATACATAAATGTCTCTGTCTTCAAATAGTGATCAGGATCCCACTGGAGCACAGTATAAGTACCATAGCCTGAATGGATGTATGTATGCTGTGCAAAACGGTGGAGCCATGATAAAATATAACTACCATAAAATATGTTTGTCTTAAAATGTAGATATGGTATAATGGACAATTTAATGTAAGCTTCAGTTTTTGTTTTTACCATGGTCCAAGGCAGTCGTTTCCCACAGAAAAATACACCATCACTTGTTGGGTTGTCACGAAATGATAGTGCATGGGATTCACAGCCAAATCGGCTCCACGCGAAATCAAATGACAATATATATAGCTGTATAGCGAAATCTTTGTAAACTTTGATGTAAACAAATTTGGGAAAATATAATTGTCCTGTATTCAAGGTCACCATTCCACAGTACGTAGAGCCTTGAGACAGGGCAGCTGTGTTTTGATGGTCATCAGCTGTGAAATGTGATTTAACACAGTGTGAGATATGCTGTCCCATGCAATTAAACATCGTCATTTTAGTCATCTTTATTGAGAATAAACGTGGAGTTTGAATAAAACATGTGATAATATCTGCTATGATGATCTCTCTCTGTGGCTGATTGTATTTTGCTATGGCAGTCAAATAATTGGTTTCTGTACATGAAATGAATACCAGTAGTACGCCTATGACCGATACAAATGGTCTAAGTGTCATAATCATCTCCTCTGTCAGAAAAAAAATAATCATGTAAACAGACTGCAAAAACCTAAATTAAAATAATTGCAAACAGGACAAATAAAAAACAACTTTCACAATATAATTTAAATTTCTTAAAAGAACGATACATGGGACATAATACTAGAGTAGGCTTATATTAAATTCTGAGAAAGTGTCAAGTTGGGCGATTTAATTTATTACTGAAGTGGAAAATATATGGATGCTTCAAAAGATAATACATAGGATAATAACTGTTTATCTTATCAACTTTTACAATTAAATAATAAATACAAAATTAGTGGGGACATTTGAAGCTGAACTTACTGTTCTGCTAAGTGCGAAGACTAACTGTTTACTGAGAATATGTCACATATCGCTCCGTTTAATTTTAGGATAGTGCAATAATATCTTTGCCATCCATATAACATATTAAGCACCACATAACACATTATCAATCAGCTATGGTAACGTCTTTTTAGCTTAAGTTAGGTGACGTTATACATGGAAATATAGAGTTATAATACAATAAAATCTCAGTTTGACAGTGATTTCAGGGAGTATTGCTTTGACATTGACATAATTTTTAATCGTTGACGAATACACAGAAGCACGCTTGAGTAGTAAGATGGTCACAGTTACCGGCGATAACCTGATCTACAGAGGTGTTATGTGACTGTACCACCATAATGTCATAACACTAGATCTGTTATATAGTATTTCAAGTATCAGGTTAACTAACTATAATATGGACGTGATGCTAATGTCAATAACTTAAACACGACGAAGCCTGTAATGTGAGAGGCATCAGAAAAAGGTCGCACTGTTATTGGTGAAACATAAGCTTTGAGAATAATATCAATGACTGCCCGCTCAGTTATCTTATTAAGACACAACAGCTCTCATCGTTATCAATACTAGTAATTTACCACTATGCCCTCTCAGTTATCTTATTAAGACACAACAGCTCTCATCGTTATCAATACTAGTAATTTAACACTATGCCCGCTCAGTTATCTTATCAAGACACAACAGCTCTCATCGTTATCAATACTAGTAATTTAACACAATGCCCGCTCAGTTATCTTATTAAGACACAACAGCTCTCATCGTTATCAATACTAGTAATTTAACACTATGCCCGCTCAGTTATCTTATTAAGACACAACAGCTCTCATCGCTATCAATACTAGTAATTTAATACTATGCCCGCTCAGTTATCTTATTAAGACACAACAGCTCTCATCGTTATCAATACTAGTAATTCAACACTAAGCCCGCTCAGTTATCTTATTAAGACACAACAGCTCTCCTCGTTATCAATACTAGTAATTTAACACTATGCCCGCTCAGTTATCTTATTAAGACACAACAGCTGTCATCGTTATCAATACTAGTAATTTAACACTATGCCCGCACAGTTATCTTATTAAGACACAACAGCTCTCATCGTTATCAATACTAGTAATTTAACACTATGCCCGCTCAGTTATCTTCCTCAATTGTTTACCGCGAGTTCGATTGAGTGCCAAATACTCATATTTGTGCAAATTGTGACAAAATAATTGCAAATCTATTGTGTAAGCATTCATTTCAGGGATATTATCTGCTAATCATGCTAACAAAGCAAATTAACCCTGTCAAGCCTGAGTAGTTCACCAATGGCATCTACATGCACTACAAGGCGCGAATTGCTGTCGCAATTCTCGACTTGTAGTGGATGAAGATGACTTGAATTCAAGAAAAAAATAAAGAAAATTGCCATGTATTGGTAAACCAGTTTCATGGACATTTTCGTTCTGAAACCCTTAGTTGTAAGAAAGTTAAGTATGTTTTGAGGGGTGTGAAATGATGCTTTAATGCATCGTGGGGGCTTGAAGGGTTATACACGACTATGGTCGTCTCTAGCGCTTTATGGGTTAACCCTTTTTAATTTTGGAAAAAACATCGCAACAAAATGGGTTCTTTTCAATTTGAAATCATTATGATGTCATAGTTAGCTCTTTCTGATTCATTTGAATACCTGTGTTATGGGTCTACGACCATTTTAAATATTTTTTTTCTTACAGTGCGGGGATCGACTTTAGTCGTCAGAATCTGACGTCTACAGACGTCAGATTCTGATGACTATAGTCGATCCCCGCGCTGTAAGGGTCAAGCACCTAAGTACCCTATAGGCCTATACCGATATCAAATCACACAGCTAGCACGATACGTAGACCCAATGCTGGGTTAAAACTGGGCCAACGTCACAGACGATGGCCCAACCCTAGACCAGTATTCGGTCAACGTCACCTGTTTTCTGAGGTGAGCATCGAAAAAAGAAATCCATTAAGATTTGCAAGCTGGGTGATATAATTTATGACTGCAGAAAGAAATATATAGATGTCCCTAAATATATTATTACCAATTAGTACTGTTTATCTTATTAAGTTTGAATACCTTACAGTGCGGGTCTACAGACGTCAGATGCTGACGTCTTAAGTCAATCCCCGCGCTGTGCCGGTCTACAGACGTCAGATTCTGACGTCTTAAGTCGATCCCCGCGCTGTAAGGGTCTACCGACGTCAGCTTCTGACGTGTTAAGTCGATCCCTGCGCTGTGCCGGTCTACAGACGTCAGATTCTGACGTCTTAAGTCGATCCCCGCTCTGTCCGGATCTACAGACGTCAGATTATGACGTCTTAAGTCGATCCCCGCGCTGTGAGGGTCAACAGACGTCAGCTTATGACGTCTTAAGTCGATCCCTGCGCTGTGCCGGTCTACAGACGTGAGATTCTGACGTTCTAAGTCGATCCCTGCGCTGTGCCCGTCTACAGAAGTCAGATTCTGACGTTTTAAGTCGATTTCCGCGCTGCGTGGGTCTACAGACGTCAGATGCTGACGTCTTAAGTCGATCCCTGTGCTGTAAGGGTCTACAGACGTCAGATTCTGACGTCTTAAGTCGATCCCTGCGCTGTAAAGGTCAACAGACGCCAGATTCTGACATCTTAAGTCGATCCCTGCGCTGTAAAGGTCAACAGACGTCAGATTCTGACGTCTTAAGTCGATCCCTGCGCTGTAAGGGTCTACAGACGCCAGATTATGACGTCTTGAGTCGATCCCCGCGCTGTAAGGGTTAAGATGTTAACACAATCAGATAATAATAAAACTGAACGACATCTGACATTCTCAGTATAATATCCCAACCTAGCATAACAGTTTCTATTTGAGGTGTAATGTTTAGAATCATTCTGAGAATGTATTCTAGTTGAATGTCACTTCTAATGTTCTTTTTAGAAATTTACATTATTATCATCTTATTAAAATTTTCAGCAAATTTAAGTTGGAGTCTCCCTACCGCGGCCTACAATTTCAATTTCAAATGCTTACTTTATTTTAAATCATTATATGAGACCGGAAAACTCGTTGAAACCACACAAAATCATATATGAGGAAAGAGAGGGTCAATATCAATACAATCATCCCAGCTAGTCTAACCTTGGTTACTTTTGGTGTTGAACGAAACCAAATTGTCAAATTCGTGCTACTGGACTATTAGGAATAATAACATTACAGCATTACTATATAGCCTATATATACTCCTCCGTGTACATGCACAAATCGCCAAATTATATTAGGATAGGGCATTTACCCAGAGTATATACTCAGGTTAGGGTGCATACCCACGGAAATGGTAAAATTAGTTGGAATGCATAAAATCGGGGAATGTATCCAGAGTATAAGGATTTGAACATAAATTGTCGAGCTTTACCAGTTTACAGTCATTCACCAGGTGGCGCCAAGGTGGAGCATTTGCTCAAATTGAATACAGTCCCGTCTAACTAATGCAAGTTTATTGAATATCTGTCCATGTAGCGCGACGGCCACATGAGTTGACAGCAGCTAATACTTTTATTTAGGGATGTATGTATATGTTTAAAGTAGGCTACTCTACCGAATAATCGGTACTATCGTTTTTACGCATACTCTATTTGTATGTCCGTTTGTATATAAACCACTACAGTGGTTGGAGATTGAGACTCGATTTCTACGCCTATCACAGTGTTTTTTGCTTCATGGTGTAGAACACCTTGTAGCTATTAATCTCTGATTTTGGTGCGGCAACTGATGACAGGTAATTGACAGTTACCTTTTTTTATGTGTGCATATCACAAAATTTATCATAATTATACGGTGTATATTTTCAACATAGCCCTAGTAATATTACGTGTACTCTAAAAATGAGCAACTTTAAGGAAGTGTCTATTGGCAATAGCAGAGCGATTCGCTATTTTCACCAAACCAATCAGAAGCCATCATACATTTTCGCATGTGGAGTGGCAGGGCTGAGTGGATTGCCGCCATTACACCGTCGCCATGTTGATCGGAAGGACGTCAGTCAATTATGAAGCATTTAAGACGGCCTCAAATGAATTTTTGGCTGCCGAAAATGTTCTATCTTGTACATTATTGAGCGAGGCAATATGGAATTATAGGAAGAAACATGAATTTGTGTAAATAGAAGACATCATCAAGTAAGTATTGTGATACTTTTAGCAAATCCTGTCTTATATTGTATGCCTAGGCCCTATGTGTACACGATTTTGCCATAATGTGTGACTATGAACTGCTCTCGAAAACCCAATTCGCGCTAGACTGGACTATGTTTATCCAAGGCCACAGTGCTGTGACAATAAGATTATTACTACCCATCTACGTGTACAAGTCCTTAATGCTACAGTGCTGTGTCAATAAGGGTTCTCACTATCCCATGTACAAGTCCTTGCTGCCACAGTGCTGTGTCAATAAGTTTTTTTACTACCCCTCTACATGTACAGGTCCTTATTGCCACAGTGGTGTGTCAATAGGTTTATTTACAACCCTTCTACATGTACAAGACATTACTGCCACAGTGCTGTGTCAATAAGATTTTTTACTAACCCTCTACATGTACAAGTCCTTACTGTCACAGTGCTGTGTCAATAAGAGTTGTTACTACTCCTCTACATGTACAAGTCCTTACTGCCACATTGCTGTGTCAATAAGGGTTCCAACTACCCCTCTACATCTACACATCCTTACTGCCACAGTGTTGTGTCAATAAGAGTTCCTAGTACCCCTCTACATGTACACATCCTTACTGCCACAGTGCTGTGTCAATAAGGGTTACTACTACCCATCTACATGTACAAGTCCTTACTGCCACATTGCTGTGTCAATAAGGGTTCCAACTACCCCTCTACATGTACACATCCTTACTGCCACAGTGCTGTGTCAATAAGGGTTCCTACTACCCATCTACATGTACAAGTCCTTACTACCACATTGCTGTGTCAATAAGGGTTCCAACTACCCCTCTACATGTACACATCCTTACTGCCACAGTGCTGTGTCAATAAGGGTTTCTACTACCCATCTACATTTACAAGTCCTTACTGCCACATTGCTGTGTCAATAAGGGTTCCAACTACCCCTCTACGTGTACACATCCTTACTGCCACAGTGCTGTGTCAATAAGGGTTACTACTACCCATCTACATGTACAAGTCCTTACTGCCACATTGCTGTGTCAATAAGGGTTCCAACTACCCCTCTACATGTACACATCCTTACTGCCACAGTGCTGTGTCAATAAGGGTTCCTACTACCCATCTACATGTACAAGTCCTTACTGCCACAGTGATGTGTCAATAAGGGTTTTTACTACCCCTCTACATGTACAAGTCCTTACTGCCATGGTGCTGTGTCAATAAGGGTTCCTAGTACCCCTCTGCATGTACACATCCTTACTGCCACAGTGCTGTATCAATAAGGTATTTTACTAACCCACTACATGTACAAGTCCTTACTATCACAGTGCTGTGTCAAGAAGGGTTCCTACTACACCTCTACATGTACACATCCTTACTGCCACAGTGCTGTGTCAATAAGGGTTCCTACTACCCCTCTACATGTACAAGTCCTTACTGCCACAGTGCCGTGTCAATAAGGGTTCCAACTACCCCTCTACGTGTACACATCCTTACTACCACAGTGCTGTGTCAATAAGGGTTCCTACCACCCCTCTACATGTACAAGTCCTTACTGCCACAGTGCTGTGTCACGAAGGGTTCCTACCACCCCTCTACATGTACAAGTCCTTATTGCCACAGTGATGTGTCAATAAGGGTTCCTACTACCCATCTACATGTACAAGTTCCCACTGCCACAGTGTTGTGTCAATAAAGGTTATTACTACCCTTCTAAACGTACAAGTCTTACTGTCACACTGCTGTGTGAAAAACAATTACTACCTACATTTCATCTTGTCCACATACTAAAAAGACACTTGTGGGGGGCGCCATAGAAATGTACATACATTTGTGTTTTATGATCCGTTAGCCTAAAGTATTATGCTTTTTTCAGGTCGTGTTTGTTTAGTATGATTTCATCCTGATGCCAGTGTTATGTGGCATCAGCGACAAAGATATTATGAAGCTCGTTCCAATGGGTAGCCATTGTGTGCTACTGGTGGCTGATACCAAACATAACACGATAGAAGGCATTGATTTCATGAGAGGTGGATACGAAAAAAAAAAAGATTGTTATTAAATGATGGAGGTGTGTAACATAAATGGGAGGTTGTGAATGCAAATGCATATAGGTTATACAGTTGTATACTCTGTATTCATTTTAGCTAAACAATTAAATGTCATTGTGGAATTTACTAGCGTTACTTTTACATTACTAAGTATTGGAAATTACATGTAGGCCTACAGTCATAACTATGCCATCAAATTATATTTTGTATAGATTTTCAATACACAATGTTGAATTACAAATACATGTCTTTTCAAAATAAAATTGCTATTTAATATACTTATACTTATGTAATATTTGTTCATAAATATATTTTCCGAATGCTGAAATACTAACCAGCCAGTTGAGGCTATGATCACTGGGCTAAACAAATGTACCATTTTTTTAGGTGTAAAGTGTTTGACGCTTAGGCGGCAGCTTTAATTTTCCAAACACAATGGTGAATTTTAAATAGATATCTTTTAAGCCCGCCTTTTTTTAAGGTGGACCTATGCAATTGAAGTTCGGCGTCATTGTCGGGCGCGGCGTCGACATCGGCGTTACCATTTCCTTAGCATGATTTTCAAGTAGCCCTATCCTGTTCTACGTGTTGCTAATAACCATGCAGTTCACTGACAAGTTGTTCAAAAATATTTGAGCAAAATGAAAATGGCTAATTTATTGCACAAAATAGGCAATTTTTGCTTCTTTGTAGACACAATACCTTGCCAAATTTTTCATGTTTTTTTTCATTTTTTTCACTAATATTTAAATATTGCTTCTATGTCTTTTCAGAATGCTGAAATAATCACCAGCCACTTCACACTATGATTGTTGGTGCAGCTCAGTTTAACGGCGTAGGCATATAATGTCTTAATTACCAATAAATAAATTGATTTTTTAATGAAACTGTTTTTTTTATTTTGCGTAATATTAATCAATGTTGCTATGACTTGAAGTTGGGACATATATGGCAGGGCACATCACTGTGATAACAAGGAATTCAAACTGTAAAGACACCTAAGTGTTACAACAACACTGCGGACTGTGTGTACAGGTGTAGTAAGAAACATTATCGACATTATACAACATGGAGCTATAGAGGGGTGGTGAAACAATTATACTGACATTGTACTGCGATAGCAGGGCGTAAAGGGGTAGTAAGAAAAGTTATTGACATGACAGTGACATAGAAGATTGGAAAGTATAAACAGACCATACGAAACGTTATTGCCACATCACTGTGGCAGCAAGGGCTTGTGGGTGTAGGGAGACATGAATGAACCTTATTGACACAGAACTGTGGCAGTAAGGACTTGTAAGTGTAGATAAATATGCATAAACTTCACAGCATTGTGGCAGCAGTGATTTGAAAGGATAAGAAGAGATTAAGAAAGCTTTTTGACATCGTACTTTTTAAGCAACTACTTATGGACATAGACTGATAGAGGGGCATTAGATAACGTTATTGACACCGCACAGTGGTAACCGGGACTTGTAAGTGTATAGATATTGAGAAGCTGTAGGCCTGTTTGAACAGCATTGTGGTAGAAAGAACTTATAAGCGTAAAGAAACTACAAGAAACATCATTGCCACCGTATTGTGATAGCAAGGTGACCACGGAGGAAGTTTGGCGAAAGAGGAAAACGTTTGGGGAAATTTGGTGAATGTTTGGTGAAGATTTGAGGAATTTCTCAAATTTGTCAATATCGCCATATAGTCTCCAGCCCGGTGAGATTCCTTTATTTGTCATCAACTACTGTCACACTATGCAAATTTATTCCATCTACAACAGTTGGTGACAATTGTTTTGCCAAATCTTCGCCGATTTTTTTGTAGACATATATTTGCCAATTTCATGGTAGCAGTGACTTGTAGACCTGTGTAGATGAGCACTAAGAAGCTTTATTAAAACAGAACTGTGTCAGCAATGATTTGCAAGTGCATAGAGATAGTAATCAAGTATATTGACACATTACTGTGGTAGAAAGGACTTAGTGTAGATGGGCAGAAAAAAACTAATTGACACGGTACTTTGGCACCAGTGACTTGTAAGTGCATAGATACAGTAATAAATCTCATTGACACATGAATGTAGATGTAGACTTGACTTGCAGATGTAGGCCTGCATGAACAGTCAGAAACCATATTAAAACAACACTGTGGCAGCAAATATTTAAAAGTGTATAGAGACAATAAAAACATTATTGCAACGGCGCTGTGGTAGCAAGGACTTCTATAGGGTACAGAAAAAGTAGGAGACCGTATTCCCACAGCACTCTAGCAGCAAATATTTTTTAAATGTATTAAGACAGTAAGAAACTTCATTGACAGAGCACTGTGTTAACAAGGACTTGTATGTGTTGACGGCATCACTGAGTATGAAATACTTTAAGGTTTAGACAATTAGTGGTAAAAAAGTACTTTTATGTGGCGATGGGCGCTAAGAAACCTTTTTTTTTACACATCACTGTGGTGGCAATGACTTGTATCATGTGTATATTAGTAAGAAATGCCACAGCGCTGTGGTAGCAAGAATTTCTATGTATGGAGAAAGAGTAAGATACTTTATTGAAACAGAGTTATGGCAGCAAATATTTTAAGTGTAAAGAGACAGCAAGAAACGTTATTGCTACGGCAATGTGGCAGCAAAGATTTTAAGTGTATAGAGACAGTAAGAAACGTTATTGCCACACCACTGTGGCAGCAAGGACTTATATGTGTAGAAAAACAGTAAGATACCTTATTGACACAGCACTGTGCCAGCACAGATTTTAAGTGTACAGAGACCGTAAGAAACGTTATTGCCACAGCACTGTGGTAGCAAGGACTTGTGGCAGCACATATTTTAAGTTTATGTCAAAGAGAAAGAACGAGATTCGATAGATTCGTAGATCCGAATGTACGAGGCGCGCCGAGGACATTTGGATCAATGAATCTCTCGTAGTTGAGTTCTTTCTTCGACTTAAAATACACAAAATAGGTACATGTGTTCCAAGATTTGATATAGAAAATCTCAATTTAATAGTTTAGCCATTAAACATTAGCCATGCAGTAAAAACTGTATATAATGACAGACCTGGCCAATATAAAAACAGTAGATTCGTAGATGCGAATCTACTGTTCTAACAATAGACTGACGTCATTGGTGTATTTTAAAGTGACAGTAAGAAACGTCATTGCCACAGCACTGTGACTTTTACATGTTGAGAAAGAGTAAGATACGTTATTGACAGAGCACTGTGGAAGCAAGGACTTATGTGCGTAGAAAAAGAGTAAGATACCTTATTGACACAGCACTGTGGCAGCACATATTTTAAGTGTATAGTGACAGTAAGAAACGTTATTGCCACATCACTGTGGTAGCAATGACTTATATGTGAAGAGAAAGAGTAAGATACCTTATTGACACAGCACTGTGGCAGCACATATTTTAACTGTATAGAGACAGTAAGAAACGTTATTACCACAGCACTGTGATAGCAATGACTTATATGTGAAGAGAAAGAGTAAGGAACCTTATTGACACAGCACTGTGGCGAACAGTATTAACAGTTACGCAGAGCTGCTGTGGTGGAGATTAGCAACAACGAGAAGCGTATAAACACATCCAATTATTCAGTAGCAAGGAATGACAAATAATATTAAAACTCTTATTAACAACAATCCTGTGGCAGCAATTACTTGGAAATGTACACGGACTGTAAAATACCTTATAGTTACAGTAATGTGGTAACATGACCTCATCCGCTTAAATATTTGACCATAAGTGAATCTTATTGACACAGTACTGTGGTAATAAAGTATTTGCTGTGATTGGTCAGTATTGTTGTTACACTGATGCTGATTGGTTGGGTGGTAATAGCATTTCCAAAGTTGCTGACACAGTCTGAAATCTTCACTCTCATAACAGTGGGCTCCGCTCGGAGCGTTGAGTCACTGTACAAGAGTGAATCTGAAATCCTGAATTCTGATTGGTTTGGTGAAAATAGCCAATTGGTCCTTTAGTACCACAGTACTGTGGCAGTAGCCATTGCCCTATTTTAAACAACACTAAGTCGTAGGTAACACTTCATTTATATAACATGGTCGAAACCATGTAGCAACGTCAAACATAGGCCTATATACTATAACGATTGTGAAACGCAATAGTTTGTTCACTTGTCGCAAATATTTGAACTTCACCATGTTTTATGCGTATTACACATAAATACGCATGCATTTTAAAGCCTTAAGAGCCGTTTTCCTGATAGTTAGTTCAAACTTAGCTTATAATGTCTATTATATATTTTGTGTTTATAACGACATAACAACATGTATCATCATAAAATAATTTCTCATCTTTCTTTTCAAATAATATAAAGTCTATTACCCTGATGACATCGCAAGACTCTGACACAGTGACCTCCATTTTTAAATATAAAAGTTCTAATACGATCAAAAGTTTACGCCTGCTGAAAATGGCCTAGTTTTCGTAGGCATTTGAGATATTCGTCTCAAATTTGTTATATGGTTATTTCAAGTTCTTCCAGAAAATATTTCCAAAGTCCACGCTGTTAAAAACACGCTTCAAGATCAATATGTACATGATGTACAGGAATGGAATACAATTGTTAATAATTCTTCTAAATGTGTGTTATGTAGGACTTTTAAACGGAATCTTGTACTTGAAAACTTAATTACCACATTGTCACCTTTTTATAGAAATTATTACGTAAATTTACCTGTTAACCTTAGGCTGTCAATTTGGACGGCATAGTGGCCGCCCAAGATTTACTCAAAATTGTGATAATTATGGAGGAGCTGGGTGATAAATTTCATTTTCTCTTACAATGTCCAACCCTATCAGATCTAAGAAAAACGTTACTACATCTGTATTGCCAAAGTAGACCTAACACACATAAGTTTGAAAGTATTATGTCCAGTGATGCAATTGCTATTAATTTAAAATTAATTCGCTATATTCGTTTCGCATTTCATTGATTTAATATGCATATCTGATTTATTTGTATATTTAAATAGTATACCTCGCAGCGCTACTATGTGACAGCATTGTGTCCAGACCTCGGTCTGCAGCCAGCGTGCGCAGTACTGAAGTGAAGCGACACAATGCTGTCACAGGTATTTAGTAACAATGTATAAATATTCGTGGTGGCCATTTTCAATTTACAAAAAATATCATACTGGAAATTACTTTCTATTGTATTAGATTCAGCTGATAATTTGCAGTTGATAAAAACGCCACATATGACATAACAAAATAGTTACAAATGTAGTTATTTGATCAGCACTGTGGATAATTTCTCTCATAAATACCCCTAAGCATGGCCTTTGACCTTGATATTGATTTTGAACATTTTATCATTCCGATATAATTATAAATAATGTATTACATGATACATTGTTGCAAAGCCGAGTTTGTCATTTTGATAATCAACTTGGTGGCCATTTTTAATTGTATTTAAAAATATCACTATAGGTATGCCCGCCATGATTGCGACAAATTTTGAAAACATGCTATGTATTATATACCTGACACAATGACCAAATAAAAGAAATGTTCACGATTCTAATGAATTCCAACCCACTGGTAGAATTAGTTTTGCTTTACTTTGTGATTTTAGGATGGTAACCTTTAATGGCCTATCAGTCACCTTAACCTTCATTTGTGCTAATAACACATTTTTGATACATTAGCACCTGTACTAAATCAATACATTTTCAATACACATATCATTATGGAGGCTTGTAGAATGGTATAATGTAACCGGTGACATTATAGGGCGACTGGTTACATTATACTGTTCTACAGGACTACAATTATTATATATTTAACCCTTTAAACTCTCACGATGCATCAAAGCATCATTTAACATCCCTGAAAACACACTTTATTTTCCTACAACTAGGGGATTGGCTATCATGTGACGCTCTCAGAGGGTCACATGATAGCCAATCACCCCATATAAGGACATAATTATTCATACCATCACCTTTAACATCCATAATAAAGACATCCATATAACTATGTCTGAAGTGATGATAATAGACGTAGGTATACTATTCTGCAAAGCCAAAAGCCAAATCTTGTGGCAATTTTGATTTATTTGTCACAAATTTATTCATACTATATAAGGGGTGATATGTCATCTTTAAACTCATTGGGTGGACACATGTAGTGGCATTTATCGTATGCACTTTAACTGTGCATTTTTACGTTACTTTTCATATTGTAAATTCTGTATTTTAATTTCATCAAGCCAAATAATAAATAACAAAAAATATGTCGCCACAAAAAAGTTCTAGCGTCAACGATGCCGGCCCAACATAAAACATGAGACATTAGTCCAATGTTCTGGAACAAATTGCTACTAAACATTAGGACAATTCCCACACTGAAATCTTTTAAACAGACATTGAAAACACACCTATTCCAATCAGCATATAGATTAATCTGATTGTCCCAAGTTTTTAGCCTTGTTTTTAATAAGATACTGAAACTTTTAGCACACATGACTTTTTATTCTGTAAGAGCTGTGATCGGCTATGCAGCTAGATACAAGCGTCTGAAGAAATACAATAATAATAATAATAATAATAATAATAATATTCTGGCTATATGATATGGAAATTCTCTACCCATACAATGGACATCAATATGTACTGAAAACCATGACATTTAATTTCAAGAAGAAATCGGTCTCCAAAGATTGTTTTTGTCTGGTGCTTTAAAGGTTAGGCCACCTAGGGAGTGTCACTGGAATTACAGATCAGAGCCCCACCGGAAGTGGATCATTGAGAGTTAGTTTCCGTTATACAGAGGGGTTACACACGCATGCGCGTTCGGGCGTGGGTCTGTGATGGCCCCTGGGGTGTGATTCAGGTTGGCAGAGGCAGGTGGTGGGAGCTGAATGGCTCGATAGCAGGATTTGTCCTTTCACTCTCTCGATCCTTAAATGCAGTCATTATTTCATTTCAACCTGATATTCTCTAGGAAAACTCTTATTTTAACCCTTATCCTGCTAAGTAAATTTATTTAAATTTTCACCCACTTGAAGTTGTGTCTCGCTACCGCGACCCACAACTTCAAGTGGCTGAAAATTATTCATATTTGTTTAATTTGAGCACAAATATGTGCAAATATTGACGTTTCGACACACATTTCAGTCCTATAACAGTGATTTGGTTGACTAATAAAACAGATCAAAAAAGGCCTTTGGTCGTGATCAGCAGGATTCGAGCTAACTTTCGTATCACCTTGTCGCAGGTGTAAACCAGTTATGTGCACTCCACATTGTGAAATGCTGCCCTATTTAGCCGTACAAAAAATACATATCAAATAATATGATGTTATGTTAGGTATTCTACCTAAATATAAATAGGGGTCTAAATTTCAATTCTCATCTAACGATGTTATTCTTGTAAATAATCACTTGATCCCCATATTATTTGGGCCAAAATGAAATGTTTATATTACAATCCCCATAGAATAAATGTATGGAGTTAGAGTATCTGATTAAATATAGGGACCCATAGAATACTGTGGGTCACTGCGGGACGTTGCACTAATGCGGTTTTAATGTCGGCCCAGCATCGCAGAGAGTGGACCAATGTTAAGCCAGCATTGGGCCAACGTCACGTGTTTGTAGAGTGAGCTCTTCTTGTGGAAACCCCGGGTTCTTTTGAAAAAAACTGGGCTCTATTCAAAGCCTGGCCTCTATTGCAGTCACCAAGCGAACAAAGACAGCAGTCTGACGCTGTACCAATTGTGGCCCAACGTTGCAAACGTTGGGCCACAGTTGGTGCAGCGTGAGACTAACATTTGGCCTGCTCTTGACTCTAGTAGATCTCTAGTAGATCTCTATGCTCAGGCCTTTAATAAAGAAGAGCCCTCCATACACAGTAATCCCTGTCATGATCGCTAGGGGGCGTACCTGATCCAGGCATCATTCACCAGGGGGCGCATCAGCACAAAGCGTAACGGACGGTGGCGGCGGCGGCGGCGGCGGCACTAAGCCCGCCATCAGTCTGGTGTGTCAGGGGGCGGACTGGGGGATGGCGGGGCATGCAGGCCGAGAGGTGGGAGGCGGGGAGAGACGGGAAACATTAGAGATGGGAAGCACAAGGGATGGTGCAGTAATACCACGTCGGCCTAAGGGTGAAACCTCCATTTTCAATTTTTCCCATAAAAACATTTAACTCTTTAAGTGCTTCATTACTACTTAACATTTTCCTTTCATTTGAAGTTGGCATTGCTCACGCAATTGCCAACTTCAAATGACAGGAAAATACCTCCTCACTTAAAAATTAAACCTGCTAAATTTCACAATGGGGGCTTTACTCAAGATTTATACATGCATATTTGTTCAATTTCTGTCAAATTTTAGTTGTGGAAAAACAGTATGAATGCGCTTAAAAGCGTTGCCCGCACTCAAAGGGTTAGCAAATCATTTAAAAGACGGATTTTCGTTAATACATTGGAAATGTCTAGAAAACTTAACGTGTTATGAAATAATGAAGCGATAGCATCAAGATTTTAAGATTTAACACTTTTTCCACCTTGTTTCAAAAAGGATAATATGCATTAAACATTGACAAAACATTGAACCAATGCCGTTAGATCGTTGGGTTACCGTGTACGACGCTGGCCCGGCATTAAAACAACGTTTAGTCTACGTCTCGTGTCTCATGTTTCATCAGGAAGTTGACGTACCAGCTTCGGGACCGTTTTTATACGTCAGAATGTGACGTCTGTAGACGTCAGATTCTGATGTATAACGACGGTCACCGCACTGAAAGAATTAAACTATATATAATGGCCGTAGACTGATAACATAGGTATTCAAATGAAGCGGAAAGAGCTCACTAAGACATTAATGATGATTTCAAATCGAAAAACCCTTTAGACAAAGTTTAAACAAAAATGATTCAACCAATGTTGGTTTATTGTTGGCCTACCGTCTACGACGCTGGCCCAATATCAAACCAACTTTGCTTCAACGTCTCGTGTTTGCGCGGTGCATATTAGAAGTGGGAAGCACAACGGACAGTGCAGTAATAAAGTCCAGGCTGTTAAGGGTTTCTCTGTGCACTTTTGGAAGAAATTCTAATTTTTTGCCCACTTGATCAGTAACTTGTACTCTTCCGATCCTGATATAGGGCAGTCAATTCTGACACAATTAACACCTAATTAACATGTAATTAGTATCTCTAATTAGCAAAATCTGGGGATATTACGGAAAAAATAATATCTCAAGAATCGGTGGGTCCATTTTAATAATTTCAATTTTTTTTTATCCATTGGATGGATAATTTACACGACAAAAATATTTTGAGATCATTCATTGTCAAGGTCAGATGATGTGTCGAGGTCAAAGTCAGAATCGACAAAAATATTATAATTTTGGACATTAATTAGCTCGTCTCAAAATGTTTCAATTTATCCAAAATTGCTATATCTATAACCTTGAATTTGAGGGTTTAATGGGGGATTTATCTAGAAGCGGAAGTCGTAATTGTTTGGACAAATGGTCCGCCCATAAGTTGTCTTTTCACAAATGATTCAACGTTGTGATTTTAAGTATTATCTTTTAATAAATTGTGCATTTTAATGATGTATAAAATGTTATGCACTAATATATATCGCATAAAAATCAGGGTTATTCAATGACTTTAAGGTCAACGTCAAGGTAAATTTCGAAATATATTTGGAACCTCGTGTTTTTTGTGATGGGCGTGTCTGAGATGGAATTAATGCCATTTAATGCCAATTTTAATTATATGATTCGATTAATTCCGACGTAAAAGTATGTTTTGATCTTAGCAATAAAAAAATAGGTTCGATACATCTAGGACATACATGAATGGCAAAATATCCCACGTGGTGATCTTGTCAATTTATTGATACAATCGATGATGCAGAATATTGTTTGGCTATTCAAGCAAGTGACATGATTCTAGTTGAAATTTTACCGTTAATCAATATTATGTATATTCATACACTACTGAATAGCAAATAATTATGACAGCCACTACAGGCTCCGTGAAACAGCACTAAAACAGAAAGTTCTACTCGAATTTGTGTGGGGTTTAAATTGTGGTTTTGTGTTTCATTCTTGATAATTATTGCCATTGTTCTCAGTAATTCTCGGTTCATAATATTGATTTCTGATCCAGACCTGGAAGGACAGTTATTTCTGTTTTGAATCTCACCATTTTACAAAAGATAACTTGTCTATCGAACAAAATAGGCTTGAAGGATAAGTGTGTACTAAGCAGCATTGATTAAGAATGTGTCCTGTGTATACTGATATTGCAGGGTGAGGAGAAAGGGTCTGTATTGCTGATGCATTTGAAAAA
This sequence comes from Flabesymbios commensalis, assembly GCA_964017125.1. Taxonomy (NCBI): domain Eukaryota; kingdom Metazoa; phylum Annelida; class Polychaeta; order Terebellida; family Flabelligeridae; genus Flabesymbios; species Flabesymbios commensalis. The sequence continues at coordinate 6,822,408 of OZ024903.1, read as the reverse complement.
AAATATCCAAACATTAACATGTTCAAGCGCTCTGATGGTAATCCAACCACCCAGAGAAACTACACAGCCAATGTTAAATACTCGTTTAATAGCTACTCAAATGCCCAGTAGGGGTGATACAAGTTCCCTGCCAACCAATGCCACAACGAGTTATAGCTGATAATAAGGATGTACATTGCTTGTCAGGTTTACGGAAGCACTGCACATATGCTTTTCAAGTATGAAAATGCATACAAACCTTTCAATGACTGACATCAGATGAACAGAAATCCATCTTGGTTGCCAGTTTGGATGATGGTGCATGTGATCATCTGAAGACATTCCTCAACGAATCGATGCTATATTGATTGATTGAGCTGCAATGGCTCACACAACACCAAAATGCAATATATATATAATTTAGACGAATATGTTCCAATTACAGTTATTCTCCATATGCTGAGCAACAACTCTCTTCCATGGATACTTATTAAAAGAAAAGTACCAAAGCTACAGCACTCGAGTAATGGGTGTGCGGAAAAAGGGAAAAAGACAATGTTCATAGAAACTGGGATACATTTATGAAATAAAACCATAATTTTGCAAAAATCGGCTTTCATAGCTTTAATCATATATTTGAAAAAAAACAGTAGTCAGCTCTGACAAGATGCATGTAGCGCTTGGATGAGTCCTTCCCGCTACATTGCATTACTTGACCTATGTCTGGATATGTCATCTCCCATGATGCGTGTTCTCTCAACATTCCATGCTATTATATGGGATGTGACAACACCTCCTTCTTGTGAGGATAGTTAAAATGTCAGCATATTAGAAATAATCAGCTTATTCACCACGCCACATCCTTCTGCAGTCCCATGTGTAACGCTTGGCTATTGATCACACCGAAATCATTCAAGAATGCAAAACAATACTTATCGTGAGAGTCTTTGGCTTTTTGCCATCGACGTGTGCACAACCCATAGAACAAGAGAACTACACAAAAGGCTAATTATGAATGTGTTCGGTCCTTGGTCCAATCCAGTTCGTGGGGCTGTGCAGAAAGTGAATCAGGCCATGGAGATACTATCTCCATAATCGGTGTTGCAATGGAAAAAAATAAAATTCCCGATAGAGAAAGTCAGCTGACTCAGTATCTCTGAAATCCTCCATGAAATCCCTCCTCGTCTGATCATAAAGGTGACAGAAACGGCCCTAAACTGCCCTAAACGACCAAATAAACCAAATGTGAGAGCAACAGCCGTTGTCATATGTAGTGATACCCTAAGTACAGGTCATGAATGTGCGTGAAAAGAATTGCTTCACACCACTTTCCTAGTGGCGGATCCCGAGGGGGCGCAGCCGGCGCCTCCCACCCCGTTCAGGGTCCCAAAAACAAAAAAACTAACATATTTCGGCTTAAATATGGTCTTGAACGAGTCATTTGAGGCCTTAAATTTCAAAATTTCCCGGGGGAGCATGCTCTCGAACCCCTCTACAGCATATAAGTGCCAGCTCTAATTTGTATAATTGTTTGACAAATCGGCGTACCCCGTCTCTCAACTCCTGGATCCGCCACTGTTTCTGCATTCATATGTAGCCAGAGAAGAAGCCCGAATGCTTTGTTTATCATAATATAATATGACCTCAAAGGTTGTTTATAATGTACACTACCGAAACCAACACTGCACTTTCGAACAGTTTGGAGCACTGTATGCACAATGACCAAGCCGTAATCCCAGCAAACAAAAGACGTTGATCCTTTCACGCCAGAGTTCGGGGCTCGGTTCCCGGTCTCGGCGGTTTGAAAGAAACAAAAATGTTTCTTCCCCATCCACGTGTGAAAGTCAGTATTGTAGGGAGCCTCCGTGACCGAGAGGTAGCGTGCTCGGCCTCAGACCGCCAGGGGTCGAATTTCGAATCCTGTGTCTGGAGGACAGTGTCATCTCAATCATCTCACCATCCTCAGGAGGTTCTCCTGGCCCAGTTTAGCCTATATGTGTACAAAAGTGGCCTAAAGCCCGATTCATTTCATTTCATTTCATTTGTATGCTGGGTTCGGGTGAAAAGCCAACAAGCCTTGCAGCCCACCGGGGGGGTGGGGGGGGGGGGGTGTGTCACAGGATTAAAGGGCCACGTTATAGACTGTGTGTGTTGTTATGGGCGGTGCTGATGTGTATGCATCCTTCCCCCGGCCATCAGCCTGCCCCCCCACCCCAGTGTCAATATCAACACCCCCGGGGAATGAGGACCTGGGGCGCCTCTGGTGGGAGACAAGGTCAGATCGTTTGTCACGGGTCCTGACCGCGGGGGGGGGGGGTAGAGGGGGTGGGGTAATCACCAGCAGACTGTCCTCTGGTCATTTACAATCTGTGATTAACTCTTTCAGTGCCGCAGCTTTACCTCATATTTTAACCCATTAAAAGCTGCATCACAAAAGCTGGCATTTTTGCTGCAAAATAAAGCTTCATTGAAAAAAAAGGGGTGAAATGTTGTAATTTATTCAAAGATAGAAAAGCGAATGCCACGTGATAAGATGAGCCGCGGTCAACTAGTGCTGTAGTGATTGTGGGGAACCTCCGTGGCCGAGAGGTAGCGTGCTCGGCCTCAGACCGCCAGGGCTCGAATTTCGAATCCTGTGTCTGGAGCACAGTGTCATCTCAATCATCTCACCATCCTCAGGAGGTTCTCCTGGCCCAGTTTAGCCTATATGTGCACAAAGGTGGCCTAAAGCCCGATTCATCTCATTTCATTTAGTGCTGTAGTAAAGCTCAATATTTGGGTAAAATTACAATTTTCTCTAAGTCCAGGCAAACTTTTTTTGCAGAGTGAGTGAGTGAGTATGTGAGTGAGTGAGTGAGTGAGTGAGTGAGTGAGTGAGTGAGTGAGTGAGTGAGTGAGTGAGTGAGTGAGTGAGTGAGTGAGTGAGTGAGTGAGGGAGTGAGTGAGTGAGTGAGTGACTGAGTGAGTGAGTGAGTGAGTGAGTGAGTGAGTGAGTGAGTGAGTGAGTGAGTGAGTGAGTGAGTGAGTGAGTGAGTGAGTGAGTGAGTGAGTGAGTGAGTGAGTGAGTGAGTGAGTGAGTGAGTGAGTGAGTGAGTGAGTGAGTGAGTGAGTGAGTGAGTGAGTGAGTGAGTGAGTGAGTGAGTGAGTGAGTGAGTGAGTGAGTGAGTGAGTGAGTGAGTGAGTGAGTGAGTGAGTGAGTGAGTGAGTGAGTGAGTGATCGCAGTCAACGTGTATATTTGAGGATGTTAAAATGCCATGTTTCTCCCTTTCCATCACATGGAAAGAAAGGAAGTTCCCCCTCCTGACGATTAGCACAATCAGATTAGACGACACAAACGGACTATTTTAGAAGATCTTGATTATTCAGAGTCAATTTGTTCATACATGCGGTTTTTTTATCTGTCATAAGATGAGACAGCAATTAATATGTAATGTAAAATATATATTCTGTGTTTTTTTATTATGTATATTACGTACATTGTTATATTATTTTACAAGACTTAAAACCTGTTGTTTTATACATGTACAGATATTATTATTTCATGACAATTAAGTCAGTAATGACTTTTAATTTTGTCAATAACTATCTATATATCTATATTCAACAAGAAGTTGATGCTACTTTTAAAATACTAGGTTTTTTTGGTTTATGGTAGTCACTGTGAGGATTTGATGATTTTGAAATACCATGCCTTGTGCTTTTCATCACATTGTCCTAGGGAGAGTAACATGGAACTCACCCTCTGTTAATTTGATGAGAAACGTGGAATATAAATCTCACACCACGTGCGATTGCGGCGTCATTCACCAGGTGTCGCTACAGGCAGAGACGCCTAGCGACCAGAAGTGTCAGTTAAATTCCTTTGTTTTTGGACGGGCTGGTGGTGCGGCGTAATTAGCGGGGGTGAGGTGTGTACATTCAGGCGAGTCAAGGGGTCCCCGCCCGACCATAATGCTTATTTAAGGCTATATATATTACTAACTTAATCTTCCCGCTGACAAATGAGGGGGTAGGGCGGTCGTTAGTTGAGAGCAAGAGGCAAACCCTTTCAAACCTGATTCTGTTTGGACAGATATAGTCTACAGCAACGTTTGTTTCACCAAATTGCGTGATTGGTGGACCCTCGCAAAGATAAAAAAATATTTCGAGAGGGCCACCCAAACGTTTTTAGATACAATATAAAAACAATATAAATACATTTGCATTAAAACACATAATATCTAATTATCGGTACCCATAGACATGGCAGATCCATCAACTGCAAGTCGATAATTGCTCTAGCAATTGTCGCCTTGCAGTGGCGGAAGATGACTTAAAGTGGATGACAAATTAAATAAAATTAACATAATATTGTTAAATCACTTTCAAGACAATTTCCGTTTTGAAATCGAGGAAATTCAGACCGTTTTTAGGGATGCAGAATGCTACTTTGCGGCATCATCAGGGTTTGGCGGGCATTGCGCTGCTGAAACCCTCGCTACTATCTGTCATTCATTTGGAGTTCGAATATGAGGAACAATATTACGAACAATATTAATTATGAAAAAATCAAAAATTTAATTATTTGCTTAATTCTGTGATAGCATCTTTCACAAACTATTTTTTACGATTTCAGTGAAATTGTATTTGTTCTGGACCTGCGAAATTAACGTCGATACACAGGCTTCAACCTTAACTCGACGAGGCCGTCATTAACGTGATCGCCCAGTCACGTTTAGAAGGGAGAAACAAAGATATTCGAACAACCCGCGCAGGATCAGCGGGGTTCGAGCCCGGGACGCATGCATGACAGACGAGGCAGTCAAGCGTTCTACTAATGCGCCACGTCCCCTTCTCTCTTCGGTCTGAAGCTAACTTGAAACCGTATATATGCGGTCCTAGCATCAGAAGGGTTAACCTGATTAGGCAGGTTGTGGTCGGGGAGACTGTACCACACTCCCTAATTGACCAATGATGCCGCCAGCCGCTCTCACTTCTCACTAATACACCCTAATGTGGGCAAAGCTTCCCTCTCTGTAGCCAGGCCAAGTCCTTACGTGTGACCCTATGGTCCCCATAGCCCCACAATAAGCCTCCCTCTCTGTAGCCAGGCCAAGTCCTTACGTGTGACCTTATAGTCCCCATAGCCCCACAATAAGCCTCCCTCTCTGTAGCCAGGCCAAGTCCTTACGTGTGACTTTATAGTCCCCACAGCCCCACATTATGCCTCCCTCTCTGTAGCCAGGCCAAGTCCTTACGTGTGACCTTATAGTCCCCATAGCCCCACAATAAGCCTCCCTCTCTGTAGCAAGGCCAAGTCCTTACGTGTGACCTTATAGTCCCCATAGCCCCACAATAAGCCCCTCTCTGTAGCCAGTCCAAGTCCTTAGGTGTGACCTTATAGTCCCCATAGCCCCACAATAAGCCTTCCTCTCTGTAGCCAGGCCAAGTCCTTACGTGTGACCCTATAGTCCCCATAGCCCCACAATAAGCCTCCCTCTCTGTAGCCAGGCCAAGTCCTTACGTGCGACCTTATAGTCCCCATAGCCCCACAATAAGCCTCCCTCTCTGTAGCCAGGCCAAGTCCTTAGGTGTGACCTTATAGTCCCCATAGCCCCAAGCCTCCCTCTCTGTAGCCAGGCCAAGTCCTTACGTGCGACCTTATAGTCCCCATAGCCCCACAATAAGCCTCCCTCTCTGTAGCCAGGTCAAGTCCTTACGTGCGACCTTATGTTCCCATAGCCCCACAATAAGCTTCCCTCTCTGTAG
>OZ024903.1:6814664-6816480 GCA_964017125.1 Flabesymbios commensalis | reverse complement strand
CGTAATGATGACGTCATCAAGGAGAGGTGAGCATAGCTAATGACGTCATTGATCAGTGATTATTGAGTAGTAGGGTGAACAGACTTAAATAATAAAATACCTAGTATCTGATCAATTGAATCGTGTGAGATCAAAGTGCATCTCTTTATTAAGCACGTCACATTTCTCTCGGTGAAAGTGATTTATTCAGTTGTTCCAGTCGCACTTTTATCAACTGTTACTATATATCGTATTCTTTTTAATACATTACATATAATCCACCCCGGCCTTTACTTAAAACAGTTCCTTGGGATGACATCAATTTTCGTTTTTAATTCCGTTCTGAAGTAGTGTATCCCACGGATCATGTCTTTATTTTTTTCAGAATTTTCATATTTTTACAAATATTTTTAATCAACATTTCTATGAATCCAGAAGTAACCCAAACAAACTATTTGTATACCTGAAGGACGATTGAATGTTCACACAGCATTGGGCCACATGCTGATGGCATCGGCCCAGCGTTGGGTAGACAATCAGTGCTGCATGTGTGTCCTCCCGTGTCCTGACTATAAGACACCAATTAACGGCGACTGTTTTGATCTTACCGTCTGATACGTGTGAATATGTGATGTAAAGTGCTGAATATTGCTGACTTGTTTTGTTTACATGGCAATATACGACCTGGAAATACAACTATTTCACTCTTTTTCGGTGCTTTAAAATTGTTTTTTGACTTTTTCGTATGTTTAGTTAAGATCAGTGGGCTATATAGATTCATATAAATTAAATTTTCAAAATTGACAACAAGTAGTCCCTTTAATATATTATACCTGAATATGAATTATCATAAAATCAGGATATTTCTATTCGCCAGGGGGGCTGTGGTATGGCGAGATTATATGCATACGGTATAGTTGGGAAGGCGAGATGGGCTCATCTGAGCACAAGTCACCACACCAAGCCCGAGCCTTTAGGTGACGCGTGTTGAGATCAGCCCATCTCGCCGTACCCAACGATGCTGTGTGCATTTTCTCGTACGAATATCTATCTAAAACGGCAAAATCAAACTGTGCGGTGAAGCGTTTTGGAGAGCGAGATGGACTGATCTCACCATACGTCTCGTAGCGAAAGCCAACAGCATGAGTGCGAGAACAGCTAGTAAGCAACGTCATCGAGGTGTTATTTAAATTTAGGTGTAAAATACCATAGGGGGGCCTACCACTCTTGGCCGGAGGATTGGTAGATTTCTGAATAAATTATTTAACTAAAACAAAATTTTGGCCGGAAGATTATAAGCATAACTTTTATGTTTGAATATATAAATAAATAAATATGTCAATAAATTTAATAATCAAAATGAATTGCTAATGTTGTTTTTCTCGTATAAATATGTTTGAGTAAATAAATAAATAAAAATAAATATGTAAATAAATAAATTAATTAAAATGAATTGCTAACATTGTTTATCTTGTATAAATATGTTTGAATAAATACATGATTAGAAATAAATAAATATGTAAAATATGTAAAATTAAATACATAAATATATATAAATAATATAAATATATGTTATTTATAGTAACGTCGGTTGTTTTATCTCTGGTTTTGGTGCGGGAAACGTATGTTTATCATGTTCAGTATCATTAACATGTATATTTTTTTTTAGAGCATTTAATATATTTGCACCATTTGCTATTTTTTTTATAGTATTAACTGTATAATATAATGTACTGTTGATTTCAATGGCGCATAAGTCTACATATATAGACTTCCCGTCGTCAATATATACCTATATTTATCATAAAATTGCAGAGATAAATAATTTTATTTTTCG
>OZ024903.1:6697164-6809664 GCA_964017125.1 Flabesymbios commensalis | reverse complement strand
CTATATAAGGGGTGATAGATCACATTTAAGGCAAATTGCTGAGCCGTAACTGTAACATACAATGAAATGAATCGGGTTTTAGGCCACATTTGTGCACATATGGGCTAAATTGAGCCAGGAGAACCTCCTGAGGATAGTGAGATGAGTGAGATGACACTGCCCTCCAGACACAGAAATTGAAATTCGAGCCCTGACGGTCTGAGGCCGAGCACGCTACCTCTCGGTCACGAAGGCTCCCCACAATACTAAGTTTTTCGAGTGGATGGGGAAGAAACATTTTTGTTTCTTTTAAACCGACGAGACCGGGAAACGAACCCCGAACTCTAGCGGGTAAATGAAATGAAATGAATGGGGTTTAGGCCACCTTCGTGCACATGTAGGCTAAACTGGGCCAGGAGACGGAGAAATATGTAAATCATTAACATTTGCACATAAACGTACACACAAATGAACACACGTGCACACGAAAACAAAAATACAACTTACCTAAATAAATAAGTTACGTTAGATCTATATCATATTGATAAACCCCTTGATTGCGGGGACCGTCTATAGACGTCTGATTCTGACGTCTATAGCCAATCGCTGCACTGAAAAATTAAAAAATATTTATAATGGCTGTAGACCCATAACAAAGATTATCAAGTGAAGCTGAATGTTAATTGATACATTTATGATGACTTCACATTAAAAACAACCTTTAGTCTAGAAAAATGTTTCAGCGCTTTAACCCTTTCATGCCTGAATATTTACCTTTGTCATCTTCATCTACTACAAGCCGCGAATTGCTATCGCAATTCTCGACTTGTAGTGGATGAGAATGACTTGGAAGTGGGTGGTAAATGAAAAAAAATCGTTATTAGTGAAAGTTCCATTAGAATTTCGTTCTGAAACTCCTAGGTTTTAGGAAATTGAGTCATCTTTCAGAGATGCAAAATGATACTTTGATGCATCGTGAGGGTTTAAAAGGTTACGGGTTAAGCCACAAAGCCGTCCACTGGACAATAAAGGGCCGTATACTATACTTTATACAGTGTGAGATACCACCCTTTAATCCTGAGAGTGTGCTATTCAGATCAGGCAGATATACGGCTGACCGCGGGGGGTCTTAACATGGCACTTACATCCTGTCCGGGGTTCACATAATCCACATCACGGGCTTCACCCTTTTACCGGATAATTTAGTGACACTGACCATCACCGACCATCCTGTAATACGTTATTCTAAGATAATTAAGCTATGTTGCCATCAGGAAGTGCTGTCCTGTGGAAGACCATCCTGCGTAACCCTTATCTGCCTATGTGTAGAATATGTCATTCTGACATGGTGACAGAATCATTCCATTACGACGTCAAAATGGCATATCCTGACACAGTGACATTTTGTGACACTATGGCAAAATTACATATCCTACACATGGTGAGCGAATGATTCTCTCGCCATGTATAGGATATGTCATTTTGACATAGTGACAGAATGATTCCCCAGATATGGGGAGCCCCAGATATGGGGAACCATTCTCGTACCATTTCAGGATATGCTTGCTGAATATATATTCAGTAAATTAAGTCTTCACCTCGCTGATTGGCTGAATTCAGTCTTCATGTCACTGATTAGTTTAGAATTGATCACACGTTAATAGTTAAATCAAAATGTTGATTTAAGTCGTTTTGGTAAAACCGGGTGCTGGCTGCACATGTTGAAGTTAGGAGCAGCATAGAAAGACTTACGAGCATATACGAGCAATGAACCATATCATTTTTAACCATTGTGTAATTCAAGAGAGTGTGGTAAAGTCTATCGAAATAAAACATTGTCGTTTACTTGGATATTTAATAATGTCTTATTATAAACGAAACTGCCATTTTGTCTCTACTGGAGACCATAAAGAAGCATCATTGTCATTGTCATTGTTATGAATTTAAAAATCATAAGATACAGCAACCAAATTAATCACTTCATGCTCTTTTTTATTAACCTGTTTTAAAATAAATTTTTTTTTATTAAATTAATTCAATTTAGTGTGGTAAATTCCATCGAAATAAGGTTTTCGGAATTTGATTATACTATTTTTTTATATAATGAAAAGTTGAGAGTTGTGGTATAGATTCATATAACTATCATAGTGGGCGGGGGCCTGGTGCAGTGGTGAAAGCTACCTGTTTGGAAAATTGGAGATCACGGTTTCGAACCTTATGCGGCCTTCAAGTTTCAAAGAAACACAGCGTTTCTTCCTACCCGGTATGACTGGGCCGCCTAACTCATTTACTGCGCGAGGCCCGGTTACACTGACCGCCATTTTGTTTCCACAGCCAGCTGGCTGTGTAAAAACGACACTCGCGCCGCCTACAGAAAAACTCGGATGCCATGAAATTGACACGAATATTTCAAGTGCCTACGAAAACTAGGCCATTTTCAACAGGCGTCAGCTTTTGATCGTATTAGAACTATTACATTTAAAAATGAAGGTCACTGTGTCAGAGCCTTGCGATGTCATCAGGGTAGTTTCTTCCCCGCTCACTCGCAAAGATTCAGTATTGTGTGGAGCCTCCGTGACCGAGATGTAGCGTGCCCGGCCTTAGACCGCCAGGGCTCGAATTTCTGTGTCTGGAGGACAGTGTCATCTCATTCATCTCACCATCCTCAGGCTGTTATCTTGGCCCAGTTTAGCCTATATGTGAACAAAGGTGGCCTTAAACCCCATTCACTTCATTTCATATTATCTTGGTGAATTAAAATGGAAGTAAATTATATATTATTATTGTTATTATTACATGTATTACTATTATTATAATTGATTTTCGCAGGAAATTGTGGACGCTGGGCCGACATCAAATATTAATGAGACCATAAACACATTCATAATGATTATGTTTCGATAATTATATTAATCAATAAGTAAAATAAATTGTCTGATTTCAATTCTATCCCCCCCCCCCTCCCACTTCTTCACTGATAATCCGTCCAGACGGTAACATAAAGGTCACGAGAGGTCAAGGTGAGTTATGTCTGCCGCCCACCAGGTGTCTCGCGTTATGAACCCTTTAAGCGTCATGCACGATTATAAATCGTGATCAACCTTTTTATTATATTTTTAATTACATGTTTTGAAGGCTAAATGCCAGATAACATTAAAATTAACATCTATTTTGATAAATGTAGATGCTTTTCACACACTTCAAATTGTGGGTCGCGTCAGCGAGACACAACTTGAAGTGTGTGAAAATGTAAACTGATGAAGCAATCCAAGGCTTAAATGTTTAATGAAAATAGTTTGCTACATAATGGTTTACATCCGGACACCTGACAGACAAAAACTCGCGCATGCGCCACTGCTCAGCGATGTGCACTATTCAACACGTATTGTATATATTACCCATTATTATGATTATGACGCTAATCTGCCTATAACTTGCGACAATTATTTACTCCTAAAATCATCATCGAATGACAAATACAACAATAATGTAAGAGATACGTTCTTTGCGTCTTTCTACATTTTCAACATTCGAATGGTTTTTTTTCTCATTTTCATTAATTGAACTGCTGCTACAATATACCGACTTTACTGTGAATAAAAATGTCCTTATTTATGTCCTTACTTAAAGCGCTGAAATATTTTTACATAAACCATGGAGACCAAAGGTATTTTTTTCGATTTGAAATCATCGTAAATGTCACATATTTGCATGTATCTCTTTCCACTTCATTTGAATACCTATGTTATGGGTCCACGGTCATTATAGATTTGTTTACTCTTACAGTGCAGGGATGGTCTTTAGACGTTAGAATGTGACGTATACAGACGTCGGATTCTGACGTCTATAGTCGATCCCCGCACTGTAAGGGTTGATATAAAATCAAAGTATAATAACAAAGTAAAATAACAAACCCAGAACGTCATGATAGCAATGAGAAAGATTTAAACATGTTAAAGGGACTGGCTCAGGCTGAAATCGTTTTTTTTTGCTCAATAATATGACCATAATTATGATGTAAACATGTCCATAGACTAGAACTGCAAAAGTTTTTTATTCTTTGTGCTGCGCATTTACCAGCTAGGCTAGATATATAGAGACGAAATTCCTGACTTCTTATTTTGGACAACCATGTCAAAAATAAGAAATACGGGAAAAAAATCTACAATACAACCATGGAGATAGTACTCTCCATGATACAACTTAGGAGAGGAGATTAGTTAATCACCACAGGGGTCGATCATTATGCCAACACCATGGTGAACGTCTCGTGTTGGCTGGGAGGTACGAGAGATTAGTGGCAGTTACAATAGGGGAGCATAAATTGCTGTAGGTAATCAGTGTCACGAATATAAGGAGTGCTTAGAGGGAGCATACATTTACATACATCCCAGCAAAAAGATATTAACCCTTAAGGCGCTACAATGTAAGATTTTAATTTTCACCCACTTGAAGTTGTGTCTCGCTACCGCGACCCGCAACTTCAAGTGGGTGAAAATTACTCATATTTGTATAATTATTTGTGACGAAAAAATTGTAAATCTTAATGTTTTAGTTCCAAATATCTGTGATCTAACCTGCTAATAAAAAAGATTAACCCTTAACCCTTTAACTCCTCATGATGCATTAAAGCATCATTTTAAATCCCTTAAAACATACATAATTTTCCTACAACCAGAGGTTTTAGAACGAAAATTTCCATGAAACTGGTTTACCAATACATAGCAATTTTCTTTAATTTTTAAACCACATCAAATTATCTTCATCCGACACAAGTCCAGAATTAATTTGAAATCATCATAAATGTCTTAGTCAGCTCTTTCTGACTCATTTGAATACCTATGTTATGGGTCAACGGCCATTAGAAATATTCTTACTCCTACCGTGCGGGGATCGACTTTAGTCGTCAGAATCTGACGTCTACAGACTTCAGATTCCGACGACTAAAGTCGATCCCCGTGCTGTAAAGGTTAAAAAGGACTGCAGTCGTGCTAAGCTCTTTCTGGGATAAGCCCTTGTTGTTTTAATGTTGGCCCAGCGTCGCAGACATTGTGCCAACATTGAAACAACTGGTGTTGAACGTCCTGTGTCTGCTGTCATATACCATGAGTACCCCGAAGGGAGCATTTAGTGGATTAGTGAGATTTTTTCGGGAGCATGCATTTTAGCAGTTGATCAGTGACAGACCTGTCACACTAATCCCAGCATGCATCGCTCCCCGTCTGTCTCCACATCTCGTTACGGCCGCCGAGGTCTCGAGGTTTATCGTCGTTTCGCGTGACCTGCCCAGCTCCCGCCCGTGGCCCGCCATCTTTATGTAACGAGCTCTAAACAGCATGTGTTCTTATGCGGTGGTCTATCGAAATTGGAAACAGTCACGCAAATGAGCAACAGCTAAACTACGACTTAGCGTCTATGTGAAGCAGGTACGGCATCGAACATGGAAAAACTTTAAATTATATGTATAATAGTGTTGGTTTGATGGGGGGATAGAACCTGACTCAACAATAGTGCAACTGCAATTTGCATATTAGAACACAAAAATGCATAATCAAATATGAGACCAAGAGACACAAAATAATTACACACATCGACTATAGAAATTCTTTGTTTAATAAGGATTGATTTAAAATGGTATTAATCTTGAACGTTTACAAATACAAAAAATACATAACCAAAAATAGACGAAAGACTAAAACCGTAGTATTTACACGATATAACAATAAGTACTTTAAGATAGGTACAAAGTAACATAATTCTATCTAAACCCTCACAACGATGAATTAATTTTGCATAAATCATGGAGACCAAAGGGTTTTTTTCCAGTTCAAAATCATCATAAGGGTCTCAGTTAGCTCTTAAGGATTCATTTGAATACCTATGTTATGGGTGTACGGCCATTGGAAATATTTTTACTCTTACAGCGCGGGGATAGACTTTAGTCGTCAGAATCTGACGTCTACAGACGTCAGATTCTGACGACTGAAGTTGATCCCCGCGCTGTAAGGGTTAAACATAATGTGAAAAGGAGACAAATGGACAACAGAATAAATGAGAATTAAAAAGATTTAAAAAAAATGTAATAGTAATTTACACGAGATAATGCTGGGAAGCTAAATATATTATAATTGTGTATCTTTGTGGAATCAGCTCATTTTTCAATCACTCAAAAACGTATACAAATGTAGGGAGATACCTTGGTATTTAGAGTGTTAATAACCCCCCACCCCCTCTGTATACAGTAAGTGACCTGCTTATAGCTGTCACAATCTATTACGCATGTACGACATGTGTTTTTACGGGTAATCTATGCTAATTATATATTCTCACGAAACAGTACAGCGTCAATTTCAAAATTCCAATGGCTGAGAATGTTTTTTTGTCTAATGTGGGATAATATTGATAGGACAAAGGAACGAGCACCGTCCTATAAACGTACCGTATTTGCGAAGTGTTTCGGTCTGCATTATAAATTGTTAAAGTTGTTAAAGACATATTATTAAAACTACCTTCAAATATTCTGGTAAATACTATTTCAGCGTACTTATATCAAATTAAATGATTCCCCTAATTTGAATAATTGGGTTATATATATTGAGAACACGTTGTTAATGCAATAATTTAAATAACATTTAGGAAATAAAAAAGCTATCACCTGAAATTTCTTACACAACTACAACGTGAAATTGTGGTGAAAATGGAAGTAGAATTCATTTGGCTTGTCTCCAAAACAATAGCTCCCACTCACCCGAATAATGCCTTGACGTGCATATTTACTAACCGTCTTTGTAGGTGAATTAATTATTTCAATAGGGTTACCTTCATATGTTTCTTGAAATTGTTGATCTATAAGCGTACACTGGCTACCAGTATAAATGTTCACAATGTTCACAATATATTTATATTGCGCTATATCCCATAGGACTCTATGGCGCAGATAAGAAACATGGCTTTTGCTATCCTCTCCAAGACTCCAACTTGTCTATAATGTTTCTATAATTTCAAGCGCCAGCACTGTCCCCACCTTGTAATATTTATTATTGAATATTTGGATGGCATCATGCACATTTTGACGATTTTGAGAAAAAATCGCGCAGCAACATGGAGTACAGGATAAAACGAATAAAACAAAGTAACACAAAAAAATTAAACTCGTATATTGATCAAGTTGTTGCTATCAATGACATATACTTTCATTGTTTTTTTTTTGATGCCATCCATTTGTATTTAATTGCATTACCTAAATGCAATGAATGATCTTTTACAACATAGCAATAATAAAAGTCTGAAATTTGTAAATATAAATGTGTTTTTGTAAGAAATAGTATGTATATTGAGCCAATTTTAGCCAAAACGCCCTGTCCCTAATTTGTTTTAAATAATTTTATTATTTTAGCACTTTTTATGCAACTCATGTCTGTCCCACCTTGCAGTTTCAGATCGTTTCTATACTTTGTCTGACCAGAATATCAATTGGCTGGTGCAAAACAATTGCGTGGGGCCTTCATGGAGTGAATCATAATGAAAAAGTACAAAAATGTGCTTTCGTTTAAAAATAATACAAGGTTTGTGCAAGTCTGTGGGTGAGTATTTTTAGTCAACGTCATTCCACGTAAATACTGCTAATTAACGTTAAAGTACTCAATAACCTTCAAGCCAACTTTGAAAAAAAATGATCATAATATAGCGTAATGCGTATGATATGCACGATTTGGTGAAAAAAACGTCTCTCTATAGCGATTATATTTGATCACCCAATAACAAAAACAAACGCGTTATGGAGTGAAAAAGTACCCACAAATTAACCTTTACTTATTTAAAATCATTCTATGAATATTTCAACCAACAAGTAACTTTTTTGAAACAATAATTTTCTTTTTACTCTTTTAAACAATGTTAGCATCGATATTTTGTATATTTTTATTATCCCTCCATAACATAAAGAATTGTCGAGATTGAAACACACTCTTACATTATTTATTTATTATTATTATTATTGTATCTTTCTTTCATGGTTACTGTCATAAAGTGATTCTTTCTAAATTAAGTGATCAACATTATTTTAGCCATGTTAAGCAACCTGTTAAATCTATATATATAAATCCAATATTATACTTTCGTAGCAGGGTCACTAAGAAAATTAAATATAAAATATGAAGATTACTCCGTAACATTACTTGGTCACTCCATGACACAAATTAGTCACTCCCTAACGATAATAAAACGTCTGTAGACGTCAGATTCTGACATCCAAAGTCGATCCCCGCACTCTAAGAATTAAAATATTTACAATGGCTGTAGACCCATAACATAGGTATTTAAATGAAGCGGAAAGAGCTAACGAAGACATTTATAACGATTTTAAATTGCATAAAATCCTTTGGTCTCTATGGTTTATACAAAATAAATTCAGCGTTGTGAGAGTTAAAAATGATACAAATAAACACCTAGATTAAAACTGTTGCTTACAATTGTAGAATCCCTCTCCTGAAGGAGTCCCAGTTCCGGGCATGCGCGTTTGTTACACGTGTTTGTCGGACACGTGCATGCAATGAGATTGCCTATCTGATCGTCGCATCCGTGTAAAAAACCAAACACACTGAATGGCAGCAATACGCTGATAAATTCTGTTGATTCTTTTATATATTTGTATTATTCTTTTATATATGTACAATAAAATGCAGGATTTTTTATTTTATTTAAGAAATAATAAAGCTATTATTTAAAATCTGCAAACAAAACTACAACGTGAATATTTGTGGTTAAAATGCAGGTAGAATTCGTTTGGCCTGTCTCCAAAACAAAAAAGCCCACTCACCCGAATAATGCCTCGCCGTGGAGATTTACTTACCTTCTATGTAGGCGTATTTATTATTTCAATAGGTTTACCCTTATATGTTTCATGCGATTCTTGATCTATAAGCGTACACGGGCCACCAGCATACTACGAAGCTCTGGTAACGACATTCATTGAAAAAAATCCACAGAAAATATAGTTATCTTGTACATACAAGATAGTACCTTGTACGTACAAGATAGCATATTGGCTATCTTGTACGTATTCTGCTATCCTACACGTACACGATTGTACGTACAAAATAGCAGAATTGCTATCTTGTACGCACAAGGTAGCAGAATTGCTATCTTGTACGTACAAGTTACTATCTTGTACGTACAAGATAACCATATTTTTTGTGGATTTTTTTAATGCATGTCGTTTCCAGAGCTTCGTAGTAAACAGAAACACAGCATTTGCTATGCTTTCCAGCTCTAACGTTAAACCCAATGTGGTTGCTTCAAACTCGGACTAAGGAAACCTCGCAATAAATATAATGATGTATTATAGTCCGAGAGGATTTCTATGATTTCGATCGCAAGCACTGTCCACACCTTGTAATATTTGCATGGCAATACTAAAACTTGTACATTTTTAATATAAATGTGTTTTTTTTGTAAGAAACATTATGTATATTGAACCTATTTTAGCCAAAACTACCTGTGTTAAATAATTATATTATTTTACCATGCACTTTGTATGCAATTTATGTCTGTCCCACGTTGCAGGGACTCTCAAGAACGTATATAGTGTTCAGGTCGTTTCTATTCTTCTTCTGACCAAAATAGCACTTGGCTGGTGCAAAAACAGTTGCGGCATAAAGGAAAGTACGAAAAATGTGCTTTCTTTTAAAAATAATATTAGGCTTTTGCTAGCCTGTGCATGCGTATTTTTAGTTAACGTCACTCCATAACGCGAATTTTCAACGTTCAAGTACCTAATGACCTTCAAACCAGCTTTGAAAAACAACAGAAATTGTAATAATATAGCGTACTCATGGTACTGCATGATTTAGTGAAAAAAACTCTCTCCATAACGAGTTTATTATATCACTCAATTACAAAATAACTGTCCTTACGGAGAGATATTGTTTCAGTATTGCAGTGTTATACTGTCATAAAGTGATTCTTTCTAAGTTAAGTGATCAACATTATCTTAGCCATGTTAAACTACCTGTTAAATATATTTTACTTTGTAAGGGTCACTAAAAGAATTAAATATAAAATATGAAGATTACTCCATAACATTAATTGGTCACACCATGACATAAATTAGTCACTCCCTAACGATAATAAAACTTTAATCCTTACAGTGCGGGGTTCGACTTTAGACGTATGAATCTGACGTCTACAGATATATTTTATAATGGCTGTAGACCCATAACAAAATAATGCGGAAAGAGCTAAAGGAGACATTTATAACGATTTTAAATTGAATAAAATCTTTTGGTCTCCATGGATTATACAAAATAAATTCAGCGTTGTAAGAGATAAATTGAGAAAAAACCCCATTTAAATTGAAACTAGTGCCTAAAATTATAGAATCCCTTTCCTGAAGGAGTCCCAGTTCTGGGCATATGCGTTTGTCACACGTGTTTGTCGGACGCGTGCATGGAATGATATTACCTATCCGATAGTCGCATCATTGTAAAATAGCAGACACATGGAATGTCAGCAATGTTGCGCATTCACCAGTTAGGCGAGATATAAAGACGAAACTCCCTTATTTCCTATTTGGGAAATGCATGTCCAAAATAAGAAATTGGGAATTTCGTCTTAGAAGCCAAGATAAAAATACTGATTCTTTGATTATTTTAGCCTGTTTGCGTCGCTTTAATAATAATTTGCATGACATATTTTGCGATTTGCTGCATACTTTCAGCAGTAAATCATGAACCCTCTGGTCATGAACATTGTTGTCAGGGGCATCTAGCATACTAGGGAGGGGTGGGAGTGGGGAAGTACATGTTTATGTTTATCTCAATGATTTTGTCCGGTATTTTTGAATGATCTTGGGCAGGTGTAGATGATTACAAACATCTATAGTCCTGTCTGTCCACCACACTGTAGTTGCTCTGGATCAGCATCTCGTGATCGCGCTCTGATCTCGTGCTGACCACGTGTCCCTCACGTGATTAATAAGTCACACACGATGCCATATAAGGCGCGTGATATGATTAGCCTCACGATACGCTCAGCAAAACACGAAACTTCGACCCCAATGTTGGGTTGATGTTGGCCCTCTGTCTGCGACGCTAGACCAACATCAAACCAGCATTCGGTCAAAGTTTCGTGTTTGCTGGGCCCTCACGTGCGGTGCTCATTATGACGTCACACACGGTGTGGTCACGCCACATCAAAGCGTGCCGCCTCCCTATGGATGAGCTTGACCGTCAGTGACGGTCTGTGTGCCCGGTCATCGCCTGACCATAGATCAGCTTCCCTAGTCTCCAGAGAACAGAGATCATAGGGCACTTAGTCTGAACAGAAGGCGGGAAGAGCAAATATTACCAATTAACATCACTTTACGCTCTCAACCATTAGCATTTAAAGCCCTGCCGCGTGACGTGTTAAGGGAAACAGCAGTAACCTGTTACATGTAAAAGAAGCAGTCACTGCTATTGGTTTATACTGCAGACTAATAATGTTAATAATAGTAATTAGAGGCGGAAAGAGAAAATAATGTTATGAATAATAAACCCTAGGGCAAACAGCAGTAACTGCTTACTTAGACAGGAAGTAGTTACCATTTATTTGCTAAATGTTGGATGCCACCAGAAACCGCCACTAAGTATATTATATATTTCCCTAGAATAGTTAAGATTGATCTCAACTTGCATGAGATATCACGTTTTAACGCTATTATCGAATTTTGAATAAAAGTAATTTAATAAAATATCTTAAACCTCTTAAAAAATTGGAGCTACATAAATAAATATAAATACATACACTTTACTGTTCTAGTTTCTATCTATTGTAAAGTGTCAATTATCGATGAAGCAATTATTCACAGCTGACATTCAGTGAATGAAAATATAAAGAAGTTCACGGTTTAAGAGTTGATTTATACATATTAACCCATTATCCGCTCATCACAGCACAAAATCCTTTGAGCTCTCACGATGAATTAAAGCATCATTTTACATCCCTGAAAACAGACTTAATTTTCCTACAACCAAGGGTTTTAGAACGAAAATTTCCATGAAACTGGCTTACCAATACATGGCAATTTTGTTTATTTTTTAAACCACATCATATCATCTTCATCCGCTACAAGTCGAGAATTGCGACAGCAATTCGCGGCTTGTGGTGGATGTAGATGACAATGATAAATTCAGGCTTGAAACGGTTAAATTTGTTTTATTAGCTGATCAGATCACTGACATTGCCCATGAAATGAGTGTTTAAATAGCAATATTCTGATATTTGCAACATTTGCTTGGTCTCAAATTTAAAAAATGTGGATAGTTTTCAGCCATTTGATGTTGTGGGCCACGGTAGCGAGACACAACATCAAGTGGGTGAAAATTTAAATTTTATAATCTAGAGCTTTAATGGTTAATGATAACAGACACAGTGGTGGCATATCGTGACAGTTTATTGTGACCATTTCAGTCCCAAGAGCATCCGTTACATCTTATAGACTTTATACAAGCTGACGATTTGGACGTATATTACACATAATAACAAGCACGTCAGTATACCACAGACATTTTCATTGGAAAAATAAATAATGAAAGCACACGTACGAATAAATCCCTCAAACTGATTGACTAAAGAACATATAATATTTAAGCCTGACTTTGGAGATTTTGCTAGATGATCACTTCATTATTGTGGCCACAACGAGTTTACGCGTGTTGCATTTCTCATTTTATATATGCTGCTGCAACCGTATATTATGTTTACAGCGCATTTCAAACGAGATAAAATATCACTAAATATGATCAAATTGTTTGTGAAAGATGCTCAATTCATCAAATAATGAAACTTGAATATGTCTATTTTAATAGAGTAAACATATTTTCGTCATTTGAAGATGGAAATTGCTTTAGAAATTCCAGCTCTAAATGATGAAAAATAGAATTTAAAAAATCAGCAGCATAAATGTTTCTATATAATTACACATCAATAATATAGATGTAATCATAAATTATTAATAGCTTAGTTGGAATGTAATAAGGAATGCACAGTGCACAAGGATGGTACAAGCAGTTATCTATCAGAAAACAGCTGAGTCGTCTCGATTCCTGATCAATAAAATATTCACGAAGGATCGCTATCGTTGAAGCTTTGACCATACATGCGGGTACAGTGAGACAATTTCATGCTTTTAACTCTCTCTGTACTCAGCTAATGAGATCCTATTTAATATTGAAAGACAAAAACTCATGTTATTCAGCCTTATATCATCCCCTAGCACCCAGAATGTCATTATGTTATTTAAGTGAAACATATGACACTTTGGGTGCTGGGAGATGATATACAATTTTCCTTAGAAATACCTTTCATTTAATTTTGTAAAATACAATAAATTTTAAATCCGTCAAAATTTAAATTAGATATATCACTGAGATTTGTATACATTTATATTCGCTATTATAAAAAAACGAATAAAAATACTTCTCATTTAATTTGGTGAAATACAAGTGAACTTAAATCTGTCAACATACGAACATGATAAGAAATGTTCTTTAAATCACTCAATAAATACAAATGACAGAGCATAATTCGTATTCATGTAAATTCATAATTTACAAATGCTGACGTCTTATTTATTCAATATACTACTAAATATTTTGTGAGAAAACAACTGTCGTAAACGCATTAAATTATCTGGCAGACGGTGCAGGTTCAATATCAAAACAACATTGCGACAAAATATTGTGTAACGATGATCGTTATCATGGTTTATGAATACCGATAAACTATGTAGATAAAGGTTAACCCTTTCCGTGCTGGCACGGACTTTAGGCGTCAGATTCTGATATCTAATGTCGATCCCCGTACTGAAAGAGTAAGATATTTATAATGGTCATAGATCCATACCATAATTATGTATTAAAATGAAGCAGAAAGAGCTAACCAAGAAATTTAGGATTTCAAATCGAAAAAAAAACTTTGGTCTTTATGATTTTTGGAAAAAAAATTCAGTGTTGTAAGGGTTAATCTTAGAATACATGACAACTAAAACAATCAGCCAACATAGGGCCAACGTCGGCTGGGATATTCCAGTCGATGAGGCCCGATTTTGCAGCCACGCTGCAATCTGTCCAATCTCTGGTATGATAGAGTGTCTCGGGGAACTAACGTACAGAAAAACGAACAGTCGAGAACAAAACATTCAAACAGTAAAGTTTATCACAATCGTTCGTCAAAATTATCACCATGAAACAAAACACGTATGATCAGGTTATATATATGTCAGGATAATTAGAACACGCCCCTTTACTAACATTACTGGACATGACTTGACTTCAATATCGTGACGTCATTCACAGTACAGTCCTTTTTTGTGAATAAATTAGTTATCAGAAATAAATATTCATAGTGTGTTGTATTCCAGCCAACTGCTGCGATCAGACAAACATTGGCTTTATTGTACATTATAGCCGTTCATGACTTCATCACATTACTATTTTATTTTATCAGATAACATTAAAACGTCACTGAGCGACTTTATTGTTTGTGATGTGATTATATTATAACGTCATCGCACCATAGTAATTTTAATTACATAATCGTTTATGACGTTATCGTGCCATGGTATTGTTTATGGCGTCATCGCACCACATTATTGTTTATGATGTAACTGGATAAGAGTATTGTTTATGACGTCATTAAACCATGGCTCGGGCCTTATCACATAGCAAAATTCTATATGATGTCATCACACAGCTGTATTGTTTAAAACATCATTAGATCTTGATACTAATTCTCATCTCATCAGATCTACAATTAGTAAACGACGTCATCATACCAGGGTATTGTTTATGACGTAATCATATATCACTGCACTGTTTATGACGTCATCAAGCCATGGTATTATCCTCTAAGTCATTACACATCAAGGTATTGCTTGCGACGTCATCAGACCCAGGTATCGTTTATGACGTCATCAAACCGAGGTATTGTTTATGACGTCACCAGACCGAGGTATCTTTTATGACGTCATCAAAACAAGGTATCGTTTATGACGTCATCAGACCGAGGTATCTTTTTATGACGTCATCAAACCGAGGTATCGTTTATGACGTCATCAGACCGATTTATCGTTTATGAGGTCAACAGACCGCGTTTATGACGTCATCAAACCGAGGTATCGTTTTTGACGTCAACAGACCTGGTTTATGACGTCATCAAACCGAGGTATCGTTTATGACGTCATCAGACCGAGATAATACTTATGACGTCGTCAGACCGAAGTATTGTTTATGACGTCATCAGACCGAAGTATCGTTTATGAAGTCATCAGACCGAGGTATGGTTTATGACGTCATCAGACTGAGGTATTGATTATGACGTCATCAGATGTTTATGACGCCATCAGACCACAGTAAGCGCCATGTCTTGACCGTTGTCCACCACGTTTATCTGTTCGTCATGTAGTTTGTCGTTTCTGCTTATGTCAGCATGTCTGTAAACGTCTCTATGGAGCCCTCCAGTCAAACAACCCGGGTTCACACCCATACCTACAATCACAAACATATGTCTAATTATTAAACGTCATGCATTTAGTATACTAACGACATTATAAAGTCTAGTGTAATAAAAACATTTGAATTTAACCTTATAATTTAAAAAAATGTGTATTTTTTATTAGCTGTGATACAATCAAAATATGGGAAAAAATATTTCTATTTTACTATCGGAGCTCATTTGAAAATCTTGCTGATCAGAGACGTGTCGTGATTGAAGTTTATAAATAGTGTCAAATATTGTGCATGACTGTATCATTGGCCCATAAAGCATGTTCAGTGGTTAATATGATGACTGGAGCACGGGATGATTTGAGTTGTTATCGACTCACTACGACGAGTCTTTATGTGGAACGTCCTTTTATTTTATAAATTAGTCACATTAACCCTTGAAGCGCTGAAATATTTTGTGTTTTAATAATAGCAGTACTTCTCTTTCATTCGCCACCCACTTCATTTCATTTTCATCCACTACAAGTCGGGAATTGCGACAGCAATTCGCGGCTTGTAGTGGATGAAGATGACTATGGTAAACTCAGGTTTGAAAGGATTAAAACAATATTATGTTGTATTCACTTGATTACATCATACTTTCAGTTCTCAGTATTCACCTTCATGAGTCTTTGCGTGGAACTTGAGTTCGTACAACTGTGCGAATGTTTTTCCGCAGACTGTACATGTGACAGGCTTCTCCTTGCTGTGTGTACGCCTCACGTGACTGTCATGAGCCGCGTGAGATGCAAAAGCCTTACCACAAAACTTACACTGAAACACAAAATCACATACAATTACACTGGAAAACAAATGGCACATAATGTGGCACTGCGAAACAACATGTAGCGCAGAGTTACACTGGAAACACAATGTGACAGAAAGTTACACTTGTAACTAAATGTCAGATCATGTCACATATGTAGAGTTACACTGGAAACAACATGTGACATATGGGTACACTGGTAACAAAATGTTATATAGAGTTACACTAGAAACAACATGTGACAGAGTTACACTGGTAGCAAAATGTTATACCGAGTTTAGCACTGGAAAGAAAATGTCACGTGTAATTACACTCATTGAAAAAAACAATTATCAAATAGAATATAATTACAATGTGACACAAATTGTTACCTAAAAAACAAAATTAGTAAAGTAAGAATAATGTGAAACGAAATATAAAGTAGAGTAACAGATTTAACTAAACTTAAGACTAAATGCCAGTAACTACTATACTAGTATGTGACTATGGTAACCTGTTCGGAAAAAAGGGTATGTATTAAATCTGTGACTCTGACATAAAATATGGAGGAGGGAAGTTACACTTTGAGTATTATTTTGATTTTCTCACCTTGAAGGGTTTTTCTCCTGAGTGTTGCCTGATATGTGTACGTAATATACTGGAGGCGGTGAAAGCTTTACTGCAGTACACACACTTATACGGCCTCTCCCCACTGTGCACCTGAAACGTGGTGAAAATTACCTCATTAGAAACAAAGACACACAGAAGATTTATATTTGAGGCAACTAAGATATAGGAATTGATCAACCTGCTGCTATAATTTTATACAAATATGCGATATTATTTTAATAGATATAAACTAATGTTGATACAGCTTGATACGTATATTGCAATATTAAGATGTTAGCAATCTAATTATATGGTGCAAAAATATTTTTAAAAAATTGAAATTATCATGCAATAATGAAGGTTAAATGTGGTAAATTGAATTGATGTTACATTAAGCTACGCTCCCTCCTCATATATTTGCCAAGGATTTCGATTGATACCCCATTTATCCTTATGTGTTTGTTGAGGCTGGATGACTGGCAGAAGCTGCTCTTTCAGCAGACATTCCATTTATGTGGTCCGTGTTACCCCCACTTTCCCTCATGTGTTTGTTGAGGCTAGATGACTGGCTGAAGCTCTTTCCGCACACATTACACACACATTACATTCAAGTGGCCTGTGTTACCCTCACTTACCCTCATGTATTTGTTGAGGCTACATGACTGGCTGAAGCTCTTTCAGCAGACATTCCATTTATGTGGTCCGTGTTACTCCCACTTACCCTCATGTATTTGTTGAGGCTAGATGACTGGCTGAAGCTATTTCCACACACATTACATTTATTCAGCCTGTGCTGCCCCCACTTACCCTCATGTGTTTGTTGAGGCTTGATAACTGACTGAAGCTCTTCACGCAGACATTACATCTATGTGGTCTATGTTACCCCCACTTACCCGCATGTGTTTGTTGAGGCTTGATAGCTGACTGAAGCTCTCCCCACATACATTACATTTATGTGGTCCGTGTTACCCCCACTTACCTGCATGTGTTTGTTGAGGCTATATGACTGGCTGAAGCTCTTTCCACACACATTACATTTATTCAGCCTGTGTTACCCCCACTTGCCTGCATGTGTTTGTTGAGGCTAGATGACTGGCTGAAGCTATTTCCACACATATTATATTTATGTGGTCCGCGTTATCCCCACTTACCCTCATGTGTTTGTTGAGGCTTGATGACTGCCTGAAGCTCTTTCCACAGACATTACATTTATGTGGTCTGTGTTACCCCCACTTACCCCTATGTGTTTGTTGATTACATTTATGTGGTCTGTGTTACCCCCACTTACCCTCATGTGTTTGTTGAGGCTTGATGACTGGCTGAAGCTCTTTCCACAGACATTACATTTATGTGGTCTGTGCTTCTCGTGGACATGTAGAATGTGGATCCTGAGTCTATCACGCTTTTCAAACGACCTTAACACACACAAAATACAATTCACAGTCTACCTCTGTTGTGAGATTATATAAATAAAACATATAATTTAATTTAGTAGGAGTACCATTGTAAACTATTAAGCTCAAACACACATAATACCAACTTTAGCTTTAGCTTTATAGATGGAGTTATTGCATCACCATAGATATAATTATAATCTACATAAATGTACGAGAAATACGAGATATGCCATGTATAACATTAAAAATACGAGATATCACATGTATTTTACCCTTATCCTGTTAAATAAAATAAATAAATTTTCAACCACGTGAGGTTGTGTCTCGCTACCGCGATCCACAACCTCAAGTAGTTTAATATTACTCATATTTGATTAATTTGTGACCAACCATTTACAAATCTTGATGTCTAAACAGTAATTTTATTCCCAATAACAGTGATTTATTCGGCAAATAAAATGGATTAAAAATGACTATTGCCGTGATCAGTAGGCAAAGTGTTAACAAACAAAATCAGATACTGTAGATCTGTTAATTTTCGCGTGTTTAAATTTTCGCGAATTTCTGATTGTGGGATTCTTTGTCCTTTTCGAGATATTCGCTAAAATTAAAACCTCGCGAATTCTACCAGATCTACATTTTTGCATGTATCTGACATTACTTGACCTACCTTGTACAGAGGTGACACGGGAACTTCCGGTCCCCCTGGTCGACACACCGTGTGTATTTGAGATGCTTGTCTCTGTAATATTTATAGGCGAACACTTTACCACATCTTTCACACTGGTAACCATTGGAATCTGTGATATAACAAAGGAAATGAAATGAATGGCGTTTTAGGCCACCTTTGTGTACATATAGGCTAAACTGGACCAGGAGAACCTCCTGGGGATGGCGAGATGAATGATATGACATTGCCCTCTAGACACAGGATTCGAAATTCGAACCCTGACCGGCATGACGGTCTGAGGCCGAGGACGCTACCTCTCGGTTACGGAGGTTTTCAAAAATAGCGAATCATTACGAGTGAGTGGGGAAGAAAAATGTTATTTCTTTGAAACCTGAAGGTCAGAGTGGGGTTCGAACACGCGAACTCCGACTTTTCAAGCAGGCAGTTTTAACAACTGCATCAGGATATATGAAAGGAAATCAATTAAATCCTGATAAATGAGAAATACAAACAATGAATAATTGAGACAAGATGTGTGGTTTTATGTCGCTTTTTGAAAAAGAGAAAGATGAAGGGACAATGCACTGTACACTTATCGAATGATTTCAATAAATCTGTATAGTGCACATTAGAACATATGAAAGTCAGCACTACGGATGATTTTATACTGTTTGAAACAATGTATGTGCACAACCACGATGACTATAATATGGAAACCAGTCTGGAATTGAACCAGATACGACTGATATCCAAGACATGAACGAACTATATATAGGTCTACAAAATATAATGTTTTTTGTCCAATAATTTTGCAAGGCTTCACAAAAGAATATCTCCTGAAATAATAATAAGAAATCGGAATACAAAAATTATCGGAGAATGTGGAGAATAAGTAATAATTGTATCATATTTACCGTTTTAATATACAATGACACTATTAGGCTAGATAAGTGGAATATAATATTTCTGAAGTTAATTATAATTACAATGATCGCTAAACGTTTAGTTATACATGAATTACTATTTTAAAAAATACTGAATTATCAAGTAGGCTTACTTAAAATATGTTATAAAATACGTTTTGTCTTAACCCCTACAACGCAAGAATCGACGTTACTGACGTCTGTTGACGTCAGATCCTACCGTCTAAAATCGATCTCAGCGCTGTAAGAATTAAAATATTTGTAATAACCAGACCTATAACATAGGTAATCAAATGAATCAGAAATAGCTAACTAAGAAATTTATGATGATTTCAAATTGAAAAAAAACCCTTTGGTCTCCATGGTTTATAGACAAATATTTCAGCGCTTAAAGGGCTAAACTGTTAACTGACCTTCTACATCCTGTGAGATGATTCCGTCTCCCATTTCTTTCAAGGCGACAGGGATCCCCATAAACTGTAGGTAGCCGTCCCCATACCAGACCAGGAGCTCTGTACCCTGAGCTATGTCTTTACACGTCTCATAGTAAATATGGCCGTCAATCTGTACAACAGCGTACAAAGTATATATACATGTATGTACATCAATACATAACATGTCAAGTTATACAACAATGTATAAAATATGTACAATAACACATAACTATCAATTTGTACAGCACTGTACATAACATGTACATTAATACTGCTGTACAAAGCCAAACGGCATCTTCCACGTTGATGCCACATAAATTTAAAATGGTGGAATTGTTCATGTTAATTTTATATGAGAGCTGGTGTTACTACATGTTGCCTACCTGCATGGCTGTGAGGTTCTGTTCCTGAGCATATCTGGCACAGTTGACATACGCCATCCAGCTACCAGCACTGCCTCGTCCATCAACGAAATGACTCAATTTGCCCTCCTTAAAAATCTACAAAAGATATCGCATCATTAAATACAACGAGACGATTCAACATCCATTCATTGAAAATCTACGAGATAATGTGATAAGAATATAAAATAATGAACGAGATAATGTGATAAGAATATAAAATAATGCTAGCACAGCAAAATGACCGAGTTTTCTTTCTTTAAAAATCTACAAATAACTATCACTCGCTCAGATAATATTCATTTAATTTGTTTAGTTTTAGAGATGAAATAATTATAATGTGTTCAATTTTTTACTATCCTTGCCAAGCAGATTCAAAATATTGTATCTTTTAAATACAATCATTCAAATGGATAAAATGTCATATTGTAGTAATCTTTGATTTTGCGGGCATTACAATTTAAACAATTTCGCGGTCTCATAAAATCACGCAAAAATATGTTTTGTGTTTGACAAAAAAATTTAATTTAAGATATTCTTTATTGGTAATAATGGACTATTTTCATAGTAAATTCTATCCAAAACATTGACACTAAATATTTAACATGTTTAAATAATAATGATAGAATATTTGAATACATTTTACCTCCCACATGAAACTGTTGTCATCGTTAGTTTTGATTTCGCTGGTGTTGACCTGCTTGCCTTGAAAAGGTCCAAACCGAGACCCTTTAGTCACCACAGCCTTCTTACAAAACACCCCGTAATGCACTGTGCCGGCAAATGTGGTCTGGAATAGTGAGAGGCCTGAAATTCCGGCAGCAAATCAGTGAATTGAAATTGAAATTTAACGAAATGTTTTCGGTTGTAACTATACTAGAGCACTGATGACGACAATTAGATAATATTTGTGTTATATTATATAATGTTTTGCAGCTTTTAAAAATATGGTATGCCTTAAAGCTGAGCCAATGATTTCAGTAATTGTCAGCTACGGATCGAAACAATTCACTTTTTATATTTTAATGTATTCCTTCAGACCGACGCCAAACCCAAAGTAAAACGAAGTATTATTTCTGACTAAGTGTGTTGATAAGAGCTATTACATCACACTTAGTGTACTGATACGTGGTTTTATATCTCTGCTGATCATTTACCAAAACCTATTATATGTGATCCATGATTTTGACAACGCTCGACCATTTCCTCACCTTCTGGTAACTCTAAACTGGATGGATCTACATGGTTCACTGCGCCTGCGCGAGAAGCTGGAGCACATCCGGCCAGAATGCGGTCAATACCTGACAACACAAATAGTGCATCTTTAAAATAGGATAATCTTGATAAACAAACTCAATATACTGTAGATCTGGTAATAATCACAAAGAGAACAAATTCGCGAATTCAAAAATCTCACGAAAATTATTATTATAAAACTGCTACTAAAGAAAAAAAATTCGCGAATTGCAAAATCCCAAAATCAGAAATTAGCGAAAATGTAAACACGCGAAAATTACGATATCTACAGTATTTAGTAAACTTTTTTTCTCTATCTTTTCACCATGCATTTTATCTACACTGTCCATTGTCCTGCTGAGCCCGTATGTATATACCTATGGTTTCAACTCTTACAACGCTGAATAACATTTGTATAAACCATGGAGACCGAAGGGTTTTTTCAACTTGAAATCATTATAAATGTCTCAGGTAGTTGTTTCCGCTTCATTTGAATACCTATGTTATTATCGTACTCCCACAGGTGTTATCGACCACGAGACTTGTACTGATAACTTCTTGTATCGACCAAAACTTGTCAAGAATTCGTTTTGCGGTTGCGAATTATTTACGTTTACTGACGCATTGTAGTCTAAATAATTTAATTATCAGTTAAACATGTGGGCGGTCGTACGATAAAATGCATATTTGCATTGCATATTTGTCGGCCTGTATATGCATATCTTATGGGTCTTCGCCGTTAGAAAAGTTTTAATTATTTCAGTGTGGGGACCGTCATTATACGTCAGATTTTAACGTCTACAGATGTCAAATTCTGGCGTATAAAGACGGTCACCGAGCTAAAAAGATTAAGGTAGTTTCTAATTAAATAAAATGACAAAATAGTTAGTGGAAATGTTTATTTTATAAATCTCAATAATTCTCAGCTCTAACTGGATTATTCTGTGAAACGCAGTGATGTCACAGGAAACCGTTTTGAATGCCAACTCGGTGAAAAAAATGTTAAATAAGACCCCCTCCCCCATACTTCATTGTATTAGTTAACTCGGTGATAACAAAACAGGTCAAGGTCATTGAGTTTCACAGAATAAATACCAACTGAATGAAAAATAGAAACAATTCAGCAACACAAAAGGCACATTTGCCAAAAGTTTATCCTGTTGCCAAAACTTCGCGGAAACACACCAACAGTCACCCAGCAAACGCGATACATAGTCCCATTGTTGGTTCAATGTTGGGCCAGCGTCGTAGACGATGAACCAACATTGAACCAGCATTGTTACAATGTCTCGTGTTTGCTGGGCACACACCCCTGATATTACGCAGCAAATGAAGTCAGCCAAATGCAGATGTTCGTTATTTTATTGCTAAAAACTGTACGATGGACGGTTGTGGCGGTGCCATTTGTGGGATATGTAGAGGGCTACGATGGCCCAGGAGGGTGATACATTTGTAGGGAGCCGTGATAGAAGGGCTCTACGAGGGCCTGGGCGGTGTTACTTTTGTGCGCGGCTATAAGCTGAAGTCTACGAGGTCTCGTGAGGGCCATACCACTGTGCGTGACGTTTTAAGGAGAGACAACGAGGGCCTGCGACAGTCATGCGATTAGCCTATCTGAACCAATGTTAACTTAATGCTGGCCCGACGTCTTCGCCACCAACACAACATTAATACAACATTAGGTCAACGTCTCGCGTTTTCCGGGATTTTGATGACCCGTTTTTCTCAGAATTCGTTCTTTTTGCTGAGACGTGTCAGTGCAGGGACCGACTTTAGTCGTCAGAATCTGACGTCTGTAGACGCAGATTCTGACGACTAAAGTAGATCCCCGCACTGTAAGAGTACAAATATTTATAATGACCGTAGATCCTTAACATAACTATTCAAATGTAGCGGAAAGAGCTAACTAAGAAATTTATGACAATTTTTAAATTTAAAAATCCTTTTGTTTCCATTGTTTATACAAAAATATTTCAGCGCTTTAAGGGTTAAAGAAAGGCGATTCAATTGGATTCTAGGATTACAACATTCATACAACGTTAGCCCAACGTCTTCGACGTTGGTCCAACATTGTACAAATGTTGTACAAATGTTTTATGTTTGCTGGGTTAGGAGCTAAAAAATTCTAGGATTGGAATTCTCATATCCCCATATGACTATATATTCACCAATCAGGTGCCCGAGATCTGTGTCAGGCGCTCTCAGAGTACTGGACCTGTATCTTACGATGGCCTGTGATGGTCATATAGTAGTAAAGGGATGTAGGGTGGCCTGTAAGGACCATACAGTAGTGAGGGCTGTATAAATTGAGTTGTGTTTTCTCTGGGGACAGGCCATAATGGTAAGAACCGGGAGCGGAGGGGCGATGCTCCTAGATGTAAGTGCCAACAGGGACAGCCCGTCTAACACTGAACGCTGAGTCTGTGCTGGTTAAATTTTGGGTCAGCGTCGCCGACGGTGGCCCACCAATAAACCAGCATTGGTTCAATGACCCGTATTTAATGGGCGCTCAATGATTTTTGAACCCTTCATGACTGTCTCTATTTTTCATTCATTCGAAGCTGGAATTGCTAGCGCAATTCCAGCTTCAACTGAACGAAAAAAAAAGACTTAGTTATAAAAGTATAGAAACCAGATTCTGACGTCTGAAGTCAATCTCCGCGAGTTAAAGCCAAATACCAAATTGGATACCATGCACCCCTTCAAGCCCCAAGTACGATTACATTATGTTTTAATTACAGGTTAAAATGACCGTTATTAGGAATGAAATGAGTGTTTAAGATTGGCAAATGTATGGTCCCAAATTAAAAAAGTTATTTCAACCCCCTTAAAGTTGTGAGTTCGCGGTAGCGAGACGCAACTTCAGGGTTCCTGACGATCTCTATTCATGATCTCTATCCATGGAGAGATCAAGTATACCATCATGCCCCCCCCCTCCCATGCCCCCCCCCCCCCACCGTTCACCCCCTCCCCCTCACAGGTCCTGGTGATCTTTATTTGTGATCTCTATCAGCGGAGAGATGGCCGCTGTCCGTGCCTCTCTCCCGCACACTGATCACATCACGTATTCTTCAGGGATGCAATCTCATGCTTTAACCCCTACAACGCGGGGATCGTTTTTAGACGCCAGAATCTGACGTCTGTAGACGCCAGATTCCGAAATCTAAACTCGATCCCCGCAATGTAAGAGTAAAAGTATTTATAATGGCTGTAGACCCATAGCATAGGTATTGAAATGAATCGGAAAGACCTAACAAAGATATTTATGATGATTTCAAATTGAGAAAACCCTTTGGTCTCCGTGGCTTATACAACAATATTTCAGCGTGTTAGAGGTTAAGGCATTATCAGGGTTAATGGGTAACAAACTAATCCTTTAGGGCATTATCAGGGCAATGGGTAACAAACTAATCCTTTAGGGCATTATCAGGGTTAAAGGGTAACAAACTCATGCTTTAGGGCATTATCAGGGTTAATGGGTAACAAACTCATGCTTTAGGGCATTATCAGGGTCAAAGGGTGACAAACTCATGCTTTAGGGCATTATTAGGGTTAATGGGTGACAAACTCATGCTTTAGGGCATTATCAGAGTTAATGGGTAACAAACTCATCCTTTAGGGCATTATCAGGGTTAATGGGTAACAAACTCATGCTTTAGGGCATTATCAGGGTTAAAGGGTGACAAACTCATGCTTTAGGGCATTATAAGGGTAAATGGGTAACAAACTCATGCTTTAGGGCATTATCAGGGTTAAAGGGTGACAAACTCATGCTTTAGGGCATTATCAGGGTTAATGGGTGACAAACTCATGCTTTAGGGCATTATCAGAGTTAATGGGTAACAAAGTCATCCTTTAGGGCATTATCAGGGTTAATGGGTAACAAGCTCATGCTCTAGGGCATTATCAGGGTTAAAGGGTGACAAACTCATGCTTTAGGGCATTATAAGGGTAAATGGGTAACAAACTCATGCTTTAGGGCATTATCAGGGTTAAAGGGTGACAAACTCATGCTTTAGGGCATTATCAGGGTTAATGAGTAACAAACTCATGCTTTAGGGCATTATCAGGGTTAAAGGGTAACAAACTCATGCTTTAGGGCATTATCAGGGTTAATGGGTAACAAACTCATGCTTTAGGGCATTATCAGGGTTAAAGGGTAACAAACTCATGCCTTAGGGCATTATCAGGGTTAATGGGTGACAAACTCATGCCTTAGAGCATTATCAGGGTTAATGGGTAACAACTCATCCTTTAGAGCATTATCAGGGTTAAAGGGTAACAAACTCATGCTTTAGGGCATTATCAGGGTTAAAGGGAGACAAACTCATGCTTTAGGGCATTATCAGAGTTAAAGGGTAACAAACCCAAGCTTTAGGGCATTTTCAGGGTTAAAGGGTGACAAACTCAAGCTTTAGGGCATTATCAAGGTTAAAGGGTAACAAATTCAATCTTTAGGGCATTATCGGGGTTAAAGGGTAACAAACTCATGCTTTAGGGCATTATCAGGATTAAAGGGTAACAAACTCATGCTTTAGGGTATTATCAGGGTTAAAGGGTAACAACTCATGATTTAGGGCATTATCAGGGTTAAAAGGTAACAAACTCATCCTTTAGGACATTATCAGGGTTGAAGGGTAACAAACTCATGATTTAGGGCATTATCAGGGTTAAAGGGTAACAAACTCATTTTTTAGGACATTATCAGGGGTAAAGGGTGACAAACTCAAGCTTCAGGGCATTATCAGGGTTAAAGGGTAACAACCTAATGCTTTAGGGCATTATCAGGGTTAAAGGGTAACAAACTCATGCTTTAGGGCATTATCAGGGTTAAAGGGTAACAACTCATGCTTTAGGGCATTATCAGGGTTAAGGGGTAACAAACTCATGCTTTAGGGCATTATTAGGGTTAAAGGGTAACAGCTCATGCTTTAGGGCATTATCAGGGTTAAAGGGTAACAACTCATGCTTTAGGGCATTATCAGGGTTAAAGGGTAACAAACTCATGATTTAGGGCATTATCAGGGTTAATGGGTAACAAACTCAAGCTTTAGGGCATTATCAGGGTTAAAGGGTAACAAACTCATGATTTAGGGCATTATCATGGTTAAAGGGTGACAAACTCAGGCCTTAGGGCATTATCAGGGTTAAAGGGTAACATCCTAATGCTTTAGGGCATTATCAGGGTTAAAGGGTAACAAACTCATGCTTTAGGGCATTATCAGGGTTAAAGAGTGACAAACTCATGCTTTAGGGCATTATCAGGGTTAATGGGTAACAAACTCAGGATTTAGGGCATTATCAGGGTTAAAGGGTGACAAACTCATGATTTAGGGCATTATCAGGGTTAAAGGGTAACAACCTAATGCTTTAGGGCATTATCAGGGTTAAAGAGTAACTACTCATGCTTTAGGGCATTATCAGGGTTAAAGGGTAACAAACTCATGCTTTAGGGCATTATCAGGGTTAATGGGTGACAAACTCATGTTTTAGGGCATTATCAGGGTTAAAGGGTAACAACTCATGCTTTAGGGCATTATCAGAGTTAAATGGTAACAACTCATGCTTTAGGGCATTATCAGGGTTAAAAGGTAACAAGCTCATCCTTTAGGGCATTATCAGGGTAAAGGGTAACAACCTAATGCTTGAGGGCATTATCGGGGTTAATGGGTAACAAACTGATGCTTTAGGGCATTATCAGGGTTAAAGGGTAAAAAACTCATGCTTTAGGGCATTTTCAGGGTTAAAGTGTAACAAACTCATGATTTAGGGCATTCTCAGGGTTAAAGGGTAACAAACTCATGATTTAGGGCATTATCAGGGTTAAAGGGTAACAAACTCATGCTTTAGAGCATTATCAGGGTTAAAGGGTAACAAACTCATGCTTTAGGGCATAATCAGGGTTAAAGGGTAACAAACTCATGCTTTAGGGCATTATCAGGGTTAAAGGGTAACAAACTCATGCTTTAGGGCATTATCAGGGTTAAAGGGTGACAAACTCATGCTTTAGGGCATTATCAGGGTTGAAGGGTAACAAACTCATCCTTTAGGGAAATATCAGGGCTAAAGGGTAACAAACTCATGCTTTAGGGTATTATCAGGGTTAAAGGGTAGCAAACTCATGCTTTAGGGCATTATCAGGGTTAAAGGGTAACAAACTCATGCTTTAGGGCATTATCAGGGTTAAAGGGTGACAAACTCATCTTTTAGAGCATTATCAGGGTTAAAGGGTGACAACTCATGCCTTAGGGCATTATCAGGGTTAAAGGGTAACAAACTCATTCTTTAGGGCATTATCAGGGTTAAAGGGTAACAACCTAATGCTTTAGGGCATTATCAGGGTTAATGGGTAACAAACTGATGCTTTATGGCATTATCAGGGTTAAAGGGTAACAAAATCATGATTTAGGGCATTATCAGGGTTAAAGGGTAACAAACTTATGCTTTAGGGCATTATCAGGGTTAAAGGGTGACAAACTCATGCTTTAGGGCATTATCAGGGTTAATGGGTAACAAACTCATGCTTTAGGGCATTATCAGGGTTAAAGGGTAACAAACTCATGCTTTAGGGCATTATCAGGGTTAATGGGTGACAAACTCATGCCTTAGGTCATTATCAGGGTTAAAGGGTGACAAACTCATGCCCCAGGTCATTATCAGGGGGAATGGGTGACAAACTCATGCTTTAGGGCATTATCAGGGTTAATGGGTGACAAACTCATGCCTTAGGTCATTATCAGGGTTAATGGGTAACAAACTCATGCTTTAGGGCATTATCAGGGTTAAAGGGTAACAAACTCATGCTTTAGGGCATTATCAGGGTTAAAGGGTAACAAACTCATGCTTTAGGGCATTATCAGGGTTAATGGGTGACAAACTCATGCCTTAGGTCATTATCAGGGTTAAAGAGTAACGAGCTCAAGCTTCTTATCACCAAGTTTTTCAATTGTCATTGCCATTGAGATGCTCTATAAGGATTGTTAGAATGATCCATGATTTACCATTCTAACGGTTTTCCTGCTTGTTTTCTATGATTTTGTTTCATGGTTTATTATCTTTCTTAATGTTTTACCACATTTTTGTTATCATTTTTTTTGCATATATTTGTTATAATTTCGCAAACAACCGTGTTCACCTCCGCATCGATACTACTTAATATTTATATTAAATGTGAATGTGTTTATTAATACAATTGAGGTTAATTATATGATTAACCCTTAAACATGTCAACCCTTTAACCGCCGGTGCCGCATATATTCGGGTTTTCATATTTTATTATCACATTAAGTACCACCTTTTAGACATGTTGGGGATAAAATGTGACATCAATGAGCAATATTTGAAAACAGTTGACCTCCATTTTGTCAAATCTGAATGATTTTCACTCACTTGAAGTTGTGGATCGCGTCAGCGAGACACAACTTCGAGTGGGTAAAAATTCAAATTGAATAATTTGGCAGTTAAAGGGGTTAAAGCGCTGAAATAATTTTATGTAAACCAAGATAACAAAGATTTTTTTTCAACTTCAAATTGCTTTAGGGCTTTAGGGCATTATCAGAGTTAAAGGGTAACAAACTCATGCTTTAGGGCATTATCAGGGTTAATGGGTGACAAACTCATGCCTTAGGTCATTATCAGGGTTAATGGGTAACAAACTCATGCTTTAGGGCATTATCAGGGTTAAAGGGTAACAAACTCATGCTTTAGGGCATTATCAGGGTTAAAGGGTAACAAACTCATGCTTTAGGGCATTATCAGGGTTAATGGGTGACAAACTCATGCCTTAGGTCATTATCAGGGTTAAAGGGTAACGAACTCAAGCTTCTTATCACCACGTTTTTCAATTGTCATTGCCATTTAGATGCTCTATAAGGATTGTTAGAATGATCCATGATTTACCATTCTAACGGTTTTCCTGCTTGCTTTCTATGATTTTGTTTCATGGTTTATTATCTTTCTTAATGTTTTACCACATTTTTGTGATCATTTTTTTTACATATATTTGTTATAATTTCGCAAACAACCGTGTTCACCTCCGCGTCGATACTACTTAATATTTATATTAAATGTGAATGTGTTTATTAATACAATTGAGGTTAATTATATGATTAACCCTTAAACATGTCAACCCTTTAACCGCCGGTGCCGCATATATTCGGGTTTTCATATTTTATTATCACATTAAGTACCACCTTTTAAACATGTTGGGGATAAAATGTGACATCAATGAGCAATATTTGAAAACAGTTGACCTCCATTTTGTCAAATCTGAATGATTTTCACTCACTTGAAGTTGTGGATCGCGTCAGCGAGACACAACTTCGAGTGGGTAAAAATTCAAATTGAATAATTTGGCAGTTAAAGGGGTTAAAGCGCTGAAATAATTTTATGTAAACCAAGATAACAAAGATTTTTTTTCAACTTCAAATAATTATAAATATCTTAGCTAGCTGTTTTAGCATCATTTGAGTACCTATGTCATGGGTCCACGAGCATTATAAATATTTACTCTTTCAGCGATTCACTTTCAAAATCTGATGTGTGTACACGTCAGATTCTGACGTCTAAAGTCTGTCACCGCGCTGAAAGGGTTAAAAGAAAGAATATAGAGAGGTAACATGGGAAAGCGCTGACTATATTATAATGTGGCAAACTCTGATTTGGGGTTTGAAATGCTAGTAATCGCTTCAGCAATGCTAGCTTTAAATAAATGAAAAACGACTGATCAATGAAGAATTTAGCAGTCAAGATACGTTTAAAGATTTATTGCTATTTAATTATCTTCTGTAAATAGCATTGGTGTATTCTTGGTTAAATCACTATTTATTTTATATCACTGTTGCTGGTTTTGATAAAACTTCACTTAGAATCCCACCGCAAATGGCGGAGACGTGACATTGCGTGTGTAGTTTACTAATGATGTTTGCACACACTGTGTGATCTCGCTCTCTTCCGTGAATTAGATGACATCACACACAGAACTGATGACGGCCATTACCTCGCGGTGCATATAATCTGTATAAATTAAAGCCTGTAGCAATCTACTCGAATCATTACGAATTTATCCTCGTGGGTTCCCATCTTAAATAATATATCATTATCATACCAATACTTTGTCAAAATTTCAGAAATTTATCACCATGTTAAACTATTTTAGCTTATTAAATATACTAATAGGATAAAGCCCGAGGAGCTCTACATTCTTAACTGTGAAAAAGGTCATTTACGGTCTTAAAACACAACCGACCATAATAAGGATACATCATAATCAACAGCTCGGTCAGACCTGACTGATTACAGCATTATAGGCCTAACCCCAGTACCATTTTCTTAGCATATCTTTTGAGCGCGCGATCTCACGAACTACGACTGTCGTAGTTGGTGAGATCGGGCGCTCTAAATATATGATAAGAGTATAGTGTGGTGTCGTTTATTAAATAAGTAGAGAACTGGTATATAAAGAAGGCTAAACTTGTCTGATGCATGAACAATACAAAATTGTATTTTTTTTTAAATATCCCCGCACTGTAAGAGTAAACATATGTATGTATTCAAATGAAGCACAAAGAGCTAACTAAGACATTTATGATGATTTTAATTAGAAAAAAACCTTTGGTCTCCATGGTTTATACAAATATATTTCAGCGTTGTAAGTCAAAATATTCAATGATTGCTGATGCACTTTCTTCACTCAAGGTTTGGTTAAGGTTTGACTAAATCTAGGTATATATATATATATTCTGGGCTAGAGTTATAGTCCATTTACTCGGTCATTCTCTGGAATAGTCTCCGTTTTCTTCATGTAATCCTTTTATCTGCATCCTTTGACATAGCAGGGTGATTGTGTATAGTGTGGGGCTACGTATCCTCACGCATTATCGCAGCGCGAACAATACGTTTATTGCCGTTAGTTTTTATGATGTAGACGTTAAGTGGCGGTTCGTGACGCACCTGGTCAGGTAGTGGTCATTACGCGTGACGTCATCAACGTATGGTCACCAGCATAAAACACTTACACTCAGTCATCATTACTTTGATATGAAGCTAAGTGTGATAAACGAAGTTTATATAAAAAATTAAAAAGAAAATATATACAATCAAAAAA
Organism: Flabesymbios commensalis; assembly: GCA_964017125.1. Classification (NCBI taxonomy): domain Eukaryota; kingdom Metazoa; phylum Annelida; class Polychaeta; order Terebellida; family Flabelligeridae; genus Flabesymbios; species Flabesymbios commensalis. The sequence goes on along the minus strand of OZ024903.1, from coordinate 6,777,641 downwards.
ATACGATAGTTAAAAATCTATGCAGTGGTTGGGTGTAATGGTATTTTTAAATGACAAAAGTTAATGGTCATGCAGAGGTTCAAAATTGTTTTATTGTATATTTTACTTGAACTGAATATACCTGTAAATGCGTCACTAGCCGTCAAAGAGTTAAATACGAATTTTCTCTATGAAAGTATATCTGAAATGCGCTGAACAATTTGAGCCCTAGCACGAAGTAAATATAGAAGCAGAAAATAAAAATTTGGGCTCATACTCTGGAATAATACTAAAAAATAATAATAATAAAAAATAACGTTTTACAAAATGTCTCAGAGAAAACAGAAACATGTCACCGAAATGTACTAAATAGTTAGTACTAAATGCTCAGTAAATTTAATAATTCAATTTTGAAGATTCTTTATTATTGCCAATTAGAAATAGCTTCACCCAAGCTTGAAACGAAATACATTTTTTTTTAATAAACAGTTAAACAATAAAGGGTTGAATTGTCTAATAATTATTTAATACTTAATTTCCAAACTCTGTCTGCAAAATGTCCTAGCAGCACACATGATAAAAAAGAGGCGTGACTATGGGGGTGTCGCCAGACGGAGTATGGGCGTAACTAAGCAGCGCTATGTCAGGTGTTTAAATGGCAGGTGTTTAGATGTATATACGGTTAGATTTCATCTATTCACTTACCATAGCTAAGCTCTCCTATCCTGAGACCTGAGAGGGCATGACCCTGTGGACGGGTTCGAGCATACCCGTACAGCACCATGACAAGTGTTTAAGTGTTAGATGTCTATATACAATGAACCAATGCTGGTTTAATGTTGGCCCACCGTCCGCGACGCTGTCCAAACATTAAATCAACATTGGTTCATTGCATAGTATCCCGTGTAGAGTATACCGCTTATGTTTACATGGTGAGATGGGCGGGGGCCCTAGGGTAGTGGTTAGCACCGCTGCCTTTCACGCCTTTCACGAGTTCGTGGTTCGGTTCCCGGTCTCGGTTTCTCCCCAATCCACGATTGAAAGTCAGTATTGTGGAGAGCCTCCGTGACCGAGAGGTAGCGTGCTCGGCCTCAGACCGCCAGGGCTTGAATTTCGAATCCTGTGTCTGGAGGACAGTGTCATCTCAATCATCTCACCATCCTCAGAAGGTTCTCCTGGCCCAGTTTAGCCTATATGTGCACAAAGGTGGCCTAAAGCCCGATTCATTTCATTTCATTTACATGGTGAGATGTTTAAACTATTTTAGACTCTTTTATTCGGGTATTAACCTTTATAACGCTGAATTATTGTTGTATAAACAATGGAGACCAAGGGTTTTTTTCAATTTGAAGTCATCATAAATGTCTTAGTTAGCTCTTTCCATTAGAAATATGTTAATTGTTTCAGCGCGAGGATCGTCTTTATACGTCACAATCGGACGTCTACAGACGTCAGATAAGCACTGACCGTCTTTATACGTCAGAATCTGACGTCTACAGACGTCAGATTATGACGTATAAAGACGGTCCCAGCGCTGAAAGGGTTAATAACATAAATATATAGACCAAATACATGGTACAAAACAAATTAATTTTGGTCACTTACCATAGCTGAGCTCTCCTATCCTGAGACCGGAGAGGGCATGACCTTGAGGACTGTCCCCAGGTCGGGTTCGAGCATACCCGTACAGAACCATGTCCAGATCTTCGGCTGAAAACATCACACCCGGTCCTCCCGGCATGTAGGGCGGGGGGTGGTAGGCCCGGGGATCGCCGTGGGGTAGGTGGGCTCGGGGGCTGGGTAGCGGCATATTGTGTACCTGCCCCTGTCGGCATGGTACCAGGGCCGGGGGTATACCCCCACGAGCCCCCATCAGCAGCGACTGCAGCGCCGCCACAGGACCCTGGTGGGCTACAGGCGCGCGCATGCGCTCTCCATTCATACTGAAACAGAAAACAGAGGAAAATAAAATTCAGAATGAGAAAAAATGACGAATTCAGAACGAAAACAAGTCACTGCTTTAAAGCAAAGTGCAAAAATAACTCCATTTCCTCATACTGAAATATTTATACACATAGTGAAAAAAATAAATGTCTAAACAAAAAATAGATAATTATTCTGCCATGAAAAGTCAATATGCATTTTTGTGTATCACTATCTAGTTTATTGTGTATCTATAGTCTCTATATGGCTTACCATCACCTTTGTCAGTTATTATAGTAAAAAGATCAAAGCTATGGTTTATACACATTGCTGTGAGCTGACAGTTCATTCTCAAACGCTTTTCATGGCATTTTGAAAACATTATTCTGTAGTCATACCCCAAAAAGTAATACTCAGCTTTAAGATTTTTTATGAATTTATCAATGAGGATCGTCGCTTTACATGACAATGCTTGATCTCCCGTCAATATTTATCTTGAAAAGTAAAAAATCAACTCATTTAAACATGTCTAATTAATCTGTTTTTTATACAATATGCCTACAAAACATATATTGCGGCAATCATGTTTTTATATAGACTCTATATTTCTCAAAACTAATAGAGATATAAAATAATTAGCAACAATTGCTATATGTCATATAGTGACGTCTTCAAACATGCATTTCATATTTTAAAGCTTGTTTCGTCGATGGAGTTTATGGACATCAATCTCTGAAAAGAGAAGATTATTTTAATAAGAGCATCTCATTTTTATAAAGATTTCATTAACCCTTTCATTTCGGGGGTCGACTATTGACGTCAGAATCTGATGTCAAAAGTCACCGAAACAATTAAAATATATACAAATTGCCGTAGACCCATAACATAGGTATTCAAATGAAGCAGAAAGAGCTATCTGAGACATTTTGTTTACGTTTTAAAAATTGATAACCCTTTGGTCATCATAGTTACTAAATATTTACCAAAATATTTCAGCGTCGTAAGGGTTAATACGGGATATAAGATGTAATCGGTGACTTTGAAGTGATTTGTAAACAGGCCATCTGTGCCTGATTGTTTGTGGTGCTTTATTCCTTCATCCACCCCCCCTCATCACGTGTCTATGTGAAGTACGTGAGATGATCAGGACGTCATGATTAGGTAACCAGAGCATGCCGGGTAATATGACCATGATTACTATAGCATGATGGGTAAAATAGCACCAGCCTCGTTTTCATACACCAGCCTTGCTATAGCCTGTCCTAACAAAGCTTTGATAATTCATTTCGAGTTTTATAAACACCTTATTGAGAACTCAACTTTTATTTGAATAAAGCACGTATTTTCTGTTTATATTTAGCATCTGTTTTCCTTTCGGGCAGGTGAGATAGTTGACATAACAGTCGAACCGCTGACGTTTTGTATTACCATAGAAGAGCTTTGCAAGTATAAAATATGCCCAAACTTGGTCAAAAATCATTAGCAATAAAAAACATTATTATTTTTAACACCTCTCCAATATATTTAAATATTTAATTTAATAAATATATATTTGTATCATGACAGAAGGGTTTGGTGCAACTCATACAAATTTAAACATTTTTCCCTACATAATTAGAAATGATCTAAGCTAAAAATTTGGTTGTTGAATATATAATTACAATTAATAAAACAAAGCATAGTTTCAGCCTATTTTTGTGACGGTTCATATTGTCATTTACATTATTGTTTAATATGGCAGGGGGGGGGGGGGGAGAGGGTATTTACCATTTACTTTACTGTCACAAAAGTTCACCGAATTTTTGTACCTTGACGTCACCTGAAACGTACGTATGACCTTCATCCAAGGTTCACTTGACAAAAAAGTTGTGGGTAAAAGTGTTGTTCCTGACAAATATTGTTTCAATGGGTTAAAATAATGTTTTTTTAGATTTCAATTTGGGATTATTTATAAGAGATCACGAATAGGCAGTGGAATGATTAGGAATTTAATTATGAGTTGTCTCCCATTGGAGACCACATGATGAAATATTCTGGAAATAATATCATATTTTCTGAAGATTAGAGGTCGAAAATACGGACAAGAATACAAACAGAGATAACGTTATGACATCGTAAGATACAATAGTATGGCAGACTATCCATGCCATAATCTACTAGCTTAAGAAAAAACAGGACTATTTCAATCGTGTCCAATGTGTGTTGATCCCGTCGTTAAAGCTCTCTATTACCCGGATTGGCTGTGACGGCGTGCCTTAGTGACAAAGCCATGGTCTTTGTACAATGTCGGCCCAACGTCTTCGACGTTGGGCCGACATTGCACAAATGTTATGCAAATGTTTTGTGTTTACTGGATAGCCACAAAGCCTGGTTTGCGCTATCGGCGTGCCTTAGACACAAAGCCATACTTTATGGTAGCTGCGTGTCTTAGCGGCCATCCACACGTCCTAATTACTCGGGGCTAACATTAGCTGCTCGCCGGCAAGTGTACTTTGCTCTTCTTGGCGGATTGTGTTCCCGTCTCAATCCTGCCTTATTATCCCCTTCCCATTGTGCCCGCATAATCAGCGCACAATGGGTGTCATCCTAATGCTGTCTGAATGTATTGAGACGGCATTGGGGCAACATCCAGCAGACGTGGACACATATATGGTGTTTGACTGCCGTCTGGTTACAACGCTTAAATATTTTTGTATAAACCATGGAGACCAAGGTTTTTTCAATTTTAAATCATCATAAATGTCTTAGTCAGCTCTTTTCGCTTCATTTGAATCTATGTATGTATTATGGGTCACGGCTATTATACATTTGTAATTTTTCAGCGTGTATACCGACCTTAGACATCAGAATCTGACGTCTATAGACGTCAGAAGTCAGTCCCCGCACGGAAAGGGTCAACCCTTGACCTGTTGAACTCTTTATTACTACTTTTCATTATTTGAAGCTGGAATTGCTGACGCAATTCCAGCTACAAATAATGAAAAGTATATCACTTCACCAAAAATGAGCATACAGAGTAAATTTGTTTGACCAGCAGGTTAGCTATTACTACTGATCATCCACCCACTAATGCTTTTAGTGGGAACATCAATATTATTGACACTTTTCATCAAACTTTTTGTCGCTAAGTAATGCATGTATGCTTTCAACTTGTCGCAAAATAGTCATACCGAAAAATGACGATAAGCAAAATATTCAATTACTAGCAATGCTGAAAAAATATAGAAAAACGTATAAGTAGACTGTTCGTCATTCTCAACATTAGCAAATTTATTGGATATGATATCTCGTTGACCTGTTGACTTTGACTTTTTACTTCGCAGTTCTCCTGAATGGAGTATCAGGCGATGGGACGTTGCTGAGCGGCAGAAAAGACTAATCGCTCAGTTGGCTCTTGAAAGCTGCTATTGATCTGGATTTAATAGCAGCTGGTGGAAGATGATTCCAATCGGGTATAGTTTGGTGCAAAAAATAATAAAAAAACATTTTTATAACATTTATTTCTACAACGTTGGACCAACGCCTTTCACGTTGGTCCAACATAGCTCAAATGTTATACAAATGTTTTGCATTTACTGGGAATGTGTTTAATTGATTGTTATCTCCCACCACAAGTGCTTTCGTCTTCTTCCTTTCGGGATAAGTCGTACCCCGTTGATATCCCGTTTCCCAGGCACCTGTCAGAGCCCTATCCCAGAAAACACGAGACAGTCACTCAAGGTCGGTTCAATGTTGGCCCACCGTCTACAACACTTGTCCAACATTGAGCCGACATTGGGTGACTGTCTCGTGTTTGGGGGATGTATATGTGGCACGTCATAACGCAGAATTCCGTTACTGAAGACCCGGATGTAATAAAATCCCGTGGATTTCTAGAAAGTGTCCAGCGTCTGCCCGGCGGCTTCCTGTCTGACATGCGCACTGATCAGCGTGTCACGTGCGCGATGACAGGCGACGCATGCGTGATGGATCAGGTTACGACGCGCGCGCCATTGACGGGCGATAATGGGGGATGTTTGTGATTGTGTAGTGTGTGATCTGGTGTCGCCCCCTGCCGGGATGATGATAGATTATTGTCATGACCTTCATGATCTGCCCAGCAAAAAAAAGACGTTAAGCTTGGCTCAACATTGAGCCAGCATTGCCCCAACATCTCGTGTCTAATGTAACCCCGTTGATCCACAGCTTGTTTATTGATGGGCCAGTGTCGGTGACGGTGGGCCAACATTTGACCAGCATTGCTTCAGCATCCAGTGATCACAGGGTCAGGCTAACACCCACTCCTTGTCACCCCTTGACCCTCGCAGCCACCTCCAGTGACCCCTCTGACCCTCACATCCACCTCCAGTGACCCCTAATGACCAGCGCTGATTCTTTGTGTAAGCATTGTCTCAATCTCACGTGTAAAATCCCCTATTATCGTCCAGTGTTGATTAGTCATTATACAAGGTCATTCAGATTCTGATCCCGAGTGTGATCTGTGATTCATTATGCGGTCATTCACATTCACATTCTGACTTTATTCCTTATCCTGCTGATCACGGCTATTGTCGTTTTTCATCTGCGTTATTAGTGAACCAAAATCACTGGTATTGGAAATGAAATGTGTGTCTAAACATCAATATTTGCAAATATTTGAGCTCAAATTACACATATAGAGAATTTTCAGCCACTTGAAGTTGTGGATCGCGGAAGCGAGACACAACTTCAAGTGGGTGAAAAATTGAAATAAATCCATTTAGCAGCGTAAGGGTCAGTGTGTGATTCTAATAAATCGCCAAATTGTGCATCTTCCACAACAAGTTATCTTACCCACGAGCACGCAGTGCGATACCTTGCTTTATCCAGCAAAGGGTCCAACTATTAGCCAGATACCTTGAATGTCGCGCGTCGCAAGACCGGCCAATCAGAGAGCCCTTGACCAGGCATTGACAGCTGGCTGGGAGCATAGCCTGCTTGATTCTACTCGTATGATAGACAGAAGCTCGGAATCTCACGCTGATGTCATTGTTTTCATGTCACTGCCCAAATGAGAGATTCCCAGCTTGTCTATATAATACATCTAGCAACGGAAACATGTGACTTTCTATGAGAGATGAACAAGAGGTCAATTCTTCGCGACCTTCTATGACATATTTATAAATTTGAAACATCCAATGAAGTTTGAATCTGAGACACACCCCCAAGATGACCACGTAGACAGAATAACTTATTGTAGTCCTAGATACGGCCAGGCTCCTGCGGTATGCACTCGCGTGAGACTGGCCAAGGGAGGATGCAAATTGTGTAACCTTTCAAAGATCATGCCAGCAATCCAGCCTACTACCACGTGAGGCATAGATGGGTCTGTCAGGGAGGGATACACTCACAACATACGGTGAGAAGCAGAAGCAGATGGTGATCTGTGATATTAAGTGCAAAGGGTCAAGCAAACAGCAGTAAATGCTTACGTAAGCAATTACTGCCGTCTTCCTTTGCAAGTAAGTAAGTAATAGTAAGTAATTGTTGTTTATTTAAGTGACCAGTACATACATATATTTCACATAGTATAATAATACACGAAAATAAATACCCAGCCCTCTAGGGCTTATTAGTCACTGTGTTATAACATTTATAACAACTTATTTATAACAACTATGACAATACACACATATATATATATATATTTGAAACATGGATGAACAACCCTACTAGCAGATGAAAAATAAGTAATATAAAAATAGTAATATTAGAAAAGCAAAAGAAATATGTATTTTAATTAAACATAACGTTCTGTCTAATTTGCCAAGCTCCATATATAAAATTTATTGTCAGTTTTACAAATCTGTCGTCCATCAAAATTCTAAATTTCTCAGTATCCGTATATTGAGGGAAAAGGCAGTCTAAAGATAGAACATTCTGATATAGTTCAGTTCTCGATTCCTGATACCTAGGGCAAAAACATAGGAAGTGAATTTCATCTTCTACTTGATTCAAATTACATATTTCACACAACCGTTCATCTGCAGGTACATTGCGATACCTGCCCGTCTCTATTGCTAAAGGAAGAATACCGCTTCTAAGTTGACAAAAAATAGATCGTTTACACTTTGGGATTAATAAACTAACATACAATTCTGTTTTGAGATTTATTTTAAATAGAGCATATGTTCGTAACTTGGGTTTAGATGCCACGCTTAGTTTCCATTGATGGGTATCCTTTATGACTAGATGTTCTTTAACAGTTTGCAACGGTATATGTGAAATGTCATTTGAGGTTATATCTAAATCTAGCTCTAGAAATATAGACTTCACTCTTTTTACCCAACCCAAATTATAGTTTCTCATGTACTTTAACACTTTTAAAGGTAACCTCTGCTCATTCATCATTATTGTTCTGTTCCATAATTTTGTAATACATGCGACATGTCTGGAGAAGGGAGAAACCCAATTTACTTCACCATGTAGTGCTGGGAGTGGAGTTTTCGGTCCAACTCCTAAAAAATACCTCAACGCACGGTTTTGTAATTTAGAGCAATCATCATGCTTAGTATGACCCCAGACACCAGCAAAATAGTCAATAATGGGTACAACAGTACAATCAAACAATTTTTTATATGTAATGTATTCTACATCTTTCAATGTCTTAAATTTTGATATGCATGCTCCTAATGCTCTCCCTCCTTTAGAACATAGCTCATTGATACTTGCTTTGAAATTCAGGTGTTCCTCTAAAATTAAACCCAAATATTTGTATTTCTGTACAATATCAACAGTTTTATTTTGAAAAGTGAATGAAAAATCTGTAATTGACACGCGCACTTTGCGAAAGTGTACAATTTTAGATTTAAGATGATTTACACTCATGCGCCATTTATTGCACCAATTTTCAACACAGTTTATTAAAGTCTGAAGGTCATTTTCATTTTCTGCCATCAGAGTTAAATCATCAGCGTACAACAGATGCGAAATTCTATCATCACCAAGGGTAATACCTATTCTCAGCGAATTTAATTCTGTGGACAAATCGTTTATAAAGATATTAAAAAGCGTCGGAGAAAGCACATCTCCTTGGCGCACACCACATTCAGTTTCAAACCAGTTTGACAAATCATCATTAACTTTTACTGATGACCTAGTTTTAGTGTACATAGATTTAATTGCAAAATAGAAGGGACCGTCTACAGAAGATCGAAGCAATTTATACAATAGAAGCTCTCGATCGACCCAGTCGAATGCTTTTGCAAAGTCTATGAATGCAACAAAGGTAGGTTTATTTTGATCCATACGGCTGCTAATAACACTTGATAAAACAAAAGAGTGGTCTTCACACGAGCGGTGTTTTCGAAACCCGTTTTGCATTATATTATTTTATCAACGCTGAATTATTTTTTATAATCCATGGAGACCAAAGTTTCTTTCAATTTTAAATCATCATATGTCTTAGTTATCTTTTTCTAATTCATTTGATTACCTATGTTATAGTTCTACGATCATTAGAAATAGTTAAATTCTTTCAGTGCGGAGACCGTCTTTATACGTTAGAATCTGCCGTTTACAGAGTCAGATTCGGACGTATAAAGACGTTCCCCGCGCTGAAAGGGTCAGGTTATTGTGAATTTTACAGTAATTTACTGGAGTCAAATTACAGAATCCTTTTGCGTTGCTGTAAAATGTACAGTAATTACCATAATTTACTGTAAAAAAATACATTATTTTTTATAGTGTATACTTGTACTGGTCCCACGACACCGCCATAGAACTCTTTAGTGGGTCAAATAGAACACTTCAGACTTCAAATATGAAGAATGAAAAACAGTTGGTATAATCCCGTGCGCTAAAGGTTAACCTCATTATTACTACATCTGCTATAGGTTGAGACAGCTCGCACGTGCTGAGAGAGGGTAGGTGGGTGTATAAAGGGCGAGATTGACCCGAGATCCCGCCCGTCCTGCCTGAGTGCGCCTGCGTCCCGAGGAGGGATAGAGGCTGGCGGAGGGGGGGGGGGTTCTGCAAAGACAAAAGGCGGCATTTACTTGTAAAGTAAGTATATAATGGTAGTATCTGCTTACTTGTAAAGTGAGCAGATACCGCAAGAAAATACAACCTTTGCACAACTGGTCGGTAACTGTGGCGTCCCAAGTCGCGAAAGAGGCAGGTACCCAACACGACACATTGAAACAATGTTGGCTTAATGTTGGGTCAGCGTCGCAGACGGTGGGCCAACTTTAAGCCAACATTGTTTCAATGTGTCATGTTCGCTGGGATAGGAGGGGGTGTGGGATGCGGAATTAGGGCTTGCATGGGAGGAGGTGGAAGGCAGGAGAGGCCAGGAAGGGAGCTATGTCCATGGGGGAGGAGAGAGGAGGATAAGATGCAAAACGAGCTGTGTGTCTGTCGGGAGATGATTTAGAGCTCTGTGTTGTGAGATCCGTGATGCCAGAGCGCGGGTTAGGATCCGGCAGCAGCTGGTATATGTGATGATGTGAAGGACTAATTATGATGTACAACTGCTATAACTCTTAAAGAGCTAAGATATTTTTTATATAAACCAACAAACCAAAGAGTTTTCTTAAATTTGAAATCATAATAAATGTTTTATAGTTAGCCCTTTCTGCTTCATCTGAATATCTGTGTTATGGGTCTACGGCCATTATAAATATTATACTCTTTTAGTGCGGGGATCGATTTTAGACGTCAGAATTTGACGCCCATAGACGTCAGATTCTGACGTCTATAGTTGATCTCTGCGTTGAAAGGGTTATTATTAGTCTCCCTAACACCACAAAAACATCCGTCTTGTAAAATATCCTATATACCACAAGAACGGAGCATGTATGTCCACTTATGTAAACCATTTTGTCATTGATGAATCACCTTCACATTTTGCAAAGGCCTTCTACAGAGAGTTGCCAATCAGTATATAAATGTGCATTACCCAATGGATTTCCCCTAATTAGGATTACACTCACCTTCTCCATTGCACCTGTCTACAACGGGCCAACAAACCAACCACTGGTTTTGTTGGATACTAACATTTCTGAGGAGAAACTAATAGCCTTATGCTTATAGCTCTTTGTAAATATTCGTAAAACACATTACAAATGTCGACCAAAAAATAAATGAATCGGGCTTCAAGTCACTTTTGTTCACAAGCAGGCTTAATTGGGCCAGGAAGACCTCCTGAGGGTGGTGAGATGAGTGAGATGACACTGCCCTCCACACGACACAGGATTCGAAATTGGAGCCCTGTCGGTCTGAGGCCGAGTATGCTACTTCTCGTTCACGGAGGTTACCCACAATACTGAGTTTTACGAGTGGATGGTGAAGAAACATTTTTGTTTCTTTCAAACTGCTAAAACTGGGAAAAGAACCCCGAGCTCTAGCGAGTAAGGCAACGGTGCTAACCACTATATACCTTACCCTGACGACCAAGAGAGTAGCGCTTCCACAAACATAACTAGAATCATTTTTTTTTGTGCAATTTGGGACTGATAGTTTAACAGAGATTGGTGGCAATAAGCGAAAGTCTATCTGCCCTGCAGCATTAGGCATGCGCAGACCGTCTTGTTTCCCTGGTGACGTCTATTATGGGATGTATCGAGCAGGACGGGTCACTGCGCGGCGAGCTGAGCTGTAGCACGATCAATATGGAATATAATGACGAATCTGGATGTGAAATAAGCCCAGTGTCCCCGATGTAGGGCCAGCATTCATACGACAATAAACCAGGTTTCTTGTTTGTCAACCCTTTCAAGCTTGAGTTTACCTTTGTAATCTTATCCACTACAAGTCGCGAATTGATATCGCAATTCTCGTCTCGCAATTGATGAAGATGACTTGAAGTGGGTGACAAATGGGAAAAGTGCTATTAATAAACAGTTGCAATAAAACGTTCGTTCTAAAACTCCTAGGGGTAGGAAATTCAATCTATTTTCAGAGATACAAACTGATGCTCTAATTTGATGGATCGTGAGGGTATGGAGGGTTAAAAGAGAAGATGGGGGAAGATGTGAGGCGGGTCCCAGGTGTGGGATAGATGTGGGGAGACTGGGGTAAGATCTAAGACGGGTCCCAGGTGTGGGACAGATGTGGGGAGACTGGGGTAAGATCTAAGACGGGTCCCAGGTGTGGGATGGATGTGGGGAGACTAGGGTAAGATCTAAGGCGTGTCCCAGGTGTGGGATAGATGTGGGGAGTAAGAGAACCCAGTTACTGAGGGATACTGGCAATATAGTAGCTCGGTCTCAGTGATGGGCTACGTCCTGTGTGACTTCAGGGTCCCTATATAGCCTACGTGGCATGAAAATGTGATATTAACCTTCAATCATGTTAATACGCTAACATATCTTTCTATAAATCAATTTAAATTCATCATAAATGTCTCAGTTACCTCTTCCCACTTCATTTGAATACCTATGGGTCTACGGTCATAATAAATATTTTACTCTATCAGTGCGGAGATCGACTTTAAACGTCAGATTCTGACGCCTAAAGTCGATCTTCGTGCTGAGAGAGTTGATATATGGTGAGGGATTCGGGGGAGGGAGGGGGGCATAGATGGTAATCTAGCACCCGGTCCCACATGAGGGATAGCGGGTCTGTCAGGGGAGAGATGCTACGAGGGACTGGGAGTAGATGATGATCTAGGGTACTACACGCGAAGACAAACATCAGTAACCGATTACAGTTAATGATAAGGGGTGGACTTGCTCTATTTCCTTGGTGCGATTACTTTTAGGTCATGACAGACCTAAACCAGAAATATAGGCGACACACTAACATGGAATTAGTCAAAATGAGTCAAATTCAACTTTTTTATTTATTTTTGGTTTCATTATTTCACATATTAAATATACTATGTTATTTGTATTAAAGGTGATCTATCACCCCTTATATAGTATGAATAAATTTGTGAAAAATAAAACCAAAGTTGCCACAAGATGGGGCACAAGTGTTTCCTTATATGGGGTGATTGGCTATCATGTGACCCTCTAAGAGGGTCACATGATAGCCAATCACCCCATATAAGGACAAAATTATTCATACTATATAAGGGGTGATAGATCACCTCTAATACGCTAGATAATAACGCCTAATTTAATATTTTGTAGTAATAGTTATGGGTCGCGGTAGCGGGACGTGGGTCGCGGTAGCGAGACACAACTGCAAGTGAGTGAAAATGACTCATATTTTTAACTTAACCCTTTAAGCCCCCACGATGCATTAAAGCATCATTTTACATCACTGAAAGTAGACCTAATTTTCCCACAAGCAAAGGTTTTAGAACGAAAATTTCCATGAAACAGGTTTACCAATGCATGGTAATTTTCGTTAATTTTTAAACCTCATGAAATCATCTTCATTCACTACAAGTCGAGAATTGCGGCTGCAATTCGCGGCTTGTAGCGGATGAAGATGACAATGGTAAATTCAGGCTTGAAAGGGTTAAGACCAAGCATTTGCAAATCTTGATGTTACGTTCATTCAGTTCTCAATAACAGTGATTTAGTCAGCTAATAAACGGATTAAAATCAAGATATGCAAATATTTGGTCTGAAAATAAAAAATATGAGTAGTTGTCACCTGCTTGAAGTCGTGAGTCGCGGTAGCGAGACACAACTTGAAGTTGATAAAGAATTAAATTGTATTCATTATATTTATTTTGCACTATACGGGTTAAGAACGGCTTGTTTACTTTCAGCAGTGCGGGAAACGACTTTAGACGTCAGATTATGACGTCTTTTAGATCTATTTGATATTTAAAATTAAAAAAATGATCTCTTGGTTTGTATAACATATTACAGCGCTTTCAGGGTTAGGACAATATTTTCTTAGTGAAACGAGATCACAGGATCTTTAATTCTTTTGTCGTGATGTATTCTACTGCGCAGTGAATTCTATTCAATCCAAATCAATCAATTAATTCAGTGAAATGCTGAATCTAAGCTGTGGTGGGCGGGGCTAGCAGCTGTCCGTCAGACGCTGCTAGCCCCGCCTACAGCCTGTCAATCACTCCACGGCACGTGCCTGGCTTCACTATGTGATGTGAGAGAGAGCACACAGTCATGCATAATTAGCATGGCAGCTCCCAGGGGGGTCGTCATGTGACCTGATTACCATCAACTGCCACTGTATAGAGATAACACCCTTATGAGCCTAGGATCCGCACTATTTAGATAACATATGACCACCTTTGGAGGCCCAGGGAAGCCACTCTCCCTATCTAACAGCTTAAGCCTAGGAAATTATAATTGACCATGCACTTCGAGACATATAAGAGCCTTTTCTGTGTAGATTTAACTACAGACCACCCTTATAGGCCTAGGATACGCACTATTTAGATAACATATGAGACCCAGTTAATTATAATTGACCACATTTTGAGGCCTAAAGGAGCCTGTTCTGTGTATTTTTAACTGAAAACCACCCTTAGATGCCTAGGATACGCACTATTTAGATAACATATAAGACCAAGTAGATTATAATTGACCACACTGTGAGGCCTGTTGCAGCCTTTTCTGCATATAGATGTAACTACAGATCACCCTTATATGCTTAGGATAGGCATTATTTAGATAACATATGAGACCCAGTAGATTATAATTGACCACATTTTGAGGCCTAAAGGAGCCTGTTATGTGTATTTTTAACTGAAAACCACCCTTAGATGCCTAGGATACGCACTATTTAGATAACATACGAGACCCAGTAGATTATAATTGACCACACTTTGAGGCCTATAGGAGCCTGTACTGTGTATGTTTACCTACAAATCACCCTTAGAGGCTTATATCCTGGGGCCGTATTCTCGTACAAGTTACTATATATTGTAGGCTTCTAATTGGTCGAGATGGCCATCTCGACCAATCATAAGCCTACGATATATAGTAACTTGTACGAGAATACCGGCCCTGATCTAACAACTGAAGACCCTTTAAGACCTAAGTTTGGATAATAAACTGACATGGAAAAAATTGAAGCCTATGATTTACTCTGTATATAGATAATACAGCTGAGATAATACCCTTGGCGACCTAAGGTCTACTCTGTTGCACATACAGATAACACACACATATACAACAACAAAGCGTGTAATATATCCAAGGAAAATGATATATCCTATTTATAAAGATAGCCCCCTTACAGACCTAGGACCCATATATTTAGATAAATAAAATCATCACCAGCCTTTTTATCTTTATATAATTTTTCGGCCATAGGTATAAATCCAGCCTGCATGTGATTCAACGACAGATACAGGATTCAGATCGTAGTCATGTATATGTAAGGCAATGACGCCTTCGTTTTGCTAGGGACATATTTCAATATTATATCTTGAAAAGGTAATCAACCCATGCAGCTCTAATTTATTAATAGTTTATATTGCTGCAATTGTATCGGCTTAAATTAATCTCACTTACGTGAGATATTTTCAAGTCTAGTGCATACATATTGAATTAATATCATATTGAATTAATATAAATTTGAACAAACGCGAATTACAAAATGTTAAGAAGCAATGAAAAGAAAAGTATTGTATTTAAACAAATTTGTCAAAATAATTTAATTTAATAATAATTATCATTTTATGTGGATTTATCACATTTATTTTAACAACAGATGTTTTAACTCAGAGCAAAGAATTGTATGGGAATAAATATATATTGGCTTATGACATGCAATAATGCAACTGGCATATAGGTAAATTTAGTGAGCTTAATTATAATAAAATCAAAAGAAGTCAAATGGTTTTAGTCATTTCGTGTCTTCACATAAAAAAGATGAGTTGTGCAATTATAATATTTTATTCAATGCGCAAGATGCACACGGCTGTTCTGATGCTCGTCTGTTCCGTCTTACAATGTATATATTCTTATATATTAGTACCGATCGAAATTAAAGAAATTTGCAATATGGATGGTATCAGTGCGTCGCGTATCGTATAGCCGAACGGTAGTGTCTGTTTACTTATAGTAAAAAAATACACTGTAATGGAATATAAATATAATTTCTGAACAATTTTTTTTTTCACAGCGTAAAATATTTTAGATTTCGAGTAAAGCACTAATTAGAAATTAATATAGGTCTAGCTTTATAACGTATATTTATGTTTAATTCATTTGATGGCCAATTGTTTTGCATGGTATTTATTTTTGAGATAATTTTGTTCACAGCTTAAATTACACGTTATGTGAAACATTTCATGGATCAATTATGTTTTTCGTTGTTATTATTAGCTAATAAGTATTAACTCTTATAGCGTCAAATTAACTAACATAAATTTTCACTCACTTGAAGTTGTGTCTCGCTACCGCGACCCACAACTTCAAGTGGCTGAAAAATTTTAATTTTTTTTAACCCTTTCAGGCCTGAATTTACCATTGTCATCTTCATCCACCACAAGCCGCGAATTGCTGTCGCAATTCTCGACTTGTAGTGAATGAAGATGAATTGAAATGACCGAAAAATAAAAGAAAATTACCATGTATTAGTAAACCATTTTCTTGGAAATTTTCATTAAAAAAACTCTAGTTGTAGGAAAATTAAGTCTGTTTTCAGGGATGTAAAATGATGCTTTAATGCATCGTGAGGGCTTAAAGGGTAAATTTGAGACAGAAAATTTGCAAATTAGTTTAAACATTTATTTCGTTCCCAATAACAACGATTAAATTTGCTCGACTCATGGCTTTAGAACGACTATAATCGCGCTTATTCATTTCATAATTTTTTATTTAATTGCGTCAGTGCGTCAGCTTCACACACCTTCATATTGTGTGGTGATATTTTGAGTCACTCAGTAAAGATGTCATAAATCAGCTCTTTCTATTTCATTTAAATATCTATATAAATTATGTTGCTGGTCTACCACATTTATAAATAGTTATATACAAATAATGGTGTCTATACATTCAATAACGCCTGTAGACTTCCACATTAGAAATTAGAAAATTAGAGAAAAACATTAGATAATTTTGTCATGCGTAAAACGCGCGAAGACTTACAATGAAATTTCCAGCTCGAAAGAAGAGATATATTTCAACTTATGAACAAAGGAAATTATAGGATTAGCTGAAAATCTAATATAACATGTTTTTCTTATTAATATCAGTGATATATGGTATCAGTGATAATCAGTGGTATTTTTGATATCTATGTGGACCTCGGAGCAGGAAAAGCGTCAACCCTTGTCATGCTGAAACCGTATATATACGTAAGTATCTTTGAGTCTAAATAAAATATTACTGATATTAACCTTTTCAGCGCGGGGACCGTCTTTATACGTCAGAATCTGCCGTCTACATGTAGACGGCAGATTCTGACGTATAAAGACGGTTCCCGCACTGAAAGAATTACAATATTTTTAATGGTCGTAAACCCATAACAGGTATTCAAATGAAGCGTGAAGAGCTAACTAAGACATTTATGATGATTTCAAATTGAAAAAACCCTTTGGTCTCCACGGTTGGAACAAAATAATTCAACGTTTTTATTTAATGAGTTAAAAAAAATGGTTTGTGGTAAAAGAACAGGTGATCAAACAATTCAATACGGAAGCTGCCCATTTTTTCATAACAGTTACTATATGTCTCGTCATTTGTAGCTGCAAATTCCAGCTACAAATGACGAGCAATAGACACTAACAATTACGCCTTAAAAAGCGCTGATTTTTTTTATGTAAACTATTGAGAACAAAGGTTTTTTTTCAATTTGTAATCATCATAAATGTCTTAGTCAGCTCTTCCCGATTCATTTGAATACCTATGTTATGGGTCTACTGGCATTACAAATAGTTTCACTCTTTACAGCGCGAGGATCGACTTTAGTCGCCAGAATCTGACGTCTACAGACGTCAGATTCTGACGCTGTAGACGTTAGATTCTGACGACTAAAGTCTATCCCCGCACTGTAAGAGTTAGGCAGGACAGGGGTTAAATCTGCGTTAAAACCAATGCGTGATTGTAAAAATTATCATCCGATACTAATAGTCTGTATAATCAACTACATGCATGGAGCTAACACTATTTGATGACTTGTAGCTCATTTTAAGCAATTATCTCATTAATTACTTGTAAATATAAAGAAGCTTCATGGCAAATATCACGCACATTTCAAATTCTGTACGAAAGTACATGAGTGTCACTTTGTATCTATTTTGCATTTAGAGTCATCATTATTTTCTTTATTTTAAAATATTTCTGGATCTAAATTATTACCATTAGTAAATAGACATTGTCTGTCATATACCACAATTATTTTTTATTGGTATACTGTTTGATAATTTTTAAATTGTTTGAAAACGTATATATGTGGACCTGGGCTAGCAAGGGATAATGATGTTGTGGTGTTTAGAACGACAATTTTCAGGAAACTGCTTTAAAAATATAGGGCAATTTTCTTCTATTTTTCACCCACTTTAAATCATCTTCATCCACTACATGTCGAGAATTGCGACCGCAATTCGCGGCATCTAGTGGATGAAGATGACTATGGTAAACTCAGGATTGAACAAAAAGGATGATCTATATATTGACTTACCCTCTGAGCATGTGTGGGAATGATCCGGGTAATGGCATGGCAACGGGAGGCTGCTGTAGCTGATGCGCCGCGGGTGGTGTGGGTACAGGACGCACGTGGTGTCCATGGTGATGATGGGGTCCCGGATGAGGCATGCGAGGCTGAAGCATCGTGGATATCTCCCGAAATCCAGGTGACGACAATCCAGAAAGATATATCAAAACAAACCGTCGCAATGCAACGTGGATCAAATCCTGCAGATTATGACATTGTCTATAAGGGTTTATCTTGTAATGTCAAATAATGACAACATCTATAAGGCTATATTTTGTAATGTCACGCACATTCTGTGCTGTGGAAAGAGCTGTCTAAAATAAAAATATGTCACAAAGCGAAGAAGGATCAAGTGTTATTGTGTATTTGTATTAAGGAAGGCATCGCCTAGAAACCACACTCATAGAATATTGTGCTACTTTATATATGTCTGTATTTATCATTCATGTCGTCTTTGTTTTATTTGCATTTATATCGGGCGATACAAAACTTTGACAAAACTTGACCACTTCCCTTGATAAGTTATATGTGACTAAATAAAATGATGAATGCTTGTAATAAAACTTCTGATTTCAGTTCTTGATGTTTCAAATCAGGAATCCAAGACTTGGATTTGACAAACTCAGATCAAGAACAGGGAGACGTGACTATTTTGAGCTTTTCATGTTCAATCGATCATAAACATGAACCATCTGAATCAAAGCTCAGTGCTTTAAATGTATAACGTCACAGAACTAGATCTGTATTGAATACTCATCCGTGTGTTCACTTGATTTTCTACCTCATTTCAGGATGAGTGTGCTGAGGTACCTCACTGTATGAGGTAGCGGTGGAGCAAATAATGAGGTCTTTATCGTGACGTCTTCAGGTGACAGTGTGGTGTGACAATGTGATCACAGTGTCGTCATCAGCATCTCCCTCTCATCACATCTCCCGCAGACAGTGCTCATCAGCTGCTGGACCATTCAGGGATGCTGACCGCTGCCTTGACGACCAGTGACCGCTTACATCTGCCCGGACTGACCACTTGACCGCCCGCTGTGTGCTAATAAGCATGTGAGACCTCTAGCGAGATGCGAGGCACTAATATGCCCCCTCTACCGTCACGTACAGTAACCATTCCAAGTAATAGACCTGCACGACTCGGCGACACGCCCATAATGTCTGAGACATGCCGTGTGAAGCCAAAATGCAGTATCTGCTCATTTGTAAATTGAGCAGATACTGGCTTTTGGCTTTGTACGGCAGTAACACACCTACCGACACGAGACGTTATCCCAATGCCGGATCAATTCTGGCGCATTGTCTGCGATGCTGGCCCAACATTATCTAACATTTAAATCCATCATGTTTGCTACAATGCAAACACGAGGCCTCTACCCGATGTTGGGTTAATGTTGGGCCAACGTCGAAGACGCTGGGCCAACATTAACCCAACATTGGGTAGAGGTCTCGTGTTTGCCGGGATATGCTAAAATCCCATTTTAAGTGGAACGCACATATATGTAACATAGCAGCCATTCATATCAAAATGTGTTTTAATGCTGGGCCAATGCATTCTATGTTGGCTCAGTCTTAAGCAGGTGTTTGAAAGAAATATGACTAGCAAACATGAGATGTTGGCTCATCGTTGGTTTAATGTTGGGCTGCAGTCGCAACGTTGTCCCAACATTAGACCAGTACAGTGTTATCATCTTATGTTAACTTGTATTTCAAATCCTCAACTAAACTGGTTGTAATGTTAGGCTAGCGTCTACATGCTTGGCCCAGCATTGAACCAACGTCCTGTCGTTGGCTCGCCTGTCATCTCCTTTCCCAGTAACAGGGGGGGGGGCGTTTATGCGCCTAGTTAGGATGTTGCCGGGCGACGCCCATATATGGCAGGCGCGGTGTTACTATCTGCGGGGAAAGCCACGCCCACTGCGTGCTGATTGGCTGGCTGCGAGACGTCGCGACTGAGAAAAGACAGTGGGAGCGATGAGGGGGAGGAGGGGAAGACGGGGAGGGGAAGAGAAAGAGGGAAAGGGCGAGAGTGAGAGTGGGAATATGTCTCCCTCCCTACCTATGTCTAAAGCTCCACCACTGGCAGCTTTACAGGTATAGCACGTGTAGGATTAGTGAGTGTGGCTTCATCCCAGGTGACACGCGACATTCACCCAGGGTTGAATTATTGTTGGGCCAGCGTCGCAGACGGTGGCTCAACATTGAATTACCACTGGCTGGATGCACTGCGTTAGCTTGGTTTTGTGTCAATGGCTTCATTCTGTGGCAATATCGTGACAGCGTAAAGCCAGAAGCGCGACAGCGCAGGTATCCTAATCTAAACTCCAAAATATGGCTTCTTACAAGTTATTTTAAAGTATGTATAATGTTAATAATGAGGCTATTAATGATTAAGGCTATTAATTTAAATGATGGTTGAATAAATACATAAATATTAGAGGTTATCATAAAAAAAGGTTCCGCTGACACTATTAAATAGACACGATCTACTGTAAAAAGTACATTTCCAGCAAAAATGAGGGACTTGAAATATGCTTTGTTTCATGTTCAATGTGTAAAGTTACTGGACAACACCAAGTCTATCGGATGGTTTATAGAGACGAAGCCATTTATTTGAGTTATCAAAGGTTATTTGCTACATACTAAATGAGTGAGTGAGTGAGTGAGTGAGTGAGTGAGTGAGTGAGTGAGTGAGTGAGTGAGTGAGTGAGTGAGTGAGTGAGTGAGTGAGTGAGTGAGTGAGTGAGTGAGTGAGTGAGTGAGTGAGTGAGTGAGTGAGTGAGTGAGTGAGTGAGTGAGTGAGTGAGTGAGTGAGTGAGTGAGTGAGTGAGTGAGTGAGTGAGTGAGTGAGTGAGTGAGTGAGTGAGTGAGTGAGTGAGTGAGTGATTATTTGCCTGTAATACAATCTATTGTATAACCACAGTGAATCGCACTGTATCTTTATTTCATCTAGCGAGGGGTGAGTACCCCCTTGTAAAGAGCCCCATCTAACGGTACCCCAGCCTGTAAGTGACCAGAGGGCGTGGGAATCAAACAACCCCAGATTGAATCACGTCAACCGAAACACCCCATAATTACCCCTCAAGTGACACATCCTATAATGACCCTCGCTGAACCTATCACATACACCAGGCCATCATGCCCCCTAATCACCCCTTCTCAGCATACCCCCACCCCCTCAGTGAAACAAGAACTATAATACAATTATAATTGTGGTCTAACCCAAAAAAAATCGCGCTGCAACATGAAGTTCAGGATAAAACGAATAAATATAAATTAACACGAAAAGGTAACAAAATCAGTGACCAAATGGTCTAACCCTGAATGTGAAACTCGTATATTGATCAGGTTGTAGCTATCGAAAAAATATATTTTCATTGTTTTTTTAATGTGGGTTAGCCCACTTGTGCATGATGCCATCCATATATAGTATACTCTATTATTATCATCTTTTTTTTACATTAATATACTTATCTTATCAACAACATAGATGAAAGCCGAGAATCAAAGTAAGCTGACACTTTACGTTACTGCATAGAGACCATTATTGCTACCATGGAGACAGTAGATCTCTACTATCTCTATGTTGCTACTATCCCAGTAAACACAAAACATTTTTATAACATTTGTACAATGCTGGACCAACGTCGAAAACGTTGGGCCGACGTTTTACAAATGTTATACAAATGTTTTGTGTTTACTGGGAAGTTCAAGTGCCCTGATAGGAGCATGGTCCTATACATTAGTCCTACATCACATAAAAAATAATAACCGACTGATCACGCGAAACATGTTTTCTCACCAGGCGGCGTGCTAACAAGGGGGTTAATCACAGGGTGAATGACAGACGAGGGGCTGACCAATCACTGGCCGGTATGTTGGGGGTCAGAGGTCATCTGTAAGCGGCACGTGCCTCCTTGTATCTGGGGGTGACTTGTGGGTGTTTGATCGGAGGTTTACACACACAAGTTTTGGATTGTGGTTATGGATTTGTCATTGGAAATTTGCTACACAAAGCACATGCAAAAAAAAAATTAAAATGATAGTATTGACGGAGATCGAACCTATACTGTTTTAACATATTTTTTACGGTCTTCGTTAAAACGTGAGCATATAAACAAAAAAATAAAATTCATCCCCAAATCATTACATAGTTCACATATTTTTAAATACGAGGGATATCAGTACGGCAACCACATTGTATTGTAGAAAGGAATGAAATGAATGGGGTTTTAAGCCACCTTTGTGAACATATAGGCTAAACTGGGCCAGGAGAACCTCCTGAGGATGGTGAGATGAATGAGATGTCACTGCCCTCCAGACACAGGATTCCAATTAATAAGGATGCTATTAGATCAATCACCAGAAAGAAATCATTATGTAATTATAGCTAAGAGGAGTTATTGTTTGTAGAGACCAGCTTGTTTAAGTGCCTACATAGTTGATTTCATCATTTTAACTGCATATAAAGTGCCTACATAGTTGATTTCATCATTTTAACTGCATATAAAGTGCCTACATAGTTGATTTCATCATTTTAACTGCATATAAAGTGCCTACATAGTTGATTTCATCATTTTAACTGCATATAAAGTGCCTATATAGTTGATTTCATCATTTTAACTGCATATAAAGTGCCTATATAGTTGATTTCATCATTTTAACTGCATATAAAGTGCCTACATAGTTGATTTCATCATTTTAACTGCATATAAAGTGCCTACATAGTTGATTTCATCATTTTAACTGCATATAAAGTGCCTACATAGTTGATTTCATCATTTTAACTGCATATAAAGTGCCTACATAGTTGATTTCATCATTTTAACTGCATATAAAGTGCCTACATAGTTGATTTCATCATTTTAACTGCATATAAAGTGCCTACATAGTTGATTTCATCATTTTAACTGCATATAAAGTGCCTATATAGTTGATTTCATCATTTTAACTGCATATAAAGTGCCTATATAGTTGATTTCATCATTTTAACTGCATATAAAGTGCCTACATAGTTGATTTCATCATTTTAACTGCATATAAAGTGCCTACATAGTTGATTTCATCATTTTAACTGCATATAAAGTGCCTACATAGTTGATTTCATCATTTTAACTGCATATAAAGTGCCTACATAGTTGATTTCATCATTTTAACTGCATATAAAGTGCCTATATAGTTGATTTCATCATTTTAACTGCATATAAAGTGCCTATATAGTTGATTTCATCATTTTAACTGCATATAAAGTGCCTATATAGTTGATTTCATCATTTTAACTGCATATAAAGTGCCTATATAGTTGATTTCATCATTTTAACTGCATATAAAGTGCCTATATAGTTGATTTCATCATTTTAACTGCATATAAAGTGCCTATATAGCTGATATCATCATATTTTCTGTCATATAAACTGCTGAGAGGTATTGTCGCTGGCATTAATCCCGGCTATAGCTCGTTTTTATTCCGACTGAGATTTGAATTGCGGCCCCTATATATTTTATAATAAATGATCATAATATCAGCCATATATACATGTACATAAATAACAATACAAATGCCAGTAAGTAACCCCACTGCTCACACGCAGATCATTCTGTCACCAGGCGGCGTGCTAACAAGAGGGTTAATAACAGGGTGAATGACAGACGAGGGGCTGACCAATCACTGCCCGGTATGTTGGGGGTCAGAGGTCATATGTAAGCGGCACGCGCCTCCCTCAATCTAGAATGACTTCGGGGTGTCTGATCGCGGGCTTACATGCAAACACTCGCTAGAGGTCTCTGATACACGTGTGGGGTGAGTAGAGATGGGCAGCCCGTGGCGTGACCATGGTGACTATTTACATGGTGACTATTTACCCCAACCCATGTCTCCAACCCATGTATCCTTTAGCCTTTCTGAATCTTTGGTTACCTTAGCCCTGTCCACCCTCTAGCCCCTACAGCACCCTGTCCACCCTCTAGCCCCTACAGCACCCTGTCCACCCTCTAGCCCCTACAGCACCCTGTCCACTCTCTAGCCCCTACAGCACTGGTGCTAACCCTTATAGCGCGGGGATTTAGACGTCAGATAACGCCCGAAATTGATAGCAATAACCATCCAAATAGCTCTTAACCCCCATCCTGCGGATCACGACTTTTGTCGTTTTTATCTTGTTTTATTAGTCGACCAAATCACTGATATTGGGAACAAAATGTATGCTTAAACATTTTTACAAGATTTGCAAGTTATCTATATATAGGATAGATCTCAAATTAAACAAATATGAGTAATATTCACCCACTTGAAGTTGTGGGCAGCGGTAGCGAGAAACAACTTCAAGTGTGTGAAAATTTAAATCATATGACTTATCGGGAAAATGGGTACTTCACATCTAAAAATCCATCAGGTACTGGCGGCTAAAGATAAAATGGTATTTTACCTTTTTCATGTTTTAACCCTTTCAGTGCGGTTACCGACTTTAGACGTCAGAACCTGACGTCTATAGACGTCAGGTTCTGACGTCTAAAGTCGGTCCCCGCTCTGAAGGAGTAAACATATTTATAATGGTCATTTACGCATAACATAGGTATTCAAATAAAGCGGGACTGACTAAGATATTTATTATGATTTCAAATTAAAAAAAACTTTGATCTCCATGGTTTGCAAACAAAATCAGCGCTTTAAGGGTTAAGCCTTTAAGTCCTCACGATGCATTAAAGCATCATTTTACATCCCTGAAGACAGACTTAATTTTCCTACAATCAAGGGTTTTAGAACGAAAATTTCCACGCAACTGGTTTACCAATACATGGTAATTTTCTTTAATTTTTAAACCTCATCAAATCATCTTCATCCACTACAAGTCGAGAATTGCGACAGCAATTCGGGGCTTGTAGTGGATGAAGATGACTATGGGAAATTCAGGCCTGAAAGGGTTAAGCATAGTACAGTATTTCTATGTTTTGTTAGCACCTTTCAACAAATTGCTTAACACTGTGAGCGCGGGAATTGACGCTAGACGTCAGAATCTGACGACTTGAGACGTCAGATTATGATGTCTGGAGTCGATCCCCGCACTGAAAGAGTGCTGCACTGAAATTTATTTTCAAATTTGATAATACATCTGATATACCCAGTTTTTATTATGGAAATGCCACCTAACATGAGTTAGTTGTTTGTCATACCATGTATATTGTCATACATGATTTTAACAAACTAAAATTCTTGTATATACATGTACATATATCTCTCTTATTACTATGACAAATAAGTCTGTAATGACTTTTATTTCTGTCAATAAAATATCTGTCTGTCTGTCTGTCTGATATAAAAGTACTGATTTTGCTATGTTTTTTCATGTTTAATAATGATCATGATAACATACTATTATTTTTGTCAGGACCTTGCAAAATGTAGGCCTAATGTATTAGGCTGTAAATGATTGATTGTTCAATAACGACGTCGATCTCCGCACTAAAATACTTCTATTGGCCGCATACCCATAACACATGCAGGTAGTCAAATGAAGCAGAAAGAGCTAAGACATTTTTGATGATTTCAAATTGAAAAAATGCTTTGGTCTCTTGGTTTGAATAAAAAAATATGTAACCCCTTACAGCGCGGGGATCGACTTCAGTCGACAGAATCTGACGTCTGCACACGTCAGATTTTGAAGACTAAAGTCGATTACCGCATTGTAAGAGTAAAACTTTTTCCAATGACCGTAGACCCATAACATACGTATTCAAATGAATCAGAAAAAGCTAACTAAGACATTTGTGATGATTTCAAATTGAAAAAAAAAACATTTGGTTTCTTGGTCATAGACCATCCCCTTACCCACCCAAATCAGTTGAAATTAGCTTCCTGCGAATTTTTTCACAGATGAGACTTAGTTATGGATACTATATTATGATACTTTTCGAAATTCGCGAAATTTAAAACCTCGCGAATATTACCATATCTACAGTAAACTATTCCAATTAAAGCCCGAAACGGTCCAGGTATTATACTGCATGTATTTCCCTGACATTCCTAAATTGGTCTAGTATGCACTGGTATGCCATAACCATGATAACGGCTGACAAACGTGCGGCATAAGCTAGTTTAACACTGAACCGCTGAGTTAAATCAATTACATTTAGCCGTTTAAATCGCAGTTATTGAGTACGAAATGAGTGTTTAAACATCAAGGTTTGCAAATGTTTGTTCTCAAAATAACCCTATCAAGCCTGACTTTACATTGTCATCTTCATCCACTTCAAGCCGCGAATTGCTGTCGCAATTCTCGACTTGAAGTGGATAAAGATGACTTGATGTGGTTTAAAAAATAAAGAAAATTAACATGTATTAGTAAACGAGTTTCGGGGAAATTTTCGTTCTAAAACCCTTGGTTGTAGGAAAATTAAGTCTGTCTTCAGGGATGTAAAATGATGCTTTAATGCATCGTGAGGGCCTAAAGGGTTAAGCAGACATAAGTAGTCTTCAGCTTTTCAACTTCAAGTGGGTGAAAATGTAATTGATTTAATTCAGCGGTTTAGGGTTAAACTTGCCTATGCCGCACGTTTGTCAGCCGTTATCATGGTTATGGGGATACCAGTGCATACTAAACCAATTTGGGAATATCAGGGAAATACATGCAGTATGATACCTGGACCGTTTCGAGCTTTAATTGGAATAGGTTACTGTAGATATGGTAATATTCGCGAAGTTTTAAATTTCGCGAATTTCGAAAAGTATATCATAATATAGTATCCATAAAAAAGTTTCATCTGTGAAAAAATTCGTAGGAAGCTAATTTCAACTGATTTGGGTGGGTACGGGTATGGTCTATGACCAAGAAAAAGTGAGGTGGGATAGGGGTTGGGAAAACTTTTTTATTAGAGAAACTCCAAAATGGCCGCCACCAGCACATATCGCCCCATAACTTTTGAACCATTTACCACAGAATATTGTGTAAGATGTCTTTCCTCACTAATTTTGAGATAAAAGTTACATTTCTCAAGTTATTTTAATAGTCCCCTTCTGCAGAAATCCAAGATGGCCGCCATTCGCACATATAACATTATAAGTTTTGAACCACTGCTCTAGTAGCTGATGGTGGTCTGGTCGTGTATATATCCAGACCTAAAACTCTTCAGCAATAAACTAATTGGAGGCCATTGAACAATTTTTGGTCGGTGGTGCATTTGGCACTGAAACTAAAATAAATAAAATCCCCCCCCCCCCCATTAAGCGGTTTACCACCGCCAGCTTTTACTGTATCTTTCGAACCGTTTGGTCCAGAAGGTCCCCTCAAACTTTGCCATTGAGTGACCACTGGGTCAACGTCCTGAATTTGAGGAAGACATCCTATCCCAACGACAACACGAGACGTTAAAGGCCCCATGTAGTCCCCAGACCTACTCTGCACAATGTCATATTTCATACTATTTTAGATGACTTTTCAAATATTAGAGTGCTCAGCTCCCATTTTTAAACAACTGGGAACGATTTTCCCAAAGGCAAAAGTAGGGGGTGGAGCTAATTCGTGACGTCGAAGGGTGGAGACATGCTTGGCTGGTTATAATATACATGTACATGTAGCTGATGATGTATTGTAGGATTTTATAAAACTGACCAAAGTCAACACGGAACGCCGGTCCAACGCTGCCTGAATGCAGGTGCAGCACTAGAATTGATGGCCATCACCGCGACCGCTCCTGACCAGAGTCTAGCATTCTAGCATTCGCCCTTTGTTCACCCTGTCGATGCGGGCATATTGAAATGAATAGAAATCTAGTTCAGCTTATGTACAAATACAAGGAACATGAAACATAATTCCCAAGCAATTTCATTGTTAATTCAGATGCAATAATGGGCGGTTTTTGTGTGTGAAGCCATGAGGTGGGATATCCGCTCAGCCCAGGAAATGTGCACATTTCCAGTTTTTATTTTTGCAAATAGCTGATAATTAGTAAACTAAAATAATCATAAGTTATGAGATAGCTAGTTCATTGTGATATATACTTTAATTATATTGATAAACTGAAATCACTTCACAGGGCCTTTAACTTAGTGTAGTTTATATGTTGGGCCAGCGTCGCAAACGATGGTCCAACGTTGAAACAACACTGGGGTAATGTGTCGTGTTTGCTGGGGCTGCACTTCAATAATTCTTACCCACTACACACTCCAATCCATTTGAAGCACTCTATAAACACAACCATGGTAGCCAGGACTTGACCCTTCTAGTCCAGGGCATTTATGATTTGAGGTGGAGCAAATTGCAACAGAAGGAATTTTTGCATTTTTAAATTTAGTATTGTATCGAGAATGACCCCAAAAAAGTCCCAAGACGTAAAAAATCAGATGACCATTTTATAGCCATTTTTCTAAATGGCGCCCAGAATAGATATACATATATTTTAATTAATAATATTTTGTGCTTAAATCACATCTAATGTGTTACTTATTATCACATATATTGTAAAAAATATATTACAATTCTGGTGTTACCAATTCGTTAACCCATAATGAGCTTTTTATAGAAAAACAACAACACTAAAACATGAGCATACCCTAGTTTACTTTAATGTTTCATTTTAGTAGGGGAGCTAACCGCACTCAGCCGAGCGAGTGCCAAAGGTTTGATATGGGATTCCATCTCAGCAAATGTTTTATGTTTAGGAAGTCTATTTATTACGGACTTTACAAACTAAAAAAGTGAAATTCACAATTTCACAAAAAGAAATCGTGTATTTTTTTCACTTTCAATCACCCTAATACACTGAAAGAGAATGAAATACATAATATAAACCATTGAAAATATATTGATAGGGTTAAAGCCACATTGAGTATGAAGTAATTATCCCATCCCCTCCCCCTTTTTTAGAAATAGAAGAAATAGACACCTTCAGCGAGCGACATACGTTACAGTGATTTGAGATATATAAAAGGATTGTATACATAATAATTATATATAATCTATTTTTAGCAAAATCTTTTTTCAATTTTGTCAAGTTTTGCACATCATCATTTGTAATCAACCAAATCTTATATTTTCCAATACTAAACATGCCAAATTATCTATTATAAAGTACTAGTTATATACTACTTTATACAGCACATTACATTTAAAAAGTTACCCATAGTTATATGAGAGTAAGAAAATAACACCAGCATAACTACATGAATATAATGAAAGTGACTAAGTATGGTGTAATTGCCCTTATGTCATTTAAAATAAACATCTTGAGTCGCAAGCGAAACTGATTTGCTATTCCTTTTGTATTTGTTTCATCTAACTGTGTTTTAATGTTGTCAAGTACAACGAAAAGTGATAGAAGATTAATTATAATGAGGTTAAATAATGAAGTTTAATTTATTATTGTCAAATTACGATATTTTTTCACAAAATATTACACTGCATATTCATCAACTTCAACATGTACATGATGTACAGGTAATTGAGATATCACGTTTCAATTATCAGATTAAGATAATTCGATAATTCGAGCACAATAATGTACAGATAAGCTTGAGAACATTATGTAAAATATAACAACAAAAATGATGATATTTAAAAACAAACATAGCGACGGTCATCTCTGAAATACAGTGTTTGTATAATTGGATGCTAGCATGGAATACATAAGAATACATAATTTTAGGCCCTGGATAAAAACTAATAAAAATTACTATACGAATATTAATTAAAACAACTAAATAGAACAGCTAAATATAACTTTGTTTGCAATATTCCACAAACAAGACTGTTTTTGTTACAGAACTGCAGGTTACTTCGATCAGAATTATATGTTTTTTTTACCTTCTGTCAAGAGTGTTGGTCGAATTGATGCTTATGCAAATGATTCCATTATAAAGACACTTGCAACACCGTCCCAATGCGGCAAATATATTGCTCAAAGATCCATAAAATCATGATAAAAGTCAACTGAAGTTGTATAATCTCCTCCTGTAGAATTAAATAAATTTAGTGAAGCCATAGAGTTGGAATTGACTAATTTATTTTCTTGTATTTTCTGATCACTGTCTAAGATCAATTCATATCTTCAGCTGCTCTCTGTGCAACAAAAGGTTTAGCAAAATATATGTACCATAACATCTGATTATCAGACCGATTTTAGATTAAAAAAAAATACTTCCATATATAACGATATAGCATTTTGTAATGTTTTGAATTATTATTAATATTATTTAATAATATTATTAAATGCATTTATTCACCTTATTTCAAGTGAGGCTTCAACTATTTATAGAAATATGTAAAGGTAAAATACACTGTGAACGAAATCAATTTATTTGCGCCTCTGAGCTCGGAACATCGAGTATTTAGGCGCACAAGAAGTTTCTCATTTCAAATTCATATATTTTATATATGAATAAAAATCACCAAACAATAGTCGCTCATTAATTAAAGTATTACTAACTTTGAAAAGAACAACAAAATAGCCATATTTAAACTAAACTTGTGAAAGCAGGGAAAATTAGGCCTTGGTGGTCTTATATGGTGAAAAGACGTGGACAAATTAAATTCATGGATGTACAAAAATGAGAAGGCAGACAAGAAAATCAGGAACACATAATTTTATTAATTACCTTTGACAAAAACAACAGCTACGTATTTCTATCCTAATATGAGTGTCTCTGAGTCCAGCAATGGGGATGAGTAACTCGACTACGGTCAGTGGATTGGGCATGGCGAATGGTTGATTATCATTAAATATTGACCGATATATCAGCTGATCTATGAATAACTTTAAAATAAAATTAGGTCTGCTGAACACTAAAATGCCTTATGTCTTTCTTCTTTTTTGTCTTCCAAAAAATGTAGCTGTTGTTTGAAAATATGTTTTTTTTTACGTTGAGCAATATATCCAGATTTTCCAAATATTGCGCAAAAAATTTATGTTTTTATTCGAGCCTTACATTTATTCTCTTCAGGTTTTTATTTAGAAGTATTTTAGATAATTATGGGTAACAAACAATTACCTTTTCAAAACATCTTCCGATTTGGGTGAGTGATAAACAAAATTTAGCCATTTCAGGGTCCCCTCACAAAAGGCCCATAAAAAAGTTCCCGAATTTTTCTAGCTTGGGACTTTTTTTGGTCATTGTAGATATGTTAATCAACGCAAAAAAAAAGCAAAAAAGCTTCTGCTGCAATTTGTTCCTATGTTCACTACTTTTTGGCTTAAATGCCCTGAACTATACTTTCAAGTTGCAAGTCCAAGATCAGCCTCCTAAGTGGCCCTGCTACACTGCTTTGGGAATCTCTTCTGTAATTCCTGCGTACTGATAGGGCCTCGTGACCCACACCTGACCTTGAAACTATGTCAAGTTCGAGGTTTCCTTGTACCTAAGTGAGACAAGTTTATATATTTATGTCTCCCCTATACTGGGTTATGGTTGGCATTATATGCCTAGTATTATTATGACCAGTACATGCAATCAACCTGTGTTGTAATATAGTTGGTCCATCCTATTCAATGTCGGCCCAACGTAAAAGCAACATTGGATCTGTGTCTTTTATATGTGTTATTGTAGACTTGCTTTTGTATAAGACCAAGATACCAACAGTATTCGCTCAGTGATTGTAACAACCACTCTTTGTTTGATGTCGAACATCATCTCAGATTGTGTGATAACATTAACCCAGCGCTGGGTCATCGTCAGCACGATACACTGACCCAATATTGGTTTAACGGTGGTCCATTGTTTGCGACATAGGCCTAACATTTGGAAAACATTGAGCCGATGTAGACCTGTCGTGTTTACGCTGTGGGATTGACGATAGTGGATTGATGTATGTCAATCGTCTACGACGCTAGCCCAACATAAAATCAACATTGACCATCTATTTAAAATGTATTTTCTGACTTATATAATACAACAATATTAGGATGTAGGCCTATATATCACCAGACAATACTGACACATAATGTCAGGCTTAAATATTCACAGGATGTCAGGCCAAGTTGGACACGAAATATAGCATCTTAGATGTAATGATGTAGTCAAACTCCGTGGTCCACCCCAACCTCTCTTAAACATGTTAAAAGAAGCTGTTAATTTCATGAAAATAGTCACCTGCCTCGCCATGTGTATTCCTCGGCCTGACCATATGGCTTAGAATGTCAAGTACACCATTTTCGTTAAGTATTGCCTTATTGGCCAGATAAAAAATCAGGCCAAAATCATGAATATTTCTACAGAACACATTCCACAGTGCAACCAATCAGAACCACTAGCGTAGCTGACGCTAGTGGAAGTATAGTGGATCTGATGAATGAGAATGGTCCAAGATATGAGACGGTATCATCATATCGCACTCTTTTTGTTAGTGAGTTAGTTAGTTAGTTAGTTAGTTAGTTAGTTGGTTAGTTAGTTAGTTAGTTAGTTAGTTAGTTAGTTAGTTAGTTAGTTAGTTAGTTAGTAAGTTAGTTAGTTAGTTAGTTAGTTGGTTAGTTGGTTAGTTAGTTAGTTAGTTAGTTAGTTAGTGCATTATCATAACGAGCATTTATAAGGTGCAAATCTGAACAAGCTAAAAATAATATATCAATTTGTTATTATTTTGTATGCTAGTATTTACAAATATTGGAAATATTAATTTAGGCATATCTAGCATCTTAAACATTTCACCACCGTATGTTTTCGTAGGAATACCAAGTTCTCAAATCTCTTCTATGTTGTAAAACACAATATGATTTTTTTCACTTGACATCTCACTTGAGATTATTTATTTCATAAAAACTCCAGCCCGCTGGAGATTGATTGGTGGCCCCCTAAACAATACCACCTAAGTGTTACCACTTGAATTGCTGTAATGGTGTCCGCCTTTTAGTCAGAAGGCACGTTAGTCAGAAGGCCCATTAGTCAGAAGGCCCGTTAGTCAAAAGGCCCGTTAGTCAGAAAACCAGTAAGGATTGTTAGTCGGAAGGCCCGATTGTGAGAAGGCACGTTAGTCAGAAAATAAGTAAGGATGATTAGTCAGAAGGCCCGTTTGACAGAAGTCCTGTTAGTCAGAAAGTCAGATAATAACCTCATCGTAATCATCCCATTTGTGAGCAACCCTATGACCAATTATTTGTCTTTATTTATTTACTTATGCCAGTAACAACGTATTGCAATTTCATAAGGGTCGCGGTGATAATAGGCTACTCATTATGTTCTTGAACCTAATGTTGCTGACATAATTTCCAGCTTCAAATGAATGAAAAATACCTATAATAATTGGATCAAGTGGTTATTGCCGAATGCCTGTAAATTAGAGTCAATTTTCTACATAAAGAAGCAAGATAGTATAATATTAATAATAATTGCTTATCGTAGACGGAAATATACACTCCATGTCTTTGAACAGTTTGGAACAATGTAAATATGAACAAGCAATATGATCAACATACTGCTCCAAACGCGAGTATCTGAATTTTGAAACTTGCTGAGAAAAAATGTTCGAGATAACGAGATACCTGCTAATAGATTATAATGAGATTCAAATTTTGGGCTGATCTTAATTAGCACGGTAATAATATATACTGAAATCACATTAATATGATTAGATAACAGTTCTCCCATGTTTAGGTAAACTTCACTTTCTTGAATATGAACCAAGACTTTCCACACAAAAAAGTCGACAAATAATGCTAGTTATCAGAATATTTGGACAAACACTTTATTATTTACTCTGAGCAAAATGATACATTTATCAACGCTTGACATAAATTAAACAGATGACTACAAATTCAACACTATTTGAGAAATCCTGTGGGGTTTTTTCATGACACACTCATGATACATCTATTTCAGTAAAGTTTATGTGCAAAAAATAGATCTTGCTTAAAAAATTAAAGCACACTCATTGCTGAAAATAACCCAACCAAGCAATCAACCAATCATCAATAATGCTAGTTTTTATTATAAATGTACGAACTACGAACCGGCAGTGAATTTTTTTTCAAGATCATACCAAGATCATATTGACTTATTAACAACTAATAGGCAATTATGACTTATGACTAACAGGCCTTCTGACTAACGGGCCTTCTGACTAATGGGCCTTATGACTAACAGGCCTTCTGAATAAAGGGCCTTCTGACTAAAGGGCCTTTTTACTCACGGGCCTTCTGACTAAGGGGCCTTATGACTAAGGGGGCTTTTGACTCACGGGCCTTCTGACTAAGGGGCCTTCTGACTAAGGGGCCTTCTGACTAAGGGGCCTTCTGACTCACGGGCCTTCTGACTAAGGGGCCTTCTGACTAAAGGGCCTTCTGACTAAGGGACCTTCTGACTGAGGGTCCTTTTGACTAAGGGGCCTTCTGACTAAGGGGCCTTTGACTAAAGGGCCTTCTGACTAAGGGACCTTCTGACTAAGGGGCCTTCTGACTCACGGGCCTTCTGACTAAGGGGCCTTCTGACTCACGGGCCTTCTGACTAAGGGGCCTTCTGACTAAGGGGCCTTCTGACTAAGGGGCCTTCTGACTCACGGGCCTTCTGACTAAGGGGCCTTCTGACTGAGGGTCCTTCTGACTAAGGGGCCTTCTGACTAAGGGGCCTTTTGACTGAAGGGCCTTCTGACTAAGGGACCTTCTGACTACGGGGCCTTCTGACTCACGGGCCTTCTGACAAAGGGGCCTTCTGATTAAATGACCTTCCGATTA
Source organism: Flabesymbios commensalis (assembly GCA_964017125.1). NCBI lineage: Eukaryota > Metazoa > Annelida > Polychaeta > Terebellida > Flabelligeridae > Flabesymbios > Flabesymbios commensalis. The sequence continues at coordinate 6,742,538 of OZ024903.1, read as the reverse complement.
AGGGGCCTTCTGACTAAGGGGCCTTCTGACTAAAGGGCCTTCTGACTAAGGGGCCTTCTGACTCACAGGCCTTCTGACTGAGGGGCCTTCTGACTAAAGGGCCTTCTGACTAAGGGACCTTCTGACTCACGGGCCTTCTGACTAAGGGGCCTTCTGAATAAAGGGCCTTCTGACAAAGGGGCCTTCTGACTCACGGGCCTTCTGACTAATGGGCCTTCTGACTAAGGGGCCTTCTGACTAAGGGGCCTTCTGAATAAGGGGCCTTCTGACTCACGGGCCTTCTGACTAAGGGGCCTTCTGACTAAAGGGCCTTCTGACTAAGGGGCCTTCTGATTCACGGGCCTTCTGACTAAGGGGCCTTCTGACTAATAAGCCTTCTGACTAAGGGGCCTTCTGACTAAGGGGCCTTCTGACTTAGGGGCCTTCTGACTAATGGGCCTTCTGACTAAGGGGCCTTCTGACTAAAGGGCCTTCTGACTAGCGGGCCTTCTGACTAAGGGGCCTTCTGACTAAGGGGCCTTCTGACTAAGGGGCCTTTTGACTAAACGGCCTTCTGACTAGCGGGCCTTCTGACTAAGGGGCCTTCTGACTAAGGGGCCTTCTCACTGAGGGGCCTTCTGACTAAGGGGCCTTCTTACTAAGGGGCCTTCTGACTAAGGGGCTTTCTGACTAAGGGGCCTTCTGACTAAGGGGCCTTCTGACTAAAGGGCCTTTTGACTAAGGGGCCTTCTGACTAAAGGGCCTTCTGACTAAGGGACCTTCTGACTAAAGGGCCTTCTGACTCACGGGCCTTCTGACTAAGGGGCCTTCTGACTAAGGGGCCTTCTGACTCACGGGCCTTCTGGCTGAGGGGCTTTCTGACTGAGGGTCCTTCTGACTAAGGGGCCTTCTGACTAAACGGTCTTCTGACTAGCGGGCCTTCTGACTAAGGGGCCTTCTGACTCAGGGGCCTTCTGACTAAGGGGCCTTCTGACTAAGGGGCCTTCTGACTAAGGGAACTTCTGACTAAGGGGCCTTCTGACTAAGGGGCCTTCTGACTAAGGGGCCTTTTGACTAAGGGGCCTTCTGACTAAAGGGCCTTCTGACTAAGGGACCTTCTGACTAAAAGGCCTTCTGACTCACGGGCCTTCCGACTAAGGGGCCTTCTGACTAAGGGGCCTTCTGACTCACGGGCCTTCTGACTAAGGGGCCTTCTGACTGAGGATCCTTCTGACTAAGGGGCCTTTTGACTAAAGGGCCTTCTGACTAAGGGGCCTTCTGACTAAGAGGCCTTCTGACTCAAGAGCCTTCTGACTAAGGGGCCTTCTGTCTAAAGGGCCTTCTGACTAAGGGGTCTTCTGACTCACGGGCCTTCTGACTAATGAGGCCTTCTGACTAATGGGCCTGCTGACTAAGGGGCCTTCTGACTAAGGGGCCTTCTGACTAAGGGGCCTTCTGACTAAGGGGCCTTCTGACTCACGGGCCTTCTGACTGAGGGGCCTTCTGACTAAAGGGCCCTCTGACTAAGGGGCCTTCTGACTCACGGGCCTTCTGACTAAGGGGCCTTCTGACTAATGGGCCTTCTGACTAAGGAGCCTTCTGATCCACGGGCCTTCTGACTAATGGGCCTTCTGACTAAGGGGCCTTCTGGCTAAAGGGCCTTCTGACTAAGGGGCCTTCTGACTAAGGGGCCTTCTGACTCACGGGCCTTCTGACTGCGGGGCCTTCTGACAAAAGGACTTCTGACTAAGGGGCCTTCTGACTCACGGGCCTTCTGACTAAGGGGCCTTCTGACTAAAGGGCCTTCTGACTAAGGGACCTTCTGACTAAAGGGCCTTCTGACTCACGGGCCTTCCGACTAAGGGGCCTTCTGACTAAGGGGCCTTCTGACTCACGGGCCTTCTGACTAAGGGGCCTTCTGACTGAGGATCCTTCTGACTAAGGGGCCTTTTGACTAAAGGGCCTTCTGACTAAGAGGCCTTCTGACTAAGAGGCCTTCTGACTCAAGAGCCTTCTGACTAAGGGGCCTTCTGTCTAAAGGGCCTTCTGACTAAGGGGTCTTCTGACTCACGGGCCTTCTGACTAATGGGGCCTTCTGACTAATGGGCCTGCTGACTAAGGGGCCTTCTGACTAAGGGGCCTTCTGACTAAGGGGCCTTCTGACTAGGGGGCCTTCTGACTCACGGGCCTTCTGACTGAGGGGCCTTCTGACTAAAGGGCCCTCTGACTAAGGGGCCTTCTGACTCACGGGCCTTCTGACTAAGGGGCCTTCTGACTAATGGGCCTTCTGACTAAGGAGCCTTCTGATCCACGGGCCTTCTGACTAATGGGCCTTCTGACTAAGGGGCCTTCTGGCTAAAGGGCCTTCTGACTAAGGGGCCTTCTGACTAAGGGGCCTTCTGACTCACGGGCCTTCTGACTGCGGGGCCTTCTGACAAAAGGACTTCTGACTAAGGGGCCTTCTGACTCACGGGCCTTCTGACTAAGGGGCCTTCTGACTAATGGGCCTTCTGACTAAGGGGCCTTCTGACTAAAGGGCCTTCTGACTAAGGAGCCTTCTGATCCACGGGCCTTCTGACTAATGGGCCTTCTGACTAAGGGGCCTTCTGACTAAAGGGCCTTCTGACTAAGGGGCCTTCTGACTAAGGGGCCTTCTGACTCACGGGCCTTCTGACTGAGGGGCCTTCTGACTGAAGGACTTCTGACTAAGGGGCTTTCTGACTCACGGGCCTTCTGACTAAGGGGCCTTCTGACTTAGGGGCCTTCTGACTAAGAGGCCTTCTGACTAAGGGGCCTTCTGACTAGAGGGCCTCCTGACTAAAGGGCCTTCTGACTAGCGAGCCTTCTGACTAAGGGGCCTTCTGACTAAGGGGCCTTCTGACTAAACGGCCTTCTGACTAGCGGGCCTTCTGACTAAGGGGCCTTCTGACTGAGGGGCCTTCTCACTGAGGGGCCTTCTGACTAAGGGACCTTCTGACTAAAGGGCCTTCTGACTCACGGGCCTTCCGACTAAGGGGCCTTCTGACTAAGGGGCCTTCTGACTCACGGGCCTTCTGACTAAGGGGCCTTCTGACTGAGGATCCTTCTGACTAAGGGGCCTTTTGACTAAAGGGCCTTCTGACTAAGGGGCCTTCTGACTAAGAGGCCTTCTGACTCAAGAGCCTTCTGACTAAGGGGCCTTCTGTCTAAAGGGCCTTCTGACTAAGGGGTCTTCTGACTCACGGGCCTTCTGACTAATGGGGCCTTCTGACTAATGGGCCTGCTGACTAAGGGGCCTTCTGACTAAGGGGCCTTCTGACTAAGGGGCCTTCTGACTAAGGGGCCTTCTGACTCACGGGCCTTCTGACTGAGGGGCCTTCTGACTAAAGGGCCCTCTGACTAAGGGGCCTTCTGACTCACGGGCCTTCTGACTAAGGGGCCTTCTGACTAATGGGCCTTCTGACTAAGGAGCCTTCTGATCCACGGGCCTTCTGACTAATGGGCCTTCTGACTAAGGGGCCTTCTGGCTAAAGGGCCTTCTGACTAAGGGGCCTTCTGACTAAGGGGCCTTCTGACTCACGGGCCTTCTGACTGCGGGGCCTTCTGACAAAAGGACTTCTGACTAAGGGGCCTTCTGACTCACGGGCCTTCTGACTAAGGGGCCTTCTGACTAATGGGCCTTCTGACTAAGGGGCCTTCTGACTAAGGGGCCTTCTGACTTAGGGGCCTTCTGACTAAAGGGCCTTCTGACTAAGGAGCCTTCTGATCCACGGGCCTTCTGACTAATGGGCCTTCTGACTAAGGGGCCTTCTGACTAAAGGGCCTTCTGACTAAGGGGCCTTCTGACTAAGGGGCCTTCTGACTCACGGGCCTTCTGACTGAGGGGCCTTCTGACTGAAGGACTTCTGACTAAGGGGCTTTCTGACTCACGGGCCTTCTGACTAAGGGGCCTTCTGACTTAGGGGCCTTCTGACTAAGAGGCCTTCTGACTAAGGGGCCTTCTGACTAAAGGGCCTCCTGACTAAAGGGCCTTCTGACTAGCGAGCCTTCTGACTAAGGGGCCTTCTGACTAAGGGGCCTTCTGACTAAACGGCCTTCTGACTAGCGGGCCTTCTGACTAAGGGGCCTTCTGACTGAGGGGCCTTCTCACTGAGGGGCCTTCTGACTAAGGGGCCTTCTGACTAAGGGGCCTTCTGACTAAGGGGCCTTCTGACTAAGGGGCCTTCCGACTAAAAGTGTTTTTAATTGCTTGATGTCATCTACATATTAACCTTTTGAGTGCGGGGAACGTCCTTATAGGGCCCTAGGTCAGAATCTTTATGGACAGTCTCGAATATTTTTTGTGAAATTTTCTCTTGCCTGTGATATGAGTTTAAAAACAATGTTGTTTTTTTGCCGATATGCCTGACTTTCGTGGGAATCGACCATATGCTGGACGCTCGTGGTTATTTGCGTGGAGTGGAACGTGTAGGTGTACTGCAGCTCAGATCACTTATGGTGTGTAGTAGTCACTGACTCACACTTTTATAATATGTATATAGACACCGGAACTACGGGTTTATCAGAGTTTATCAGAGGTGTGACGTTGTAACAACGTTGCGTTCTCGTCTGGTGTGAAGTGGTCGTTGAGACAGAGAGCGACCTTGACCTTGTTGCATGCTATGGTGTGTATGCTAGATCCTGTGTGTTATATGCAGAGACACAAATCCCTGGTTGAATCCTGAATGTATTATATGGACTAATGGTTAGGCCTACAGCGAAATCATATGATTGAATAACCTGAATATATTCTGCTGTGGCTATTGTTGTGGTCATTAAGGCGTGAGGACGTGCCTGTATCAAGTACATCGGTACAAATCTAATTCCAGGTGATTATCAACATTGTCATGACGTGATGAATTCTGAATGCCAGCAAACACGAGGCATCCAATGTAGAACCAATGTTGGGCCAGCGTCGTAGACGATGGCCCAACATTAATTCTACATTGGTTCAATGCATCGTGTTTGCTATATTGTTTCTCATACGCTTCCCAACAAACCTGAGACATTAAGTCAATGTTGTTTTAATTTTGGGCCGACGTCGAAGACGATGAGCCAACATTAAAACAACATTGATTCAATGTCCCGTGTTAATGACTCGTGCTTGCCGGGTTAGGGGAGTGGGGGCCCTAGGGTAGTGGTTAGCACGAGTTCGGGGTTCGGTTCCCGGTCTCGGCGGTTTGAAAGAAACAAAAAAAGTTTCTTCCCCATCCACGTGTGAAAGTTAGTATTGTGGGGAGCCTCCGTGACCGAGAGGTAGCGTGCTCGGCCTCAGACCGCCAGGTCTCGAAATTCGAATCCTGTGTCTGGAGGGCAGTGTCATCTCAATCATCTCACCACCCTGAGGAGGTTCTCCTGGCTTAGTTTAGCCTATATGTGCACAAAGGTGGCCTAAAGCCCGATTCATTTCATATCATTTTTGCCGGGTTGGGTCATTCAGAAAAAAAACATTATCGGAGACTTCACTTGTTCGCTGATAAAGCAGTTATTATGAACATATTTTAACCAATTGGTCTATCTGTTTGTAGATATAATAACATTGTGAAGCCATCATGCCATCGTTTGGTGAGATGTTCTCTAAGATAGGACTGGGCGCCCAGGGTACGACACACGTGGCAAATGCCTCGAACCTGATTATCCACGCCAAGGTGGATGAGCGGAAGGACTGGGTGAAGTGGAAGGAGACGAGCGGCACATCAGCTAAGGTGACTGGGGCGGTGGCAGATTCAGAGAGGGGGGAATCAGGGGGTCCTGAACCCCTTTATCTAAATTAAATTCCCTAAACATTCATGAAACATGGTTCCCACTCAAAAATAAAAACATAATTCCATGATTTTTCCATGATACCAGGTTATTTTTCCAGGAAATCAAATAGTGCTCAAATAGTGCGCAATTCTGCATGTGTAATTTTCCTAAATTTTTATTATTCGCCTGAACTGTTTTTACGTCAAAAGATTTGGGCACATGCAACCACCAATAGTCAAATATCAGGCCAAGAAAGAAACACAAGTGACAAAGAAAAAATTATGTAAAATTTAATCTGATATTGAAAAAAATGTGGATGACTGAAAAAAAATTCCATGATTTTTCCATGAAAATGTCATTTTTTGAAATTCCGTGATTTTCCATGCATGTAAGCCAAATTCCAGGTTTTCCAGGTGTGGGACCCCTGAGCAAAATTGTCACAATATCTGTACTTGACACTTGAAGTCCCCAAATACTAGCTAAGCAGACTATAAAATCATTGATTGATGTTAGGGGTGATAAGGTCAGCACAGGACGGGTGTATGACCATTTAATAGGGGGTGGTATGGACTACACATAGACCACTTATTGTAAAATCATTGATTGATACCTACATTTTTATTTTATTTTTTTCAATCGTACCCCACTTTTTTAAACTCTGGATCCGCCCCTATTGCTGGAGTGTCACACTGTTTTTTTATTTAAAAATCATCATTATATGTCTTAGTTAGCTCTTTCTGCTTCATTTGAATACCTATGTGATGGGTCTACGGCCATTATAAATATTTTAATTCTTTCAGTGCGCGACCGACTTTAGACGTCAGAATCTGACGTTTACAGACGTCACGTTCTGACGTCTTAAGTTGATCCTCACGCTGGAGGGGTTAATAAACATTCAGAGAGACTGAACGTTGGGCGGATTTAGAAAATTGAAACAGCGCAACGGGCTAACATGTCAAAAAAAAAAATAGATAACGGTAAAGACACTATAGCCTACTGAACTTGACAAAAAATGTAAAAAAAATTATCAAAATTTAAAAGCCTCCAGAATACCCACCAGCTCAGACCGTGGGATTCAGGGCACTTCAAAGCCACCGATTTGAATTGGCTTGTGAAAAGTGTGGGGTGGGGATGTGGACCGTCGGCATCAACATGTGGCCCAATGCTGTGCTAACATTCAACCATCCTTTAGGTGTGCACAAATATAAAAGTTTGTTTGGGTTTTCTCTTGATTCTTAGAAATGTTGATAAAATGGTCTGCGAGATACAATAAATTAGTTCATACAGAACTAATATGTTTCTATTATGTCACTTGACATCACTGCTCTAAGGGTTAAAACGATTTGCAGACACTGAAACTTACGGCAACTGGGTTAACTTTTCTTGAGTAGGCCTACTGTTATTCCGGGCAATGTACTCTTTTTCATTTACAGATTGCACCTACACTCTTTTTAGCGCGTGTTTTAACCCTTAACCCTTTAACCGCCAAATTATTCAAACTGAATTTTCACCCACTTGAAGTTGTGTCTCGCTGACGCGATCCACAACTTCAAGTGAGTGAAAATTATTCAGATTTGACAAAATAGAGGTCAACTGTTTTCAAATATTGCCGATTGATGTCGCATTTTATCTTTAATATGGTTGAAAGGTAGTAGTTAATGTGCAACTAAAAAACTGAAAACCCGGATATATGTGACACCGGCGGTTAAAGGGTTAAAGCGCTGAATGTTTTTATGTAAACCATGGAGACCAAAGGGTTTATTCAATTTAAAATCATGATAAATGTCTTAGCTAGCTCTTTCCGCTTTATTTAAATATCTACGGCCATTATAAATATGTTTACCCTTACACTACGGGGATAGACGTCTGAATCTGACGTCTAGAGACGTCAGATTCTGACGCCTAAATTCGATTCCCGCGCTGTAAGGGTTAAGGTGACTGGCAAAGTGTATGAACACTGTTATTATGCAGCTGGGGAATGTCATCTTCCCCACAGCAAGGCCAGGCTTCTCCAGATCGCGGACTCGTTGATGTAGCCTAGCCTTGTTGTGGGGAATATAGGAAACGATCGCTTGTTCATTTCACTATTTTTAACGTTTTTTTCAGTTGACTGGTAAGGTGGCAGAGGGGGTTTCAGCAGAGGTGAGCAGTTCTCATTCATTCTCTGCTGAGAACGTCCAGAGTCCGGTGGTACCAGGGCTCACAGCTATAGCTCCAGGCACCTACTTCGCATTCAGAGCGGATGATCCCGTTGTCACGGTGATTGTACATGATCCAGAAGAGCACGTGATTAGTAACGGGGCCACCCCCGGCTGGAATAAGTCAGTGATTATCACCCCTCAACTGACCCTGGTCAACGCCGAGTATGGGGCGATATGGACGGATAAGAGTGGACGGGTGTATGCCCATTAGGGGTGATAAGGTCAGCACAGGTCGGGTGTATGACCATTAGTGGGTGACATAGACTATACACAGGACGGGTGTATGACCATTAGGGGGGATATGGACTACACAAGACGGGTGTATGACCATTAGTGGGTGAAATAGACTATACACAGGACGGGTGTATGACCATTAGGGGGTGGTATGGACACCACAGGACGGTACGTAGGCTACGTAAGCCTATACGTAAGCCTATACTAAAAATAATGTATTTTAATCATACTCGTAGTACAGAAACAACCACACATATTATGTACATAATTATAATGGGACACATTATTATAAGCCCTGCCTCGGCACTATCTAAGGCGGCAATAGTGTACCCGGCATGAGTAGATCTGTCCAGTCAAGTAGCAGTGACGGGATTCGAACTCAAACCTCCTACTTCAGAATCAGAGACACGAGCTTCAACCACTGCACCACCACCTGTGACGTCAGTCTATTGTTAAACAGTAGATTTGGATCTATGCGAATCTACACTATTGTTCACAATTCTACAGTTCCTGTTTTATACTGCTCTGGTTTGTCTTTATACAAAGGGATAAACGATCTAACAGTGAAATAAGTATTTTCTATCAAGCCTTGGAGCTACGCATCTGCCTTTTTTGCGTCTTTAAGTCGACGAAACAGCTCAGTTACGATAGATTCGTAGATCCGAATATATTCGGCGCTGCGCGCCTCGTACATTCGGATCACGAATCTGTCGAATTTCGTTATTTCTCCTTGACTGACATAACTGGCATTATGTACCGGGAGATGTGGGTCCACTGCAGGACAATGTTGATGTGAAATACAGGAAAAGTGGACCTGGTCACTGAAGGAAAATATGTATTGACGATAAGACTAGAGGACAATACCCACTAGTAGCGTAGTGGCCAAAGTAGCATTTTATCCTCAACCAATCCCCCCAAGCAGGTTATGGTTGATTTTGGTGGAAGTTTAGATTGAGGATCTGTATGATCTCCTGCTGACATCATTGACCATTTCAAGATGACGTCCCAGATGTCCGGCAAATTACAAAGATATTAGGTTCTCAATATAATTTGTAATATATTACCTCTAGATATTAGTATTTTTACCACCAGGGACGATGAAATTGATTTGAGAGGTATATAATAACATATTTATTTGGTGAAAAAACAAACATTTTTAAATAATGTCATTTTGGACGCCATCTTGAATTTATAAAAACGCTGAATGACGGCATCATTCAGATTCCAAATCTACAGAATTTGCCCTTTTAAAATCAGGTGAATCCTGCTTGGCAGGGGGGGGGGGTTTGCAAGGCTCAGCTGTTTACCACTGAGCTATGGTGTCAAACGAATATGTATGTAGAAATGAAATGAAATTGGGCTTTAGGCCACCTTTGTGCAAATATAGAATATGTATGTAGAAAAGTATACTATGAACAGAGGTGACAGATATTATCAGATTATCGACGAACAAAAGGTGTACAGTTGCCAGTTGGGGAAAATGCTATTTAGAGTAAATATTTTATTTCCATAGAAGTATAAATTGTAAATGAATCTTAGTTAATCCCTTAACCCTTTGACTTCCAGGCCGGGGTGCATGCTAGGATCCAGATATACTGGTGTACGAGCTCTATTTTTCGTCATTTGAAGCTGGAATTGCTAACGCAATTTCCAGCTTCAAATGACGAAAAATACATAAATGTAGTATATATTTGACGAAAATTTGTGTCATTTTATGGTTACGTTCATTGACGAATGACGACGGAAATTTCCGTCATGTATGGTAGTGAATCCCTTAACGACTATATTCGTCTTTTTCACTTTATTATCACTTTAAACGTCATATTTTAAAATGTTAAAAAGTAAAATGTGACAGCAATCAGCAAGATTTGAAACTAGTTGACCTCCATTTTGTCAAATCTGAATATTTTTCAATCAATTGAAGTTGTGAATCGCGTCAGCAAGACACAGCTTTAAGTGGGTGAAAATTTCAATTAAATACCTTGGCGGTTGACGGGTTAGCCTGTTATATGTTGTGTAAAGTGAGGGTCGTTTCGCACTGACTTCAATGACAATAATATATAAAAACAATTGTCTTCCTGATCACTGTCGGTAATTGTTTCTATTTTTAGCTTTTGTCCTAGTCTTCCTGAATTATACTCTAGTATTTCTCATCCATCTGACGCTAGGAAACGAAATGAACTGAATCAGGCTTCAGGCCACCTTTGTGCACATATAGGCTAAACTGGGCCAGGAGAACCTTCTGAGGATGGTGAGATGATTGAGATGACACTGTCCTCCAGACACAGGATTCGAAATTCGAGCCCTGGCGGTCTGAGGCCGAGCACGCTACCTCTCGGTCACGGAGGCTCCCCACAATACTGACTTTCACACATGGATGGGGAAGAAACATTTTTTGTTTTTTTCAAACCCCCGAGACCGGGAACCGAACCCCGAACTCCGGCGTGAAAGGCAGCGGTGCTAACCACTACCATAAGGCCCCCGCCCATCTGACGCTAGGAGTGCTAACTAACTTCTTCCGGCGTAACCTTACAATAAATATTTTTATTAACCCTTTGACCGCTAATCACGACTAAAATCTTGTTTCAATCCATTTTATTAGCCCGCCTTTTGATTTTAATTAAAAACGGTGGGCTATTGCAATTGCAGTTCGGCGTCGTCGGCGTCGGCGTTAACATTTACTTGTGGGCACGATAACTTGACAAGTTTTTCATGTATCCTTCCCAAATTTGTTATGTATGTTACAAATGACCAGTTCTCGGACTAGTTAGATAATGGCTGAAAAAAAAACAAATTGGCCGATTTATTGCGATTTTTTCGCATTTTACGTAAATAATTTGATCTTGTGGGAGAGACAACTTTTACATGTATCATGTTCAAATTTGTTATGCCTGTTACTAATAAGCAGTTCTCTGAAAAGTTCGATAACGGCTGTAAAAAATAACAATGGCCGATTTGTTGCGATTTTTGCTTTTTACGTCAATAATTTGACCTTGTGGGCGCGATAACTTGAAAAGTTTTTCATGTATCCTTCCCAAATTTGTTAGGCATGTTACAAATTAAGCAGTTCTTGGTCAAGTTTAATAATGGCTGTAAAAATATCAAAATGGCCGATTTATTGCGATTTTTTGCATTTTACGTCAATAATTTGACCTGGTGGGCGCAATAGCTTCAAGTTCAATAAGGGCGGCGGGCTTTTGTCGAGTGTGCTCTTATGAATAAAAAATGTGTTCATATACATAAAGATTTGCAAATGTTTTGTCTCAAAATAAACAAATATGGTTAATTTTCACCCACTTGAAATTGTGGGTCGCGAAACACAAGTTAATGTGGCTGCAAATTCAAATACGATAACTTTGGGGGTATGATTATACTGAATGTAGGCCTACTATGGTGTAATAGAAATATCACGACGCTGTTGAAAATAGAAAACATTGACTATTATTCACCGTACAAAGCAAAAACTGCTTACTTTACAAGTGGGCAGCTACTATCTTTTGGCTTTGTAGAGCAGCATAGCATGAATAAATTTTATCTTAGCAGATAAAATTATTTTCTAATAATTCCCCCAATGTCCCCGGGGTTGAAATAAGAATGATTATATAATGTTTTTAAATATTTGACTTATATTCTATCAGACTGTATTAATTTGAACCGCTGAATACAATATGTTCACATTAAACTGTATCAATATTTAATACACCGGATAATTAAATCAATATGTTTTTGATTATTATTTGTACTTTGGATTAATTTACCATGTTGACGGCGCAGTTTTTTTAATACATGTATTTTAGTGCATGCGACAATGACATTAATAACTTGAATAATGTTTGTTTGGAAGACTTGAACCTATAATGGCTCTAAACTGGTTATTTGACGCTCAACATTTTTTGGGTCAGATGCTCCGGACCTCAATTATTAGCGAAGAAAACTAAAAAACATTTCGTCGTTGGTTTTCATTCACCTATTGAAATGTTGATATGTAAGGTTAGGGATGTTGCAAAGTTAAAAAAATCCTAACATTAAAAAAAAATTGAAAGTGGGTGGGTCCAGGGCCATTTTGGATAGAAAATAGAAAATTGGAAAACTAATAAATTCCTCATAAAACTTGTCGAAGATTTGTTTCCAAAAAAAATGGATAGGGGGTGGGCTATATCCAAATTTTTTTTGGATGTCTGGAAATTTTAAAACTTTGCAAGACCCTTAGTCGGATCCTGCATATTAAATTACAAACGAAACTCACCGTGCGTACTATTTGATATAGGTATATATTTAGTGAATACTACACATACCAATATCTAAAAATCATATGGTTCATGGCGGCCATCTTCAATTTCATTTTCAATAGTTGGTAATTGGCCAATAATAAGATTATATTGAAAGTAAGACGTCAAAACATTATATGACTTCAGAAATAAGTTTATCACGACAAAATCGGCAGGGAAAATGGTATTACACATGCCTCCAGCTAAATTGGGTCAAAAGTTATATATTATATTATTCCATGGTAATTATGAGCATGTGGCGGCCATCTTGGATTTTCGATAATAATACAAATTCCCCAGGTATGCCATAGCTTAACACGGGGATGTTTTGTGACAAGTATATCCTAATGGGCCACAAGCCAGTAAAAACAACGTTCAATTTGCCTCAGTGCAATGCTACTTCAAATTATACCGGACTAATACTGATTTTTTTAGCGTGGACAGGAAAGAAGCATTTTGTTTCTTTACAACCAGTTAAACGAGAGGAACCTACAATCGTCTTAACTATAATAGTCTGCTGGTAGGCCCTTTAAACATTTAATGATAAATTTACAATAAACTTGTGTGATAAACTTCATTTGAGGTACAAATAAATTTAATTTAATTGAAACTTGAAAGATGCTTGGATCATCACTTGTTTGTCCCCCCTTCGCGCTGGGCCGAATTTTAACCAACACTCCATCGTGTCTCTATAGTATACTCTGTTGGTGTTCAAAGGTCTCTAGTATTTTTCCAACATATAAAAATGAAGCAGTCATTAATAGGCGAAACAGTGTCGTGCTGTATAATGTTTACCCACCGTATGTGCCGCTGACTGACTGACTGACTGACTGACTGACTGGCTGGCTGGCTGGCTGGCTGACTGACTGACTGTCTGACTGACTGACTGACTGACTGACTGACTGACTGACTGACTGACCGACCGACCGACCGACCGACCGACCGACCGACCGACCGACCGACCGACCGACCGACCGACCGACCGACCGACCGACCGACCGACCGACCGACCGACCGACCGTCGTATATAGTGTTTACCGAACGTGGTGAAAGTGAATCCTGTGAAACTCAATGACCTCGACCTCTTTTGTTTTCACCGAGCTGGCTAATACAATGAAATATGGGGAAGGGTTCGTTATAACCTTGTTTTCACCGAGTGACGTCACTGCGTTTCACAGAATACACATTTTCTCCATACAAGTGATGGAGCTACCGTGCCCCCCCCCCCCAATTCGAGCCTGGTGTGTGTGTGGGGGGGAGGGTGCTAGGGGTCAGGATCTAACCCCGGGGGCAGTGTGAGGGCAATTAGCGCTCCCCGGGGGTACGGCATTGTGCCCCGGGTCAGAGGGCAGGGGTTGATGACCCCCTGATGCCCAGTAATCGCGCATTAGGCTATGAAATTACCCGCGCGGACACTTTACCTGCTAGAGACCACAGCTCACAGTGACTGTGATATCATAGCCCATGACCTGCTATGTCATTGGAAGTGTTTTAGCCCTAAAAGCGCTGAAATAATTCTGTTTAATCAATGGAGACTAAAGGGTTTTTTCATTTTGAAATCATCCAGTTCTTTCCGCTTCATTTGAATACATATGTTATGGGTCTGCGAGCTTTAAACATATTTTATTTCTTTCAGTGCTGGGACCGGCATAATAGCTGTGTATCTGTTGTATATTGTTTTTTCTTTCCTAAGATGTGTGTAATTAGATTTATATATCGGTATGTTAAGCTATATTTGTAAACGGTATAACTATATTTCAAATTCAAATTCAAAATGCATTTATTGGCAGGACAAATCAAGTTCAAGCATCATAATACATAAGACATACATCATATTGTCATGTCAATAAGGACAGAATACCTACTGGTTTTATATGCCCTCAAAATACTTACAATAATTAATTTGTTTAAAGAAAAAAATACAGAAAACATCAGTGCAAACAACTGTGAGAAAAAAGGTACTATCTAAGTACTAAACTAAATACTAACTAAGAACATTTTTGAATCTTATATAATAGGAAAACCATTAGCTACAATATATTCTTTTAAACTCTTTTTATATGATGACAAACTAATGTTTGCTTTTAACTTAGAATATATGAAATTCCATAATCTCGTTCCTGTAAATCTGATAGTTTGTTGTGACAATCTACTTTTAAAAGCTGAGACATGCATATTGTTAGCTTGTCTGATATTATGGCTGTGTATCGTATTGTTTTGTATGAACATATCATTAAAGATTAAAGGCAATAATCCTTTTTTGTGTTTCAGCATAAATATTAGTACCTGATAATTATAAATATCATAGATATTAAGAATTTTAAGATTAGAAAAAATAGGCAATGTATGAGCTAGATATGTCGAAGACATTATAATCCTTACAGCTCTTTTCTGAACTTTGAACAAAGAACTCACATATTTATCATAAGTGTGACCCCAAACTTCAATGCAGTATGTGAAATAAGGATATATGAAACTATAATTAAGAGTTATTAAAGCTGAAGCTTTCAGCAGACGCCTTGCTTTACATAGTATAGACCTCTAGACACTTTTCCTTTGGAGACTTGATCAATTGATCAATTTAAGTACTTACTTAACCCGTACTGTAAGAGTAAAAATATTAATAATGGCCGTAGACACATAACATGCAAATTAAGCAGACAAAGCTAACTAAGGCCATTCATGATAATTTCAAATTGAAAAAACCCTTCGGTCTGCATGGTTTATACAAAAGGATTCAGCGCTTTAATGATTAAACCGGTATTTATCAGATGCTTCCTGTAAGGGCCCTGTGACACGAGGTGCTAGATTAAAGGTCATCTATCACCCCTTATATGGTATGAATAATTATGTCCTTATATGGGGTGATTGGCTATCACGTGACCCTCTCAGAGGGTCACATGATAGCCAATCACCCTATATATGGGTGTGATCGGCTATCATGTGACCCTCTCAGAGGGTCACATGATAGCCAATCACCCCATATAAGGAAACACTTGATCCCCATCTTGTGGCAACTTTGATTTATTTGTCACAAAATTATTCATACCATATAAGGGGTGATAGATCACCTTTAATATAAATAAGTCATCCAAAATAAATTATTATGACTGCACCTGATTTCAAGTTGGTCTTTATTGCAACAATCTACCTCCAAAATATGAAGACAATCCCTAAAACAATCCCTAAACGTTCAGCTTCTCTTGGTTGTTCTAATAAAATCTTGTTGTTTGACTTTAGAGCACATGGTCCACGCATTTTCGCTTAGTATATATTTCACTCCCACATAAACAGTTTATACCAGAAAAAACTTCTGAAAACGTAGCCTAGTTATATGAATTTTCTATAAATATATTTTTAAATTACATATTATTACTTCAGTATCATGTATTGTTTCTTACATGTTATGACTGAGCATGCTATTAATATTGCAATACTGTATACATTGTAGTAAAAGGTGTATATTGTTTATTTTTCAAGTTGATTCATTTGATTTGAATAAATAAGTAAATCGATGATTCGATATAGAAATAAATAAATAAATAAATATATAGACTGTGTTCAACCCTTTCACTGCTAAGCTCGACTAAGGTTGTTTTAAATCCATTTATTGTCAAATCAATGTTAATGAGAATGATATGAGTGTTTCAACTTTACAATTTCTACATTTTGGGTCTCACATATCAATAATTTTGACCGACTTGACAAAGTTGAGGACGCGGCGGTAGGGAGAAATAAGTTCAAGTGGATGATTTGTTTTGTTATAAAACATTTTTGTTTTTTTAATGGTTACGAATGTTAGGGGGACGTTCCCCACCATCTTCTTATGTATATAGCAATGTGAACGGAAACAATTTGACAAAGAGAGGAATGAAATATCATTGTTTTAGGACAAGGAGACAATTAAATAGCAGTACTCTGGGACCTGAAGAGTTAATCGTCAGAGCCTTGTGGCGGGGACAAACAAATCGTGTAGTCCTGTCATTGATAGGGTGACGTGTGCCGGGGTGAGAGGATGGGCACGTATGCCCTGTGATAAAGTGTATTGGAGGAGACGTGGGGGGGGGGGGAGGGGGGTCTGGTACGGCACGTGTCAGGAGGGGTGGTCACCTCCATCACCCCAACACGCCAGGTCCCGGGGTGATCAGAGAATGTAACCAGGGGTACATGTCTGTTGGGGGGGGGGGGTCACCTTAAACCATAAGGCGTCAAAATAAATAATCTAAATTCCCCCCTACTTGAAGTTGTGTCTCGCTACCGCGATACACATCTTCAAGTGTGGGAATTACGTTTATGTTTAAAGCACATCTCGTTCCTAACACCGATACTTTGATCGGCTTATAAAGTCTATTGTTTTTTCTTTGACAATAACTGTACTGATATCGTTGTACTGAGCCTATTAAAATCAATGAAAATGTTGTGAAAACCTCGTAAGTGTGAGTACGTGTACCGAACAAGTGGACAAACTAAATTGTGAGTGAGTGAGTGAGTGAGTGAGTGAGTGAGTGAGTGAGTGAGTGAGTGAGTGAGTGGGTGAGTGAGTGAGTGTGTGAGTGAGTGAGTGAGTGAGTGAGTGAGTGAGTGAGTGAGTGAGTGAGTGAGTGAGTGAGTGAGTGAGTGAGTGAGTGAGTGAGTGAGTGAGTGAGTGAGTGAGTGAGTGAGTGAGTGAGTGAGTGAGTGAGTGAGTGAGTGAGTGAGTGAGTGAGTGAGTGAGTGAGTGAGTGAGTGAGTGAGTGAGTGAGGAATTAAATAAAATATTCTTTAATCCCGAAAACGGGCTGCGAACCTAAAGCTCGTGCGTGACAAGCGGTGTCGCTAACCTCTGAACCAGGCGCTCTGACCAGTGATTTCCTGGAAGATGAGAGCTAAACAACATTAAGTCAAGGTCGCGTATTCTCTGAAAGATTACAATCGGGGGGTGTCGGTCAGTTACCCCCCCCCCCTGATACATGACCACTATTACCCTCTGCTCAATCACCCATTCACCACATTCCTCACCAGCCCCGCCTGTTGTCCTGTGACTGAACTATAATCACATCATCTGATGGGAGGTGACAGATGCTGTAACCATGGTTACTACCTCAGCAGCAGCAGATAACCAGCCAGCACCACCCAGATGGCTAAAACAGAGCCACCAGTCAATTGTGACGCACTCTATTAACTCTTTCAGTGCTGGGACCGATTATAAACGTCAGAATCTGACGTCTATAGACGTCAGATTCTGACGTCTATAGTCGATCCTAGCACGGAAAGAGAAAAAAAAATATATAATGGCCGTAGACTCATAAGATAAGTATTTAAAAATAAATACATTTTATCCTGGATGTCCAATATAGTAAGGGTGCTGGTCACCTGTATTTAACACCATAATGTACACAATTGTATTTACAATTGCATATTTGTTGTATAATTACTGTATATATTTGTGTAGATAAAGGCTGATAAATAATAATAATAAAACCTAACTAAGACAGTTATGATAACTTTAGATTGAAAAAAACCCTTTAGTCTCCATGGTTTATACAAAAAATATTTCAGCGTTGTAAGGGTTAACATTTACAGTGCTAATCACGCCGTTCTCATTCCTGTTTTTTTGTTTTTCAACCTACAGTTGGTATACATTGTTATTCAAATTATATATTGTTACCCACTTAAAACGGTCGCGAAATATAATAAAATATTTTGAGATATACATTGCTACCTTATGGAATACCCTGTTTCACATACAATGTTTTTCATTTATTTTGTGTTAAAATGGTTAAATGTTTCTATTTTTATCATTGTAGTTATTCTCATGTTACATCACATTTAATCCCAGCCATCATATTTGATGAGCTCCTTGTTATGGTTTGTTTCTGAATCCTATTGTTATTTTCACATAAACTTTGATCAACAAATTACTGAATAAAAAACTGTTGAGATTAATCTGGATGCATATTTTTGGAGGTGTATCCTTTAAATCTTTCAAAAAGAATACGACACATTTTAGCTTATACAAAATATGCGGCATTTTCCAGTATACACATGTGCCAATTGTTCGCTTTAGAAACATACAATTAATTGAGAGGATGCAGGGAGCAATGAGTTAAGAGTTTATTTAGTTCTGATCGCCAGGGAGGTTATCTGGGGAGTAAGATGTCGTGTGACATTAACCATCGAGGCACCGCGGCGCTATATATATATACAGGAACAATTCACAAGTTCAAGTGAATGAAAATTATTCAGATTTAATAAAATGAAAGTCAATGATTTTGAAATATTGTTGATTAATGTCACGTTTAACTTTAACATGTTCAAAAACTGGTAGTCAATGTGCTGATGAAAAAATGAGAAAACGAATATAATCGGGACCGGCAGTTAAAGTGTTAAATAAGATAACCCCTTTAAGGAGATTAATATGACAACTAAGAGCATTTGAATGATAAATGTCAAGATATCATCAAGAGAAAGATACAGAATTTATGATTAATTGTCCAGATTTTACGAGGAACGAGGTACGAAATGTTCTCAGTCCGTCTGTTCATCAACTAAGATGTGATTAAATATTCATGCTATCCCTGTAAGCAGACGGCGTTGGTAAATCAACCGATTCACAAAATACAGCGCAAAAATGTCTGCCAAATTTGAGGTGTTTTTTGTTATAAAAGATCATTTTTCTGTTTTCCAACCAGGTGCTTCAAAAATCTTCAGGTACAGGTTTGTAGAAAATGTTTTGTAGTTTTCAAAAAGCCACTTATGTTTGTGTAAAGTACAATTAGGCTAAACTCAGTTACCACCTGTCAGAGAAAAATGACTTCTTACAATCACATTTTTCTTCATAAAAAACATGGCCAAAAAATTTCAGATTTTTTTTCTGATAGAGTAAAGTGGCCTGACTAGCCTAGCGTTGGGTAAATGTCCAGCTAATGTTGACCCATACAAGGCATACATCCACGTATTATGCTGTGCCATTATATTAGTAAATGATAACGTTCCAAACAATATTTCACTGTGGTCGCCTTCGACTTCAGCTCTTTGTGTGTTTATGTTGTTGAGGGTAACCGTATTGAGAAGTTTACAAGAAGAGCTGGTACTCTGCAGCAAGATATTCCTTCTCGAGGCCGCAGGCCTGCGAGTAGCCAAGCCTTGATGAGGATAATGGTGTGGAGGAGATTTGTAGAAGAGCTGATACTCGCCATCTTCTCTGCAGCAAGATATTCCTTCTCGACGCCGCAGGCTTGCGAGTAGCCAATCCTTGATGAGGATCATGGTGTGGAGGAGATTTGTAGAAGAGCTGATACTCGCCATCTTCTCTGCTGCAAGATATTCCTTCTCGAGGCCGCAGGCCTGCGAGTAGCCAAGCCTTGATGAGGATAATGGTGTGGAGGAGATTTGTAGAAGAGCTGGTACTCGCCATCTTCTCTGCAACAAGATATTCCTTCTCGAGGCCGCAGGCCTGCGAGAAGCCAAGCCTTGATTAGGATAATGGTGTGGAGGAGATTTGTAGAAGAGCTGGTACTCGCCATCTTCTCTGCAACAAGATATTCCTTCTCGAGGCCGCAGGCCTGTGAGAAGCCAAGCCTTGATTAGGATAATGGTGTGGAGGAGATTTGTAGAAGAGCTGTTTCTCCCCATCTTCCTCTCAGCAAGGCTTGGCTTCTCGAGGCCGCAGTACACGAGTACAAGTTCGACTACAAGTAAGTACTAGTACTTAGTAGCCGCAATTACTGCAGATTATTGTTACTTGAGTACCGAAGTACTGAGTATTTTTGATCGAAGCCTGCAGTATTCAGACATTTGATACTATAGTGTCTCACAATTCTGCAACTAAACATCTAGACAATACCCCAATACCCCGCGTTTAGTTAAGAATACACGCGATATAACCACCCAGATTAAACCCTAATATACGGTACCCCGGGTATATTATAAGCTGTAATTACTGCGGCATATAACTTCTGCGGGGCGGGGTCGTCTCCCCAGAGGAATTATTCCACACCAGAAAAACTGCAACATAAACAATTAAATCTTGTTTTAATTACATTTGATATCCCAGCAAACATGAGACGTTAGCCCAACGTTGGTTTACTGTTGGCCCACCGTCTACGACGTTGGCCCAACAGTAATCCAACGTTGGGCCAGCGTCACATGTTGGCTGGGATAGAAGCAAAATATAACATATATAGCCAATATAGAAGCAGACATTGGCAAATAAACTGCATAATAGTGTGGAACACATCAACACTGTCAATATGGATGCAGAGGATTCCATACACTGCATATATCACACAAGCGATAATTGAATAAATAATGGACCCTTATATAATTTACATATATCTTAAATCTTATTTTAAACAAAAGTGTCAAGCTTCCAGTAAACACACCACAATCTGAACCCGTCTAGGCCTACTAACAAATTTTATCAATCCACTGACAGTCATCTTGAAAATAGGGTTAAATATTGTGAAAGAAAATGTACATGTTAATAGGTATTTTGTGTACTATATGAAAGCATTTGCTATTCGAGCTTTTTATTAGCATTATATTACAAAGTTGGTGTGTCACATACACAGTTATGGCCAAGTTTGATTTTTCAACTACTTGGCCGACATCTTTGAATTTGACTCCATTTTGTCCGATATATTGAAATTTCTGGGTGTTGGTTATTTCCAAGCTTTAAAATACGTATTCCGTCAAATGTCACACATATTACTCTATTAACTGGTGGTGGTTTTGAATGCACAATGGTCTAGCTGTTAAAAAATCAATATATTTTTGCGAAATTGCCTAGCGAAATTTGACTATGACGTATGATTATAAATCTTAGATTTGAAATCGTGCACAGAATGCGTGGCCATAAACCGCTTGAGGTTTGAAAACGTCTGGAACCGGTAATATACGGTGCGCTGTATGAGTGAAATCAATGTTTCAGAAATATGCTGGTCAGATGCTGGGTCAGCGTCACAAACGAAAGACCAACGTTAAACCAGCATTGGTTCGACGCCTCATGTTTGATGGAATGAAAGTGTAGAACAGAGCGACACCTAGTGACAATCCATGAAGCTTTACATTTCCCCGCTGTGTTTGTCACGTGCTCCAAACTGTTCAAAGGCATGGAGTCAACAGTGCCGCCTATAGTACTGTGTAACATAAATCACCCTTTCAGTCATTCGAAATAAGAGTAGCGCATAGTTCCGGTTTCGGGCTTCCTTCTGTCGCGATATTGCCCTGATTGTGCAGAAAGCGATGTAAAGCGATGAGAAGTGAACAAACGTTGTTTTATTTATGTTCGACGATGGCCCAACAACAGCACAACCTCTTATTTAAAAAATAGTTTATTGAAAATTAATCTTTTCAAGGTTTCCGTTACACTTATTTCTTGTCACATGCTCCATCCGTAATGCAGGCAAAACCAGAAACAAACAGCTACTTGAGAAGTTGACAGTTGTTGTATTAATGTTAGCCCACATTCTTCGACGATGGCCCAACATCACAGCAACATTATTTGAAAAAATAGTCTATTGAAAGGTTTTTTAACCCTTTAACCGCCAAATTATTCAATCTGAATTTTCACCCACTTGAAGTTGTGTCTCGCTGACGCGATCCACAACTTCAAGTGAGTGAAAATTATTCAGATTTGACAAAATGGAGGTCGACTGTTTTGAAATATCGCTGATTGATGTCCCATTTTATCTTTAACATGTTCAAAAGGTGGTACATAATGTGCCAATAAAAAATGGTTTCAGTTACAGTTCTTTAGCTTAACACTCCAGTGAGTGTTGTCACTGTCTGAGGATGAATCGGCTCTGGTGATCAGAAAACACGGGATATTGATCCAATGTTGGTTTACTGCCGGCGCAGCGTCCGCGCCGCTGGACTAGCAGTAAACCAGCATTGTATCAACGTGATCAGCAAACCAGAGTCATTTACTCAATGTTGGTTCACAGTAAACCAGCAATGTATCAACGTGATCAGCAAACTAGAGTGATTTACTCAATGTTGGTTCACTGACGGCCCAGCGTCTGTGACGCTGGGCCGTCAATGAACCAACATTGGATGGACATCTCGTACGTGTTTAGTGGTGAGTCCCTGTAGACTAGCACAGCTCCCCTCACCCCTAAATTATCAGGCTTCCTGTGTCACCCTGAATGATTAGCTACCAGTGACACCGCCGTGAGGGATGAGCAGAACTGAGGGAGCATCCAGGGACAAGGCCTCCTAAACACATATTTGTCGTCCTTTGGATATTAAAGGGTGCATCTGTCATTTTGTTAAATGGCAGATGCACCCTTTCATGACCAAGTTGACAATATGTGTTTCTGAGTGTATGTTAAGTTGGTTATTATTTGCATATAAATTTGCCCTTCACCCTTTCAAGCCTGAATTTACCATTGTCATATTCATCCACTACAATCCATGAATTGCTGTCGCAATTCTCGACTTGTAGTGGATAAAGATGACTTAGGTGGATGAAAAATTAATGAAAATTGCCACATATTGGAAAAACAGTTTCATGGCAATTTTCATTCTGAAACCCTTGGTTGTAGGAAAATTAAGTCTGTTTGCAGAGATGTAAAATGATGCTTTGATGCATCGTGAGGGCGTAAAGGGTTAAAGCGCTAATCGCAACTATAGTCGTTGTTTATTTGTTTTATTCGATGAATGAATCACAGTTATTTGGGAACGAAATAATAAGTGTTCAAACAGCAAAATTTGCAAATTTTTGGTCTCAAATTTGGATAATTTTAATCCGCTTGAAGTTGTGGGTCGCGGTAGCGAAACACGACTTCAAGTGGGTGAAAATTAATATTATTTAATTTAGCGGGTTAAGAATAAGTAACAGCAACTCAATGTGAGAGATGATCTGACCAATGGGGGGGGGGGGTAGTGCAATGGTTAAATCTGCCTTGGAAAGCCAAGCGAAGATCGTGGGTTCGAACCCCTCTCTGGCCTTTAAGTTTCAAAGAGACAAAATGTTTCCTGTCCGCTCACTCGTGAAGATTCAATATTATTTTGGGGAGACTCTGTGACCTAGCGGTAGTGTGCTCAGTCTCAGACCTCAGGGACTCGATTTAAAATTCTGTGTCTGGAGGGCAGTGTCACCTGATTCATCTCACCATCGTAAGGAGATTTTCCTGGTCCAGTTTAGTCTATGTGCACAAAGATGGCCTAAAACCGCATCAATTTCATTTTGACTCATGGTAAATGTATTTGGGCTGATTAATTACAAACAGAATAATACAACAAATCAAACATAGCCCAAATACACGCAGAACGACCTAGATGGCTCATTCGGTTCAGCTGTAAGTTACTGGGTTCGAATCTCAGTCGGCGGCATGTTTGTTATCGCATGAACTTTGCTCCAAACTATCCCGACTTCAGACTTCCATCTGTCGTAATATTGCGATGTAACTTCATATTCATCTAATAATTCAGTACAGGTGTACACACCTCTAGTTCTCCTGGCTCGGCCCTTTGAGGGATGTATCTTGGAGTACAGTCTATTCTTGGAGTACAGTCTATTCCCCCTCTATTTTTCCTGGCTCAGCCCTATGAGTGATACCCCCTACAGTACAGGTCTATCCCTCGCGGACCGTTCTGTCCTCTGAGGCCCCACCTAGTGACGGGTTCTTACCTCCTCGGTCATGGCTGTCACACGGTATCCAGCCTGATATACTATCAGACCCGTGCTGCTATCTGTGCTGAATGAACCAAGGACAGACAACCTCTTAACTCAATACTAAGTAAACACGAGGGGGTCGCCCAATGTTGATTTAATGCTGGCCCAGCGTCGTAGACGGTGGGTCAACATTAAATCAACATTGGGTTGATGCCTAGGATTTTGCTTCTTTTTTTTCAATTTAAAATTGACTTTTTAAATCGTCGAAAAGTCCAAATTAATTAAAAAGTCTGAATTCTTGGCTTAAGGTATGGTCTATTACCCATTCATGAATATAATCGTTTTTAAACAGTTTTATTAGCTGATTAAATCACAGTTGATTGAAATTAAATGTGTTTAAACATGAATATTTGTAAAAGTTTGATCTCAAATAAAACAGCGAGACACAACTTCAAGTGGGAGAAAATTGAAATTCTATAACTTAACGCATTAAGGTTTTATATATGCACGTTAATATCTCATGTTGATGACATTTATACTTTTGTGTATCCTGAGAAAATTACCAGCGTAAAATCGAACCGTATAACTTTCGCCAGAGCCACACAATCAGAACGGATATTTAGAATGAAGATAACATCGAAATTATTTCTTACCGCAGTGTTCCTTTACATAAAACACACCCCAGTGCAAAATCTAAGTCTGCGAGCAGGCTAGGTTTGAAACATTCTTCATCAATGTCCAGGGTTTGAATTAAAGCCAAAGGTAATATTTTCACAGTCTTGACATTTATTGTTTTGCATTTTAGCGATTGATATACTTTTCTTTGACTGCAGACTATATAGCAGGTGATGCCATTAGGTGTGTGGCTGTTGTGAGGGAGGTGTGAATGCTTGTTTTGGTGACATGGAGGTGTGAATAAACGTTTTTGTGACAGGTTCCTTCACAAGATGAACATGTGAGGCGAGCAGTAAGTGACAAGGCGCGAGTTACGGGGTGTAAAATGACAGGTTGTCTGTGCCAGCAGCTTGTCCTGCCCTGTCTCACGTGTGACTGTCACAGCTCCTGCACTCGATGGCAGTACTGCCAGAAGACACCAATAAAGGTCAACCACGCTGTGGCCCTTCACTCTATACACACACGTCGTCATTCACCAAGATAACGAGATATCTAAACAATAAAGTACCTGTACCGCAGAGCTTCATGCCAGTGCAAGAGCTGTGCCATGAAGCTTTTGGTAGACACAGACATTTTATTGCAACGCTACTGCACTCGATGGAAATACTGCTAGACATCAATAAAGGTCAAGCACACTGTGACACTTATTAACTTCACAGGTACTGCTCGTCATTAAAAAATATAACGAGATACATAAACAGTACAGTATCTCTACCGCAGTGGTTCACGCCGGTGCAGGAGCTTTGCCATGAAGCGTTTGGTACGTATGAAAAGCTTCATGCAGAGCTCCTTCACTTGATGACAATATTGCTAGAAGACACCAAAAAGGTGTACCACACTGTGATCCTCCACAGGCACATCTCGTCATTCAACAAAATAACGATATATCAAAACAATAAAGTATGTTACACAAGATTTAGATTTATTTATTAAGCTTTCTATAAGTACAAGAACATGTGTGTAAAATAAACATGAATAAAACTGTACATACAGAGGCAAGTGGCGACAGGTGACCAGCACCTATACGAGGCCACTTCCCTTAATGTAAAAAAGGCTGTTAATACACTATTAACATGCCTAAACAATTTGACAGATATAGTGTTAAAAACCCATAAAGCAAACAGTGCTCGAAGTAAAATATCAATTAAAATAAACATAGCCACTTATAATGACTAAAAGATTATTATAGTTTAAATGTTAATAAGTATTTAAAAATTGCAATAAGATGTCATAGTAACATATTTTTCATTCTATTGCACACACACGGCTGACATCTGCAAGTAGACGTCCAAAAACACAAATCGGTTACATTAAATGACTGTTGTAATTTTAATTTATAGTGAAGCATTAGCTAGTGTTTGAACGAGTTAACAGAAGTTGAGTCCCGGATCTGTATTGGAAGAGAATTCAATTCACTCACAATTCTATGAAAAAACGATTTTTTAAAAGTCTCAGTTTTTATCAGTAAGGGTTTTAAAAGCAAGCCGCAGTCACCAGATCTACGCGATGTATTGTCAATAAATTGAGTATAATTTTCAATTGGAATTTTAATTTTATCATGTAAACACTTATAGAAAAAAACAAGATATGAAATTTCGCGTCTGAAACACAGAGGTAATAAATTCAGATCAATGCACCTGTCGTGGTAAAAAATATGAAACGCTTCACGAATTTGCGTGTCATCCTTGCTCATGATGTCAGACGTACTGACAATAGCAGGGAGGCCGGATCCGCGATTCACTGCAATGTGGACGCGTCTCTCAGGCGATGTGTCTGGTATGTGACGCGGACAGAGAAAGGCAAGTAGTGCGGCCTTAGTGAGTCAGTGTCGTGCGTGCCGTCAAACCGGCCGCTGTCAGAAACGGCTACTCACAGAGATTGTGACATTTATCTTTTACAATAGTGTTTTCATAAATAAGACTACCACTTTCTATTATAAACATGTTTACCATCTATGCATGAGACTGAATCCTGTGAAATATGAATCATCAATAAAGAAGCTTGAAACTGTATTCTTATCCAGACTTCTCCTCGTAAGAGAAACGATCCCATATTTAATATATCTTAGTTAGTTTTCCAAATACCATAATAAAGGAACTAACAGTAGTGGTTAATGCCAGTGCAGGAGCTCTGCCATGGATCTTTTGGTGCATACCAATCAAAGCTTAATGTCACAGCTCCCGCACTCGATGGCAGTGTAACTGCCATAAGACAAGTGACAGTGAGAAATGTGAACCCCAGTGGTACTTCACTACCCATACTATGGGGAGTGAAGTACCACTGTGGGCCATATGCGCCATAGATTACACGGGTCATCATTCACCAAGGCAACGAAAACAATAATGTACCTGTACCATAGTGATTATGCCAGTGTAAGGGTAGTACCATGACGCTTTTGGTACATGCCAATTAAAAGACACCAAACCTGATCGACCACACTGTGGGCCTTCACTCTACAAACACAATTCATCATTTACCAAGATAACGGTATTTCAAAACAATGGTATCGATATGGACCAACTGTTTCATGCGACAGTAACGGTAAAAGACGTCGTGTGACACCAAAACACTGATATCTACCAAAAGTTTAATGTCAGTGCGAGAGTTGTGGCATGAATCTTTTGGAATATATACCAAAAGCTTTTATGTCACAGCTTCTGCACCCTATGGCAATACTGCCAGAAGACGCGCGACACAAACAAACCCCAGATCAACCACACCGTGGGCCTTCACTCCACAGATACAATCTGTCGTTCACCAAGATAACGGTATATCAAAACAATAGGACTAAAGTACCTGGAAGTACTCCCAGAAGACGTGAGACACCGACAAAGGTCAACCAATCTACAGATACACGTCATTCTCCGAGATATAAAAAAAGTGTGTTACACTCGGGTAAATTCGAAGTTTAGATGAACTTCTATCGTTGTTATACCCTATATAAAAAAAAAGTTTTATTGACCGTTTACATGTCAAATTTGACATATCGGTCTTTTTTATTTAAACTGATACATGTACTGCCAATACTGCATAAACGCGAGGCTTTGGTGAGATTTTTACCCCGCCCAATGGATCAAATACGATGTGATAGACTGCCATAGAAGTTGTATTTAAACGTATATCTGTTCTAAACAGCCGTCTTTTTGTTAATGTTGAAGATAAATCAACGGAGAGTAACAACAAATATTTTAGTAGGTAAATATTTAAAAAAAGCCATTGGGAACTTCTAACCGAAATCTTTCAATGAAATCACACAACTGAAGTTTCAATAAATTATGATGCATGACTGATGTGCGCCATCACTCTTCCTGATTAGTTTCTAGTCCTGCGATATATGTGAAACATATATAAACAGGTAACTAGAAATATACAATCTGAGGTACTAACATCAGCCCAAATTATGACAGGTCGAAAATAGCAATAATAATTAAGTGGCACATTTAAATTACACACAAGGTAGTCTTGAAGATCATGCTGAAAACCTGATACTTCAGACTAACTTATCGCTGATATCCGAGACGCAATAGTGAACTTACTATCATCAAAGGTGCAATTTACCATTTACCAACTGATAAAATATTGGTCAGATACGAGCCCATAAACGAGATCTTGTAATCTCGAAAACAGCATGTATATGTAAGTGACGTAACCTTTACAACGCTGAATTATTTTGTATGAACCATGAAGACCAAATATTTTTATTCAATTTGAAGTTATCATAATTGTCTTAGTTAGCTCTTTCCGCTTTATTTGTAAACCTATGTTATGGGTCTAGGGCCATTAGAAATATCTTAATTCTTTCAGTGCGGGGATCGATTTTAGACATCAGATTCTGACGTCTAAAGACGATCCCCGCTCTGTAAGGGTTATCACATTATTAACACAAGGCATTAACCAAACGCTGGTGAACCACCGTCCACTACGCTGTCCCACCACAAAAACAAAATGGAATCAATGTTTTATATTTCCAGCGAATGTATCTGTGCTTAAATCTGAGCCATCTGCACGTCAGTATATTTACGTGTGATAGACATTGGGCCTTCAGTTCCTGCCCGGCCTCGCGCCTGTAAGCACACCCAGTCGCTAATGAAATCACACCCCGCTCGCCAAATCAAATTGGCCAGGTACTAGTAATTGAGAGGCCGGTCAGAGCGGAGCGACTGTAGCGGAAAACAGGCAGTCTTCCGGTGGCTTGGCAGCACATTGCCTCAGGACATTGCTGCAGGAAATGCCATCGAGGATCTGCAGACAGAAGACAAGAACCAGGTAGAGCGTATCTAATCACAAGCGGTTATAGGCTGATCAGACCTCTGTATCCACATTTAACCATGGCCACCCTTTAAAGACTGGGTTTGCTAATTTAATTCTTCCGCAGTCTCGGTAGAGCGACACATACTTTACGGTGATTGAATCGCGCCCTCAAAATATTCCATCATGTTGAATGTCTATGCGATAAATACTTGGTCTTGCGATGTCCTATAATTCTGTTCTGTTCTGTTCTGTTCTGTTCTGTTCTGTTCTGTTTTGTTCTGTTCTGTTCTGCTCTGCTCTGCTCTGTTCTGCTCGGCTCGGCTATGCTCTGTTCTGCTCTGCTCTGCTCTGCTCTGCTCTGCTCCCATCTGTACTCTGTTATGTCAAGTTCTGCTCTGTTCTGCTCTGTTCTGCTCTGCTTTGCTCTGCTCTGCTCTGCTCTGCTCTGCTCTGTTCTGCTCTGCTCTGCTCTGCTCTGCTCCCATCTGGTCTCTGTTATGTCAAGTTCTGCTCTGTTCTGTTCTGCTCTGCTCTGCTCTGCTCTGCTCCCATCTGTACTCTGTTATGTCAAGTTCTGCACTGTTCTGCTCTGTTCTGCTCTGTTCTGCTCTGCTCTGCTCTGCTCTGCTCCCATCTGTACTCTGTTATGTCAAGTTCTGCTCTGTTCTGCTCTGTTCTGCTCTGTTCTGCTCTGCTCTGCTCTGTTCTGCTCTGCTCCCAGGTCTAGCTCTGCTTGACTGTGCTCTGCTCTGCTGTACTCTGTTTTACTGTACTCTACCATTTTGATCTGAACGGAAATAATAAAGACGTGATCTACAGCCAAGCGATGAAAAACAAAGCAGTTATCCCAGCAAGCAAGCGACAAAATACCATTATTAATTTAATGTTGAGCCAGCGTCGTAGACGGTGGACCAACATTAAACTGTCATTGGAAGAATGCTTCGTTAGCTTTTGGCTTTACTACCATTCTGTCATGAAGTACCATCCTGTAATACAAGATAAAACATTTGTAACTGCTCACTTGTAAAGCTACTAGACATTATTGTGAGCTGTCTGATACAGGAGCTCTGCCATGAAGCTTTTGGTGCATACCAAAAGCTTCATGGCAGAGCTACTGCTCTCGATAGAAATTCTGCCAGACAAAACGCGTAACAGCAGAAATGTCGGACACATATTCAGCAAAATAGCAAGATATCAAAGCAATACCAGTACAGTAATGCAAATTACCTCGTATTTTATTTTATTGTGTTGTGTTGCTTTGAGTTGCATTGCATTGCATTGCATTGCATTGCATTGCATTGCATTGCATTGCATTGCATTGCATTGCATTGCATTGCATTGCATTGCATTGTATTGCATTGTATTGTATTGTATTGTATTGTATTGTATTGTATTGTATTGTATTGCATTGTATTGTATTGTATTGTATTGTATTGTATTGTATTGTATTGTATTGTATTGTATTGTATTGTATTGTATTGTATTGTATTGTATTGTCTTTCATTCGATTACACTGATGTGTGTTGCGTTGCATCATATTGTATTGCATTGCTTTTTATTTCACTGCTTTTGTTTTGCGTTTGCCCTTCCATGAACTGATCACCGTTTGCCTTTGTAGGGTAGGTCAAAGGCGAACAACAGTTACCGCTTACTTTTTAAGTGGCAGTTACGGCTGTTTGCCTTTGTTGGGTATTTCAACATCAAACAGTTGTATCTGGTTACATTTTAGGTGAACAGCTACTGCTGTTTACCCTTGCGCATGTGAGCATCCCAACAACCAGTATGCAACCCGTAAGCACGACAATAGCTGTTTTAAAAATATGTTTCGTTAGGCAATCAGGTCGGTGTTATTTTGAGTGAAATGTACTTAAACATCAGATTAGCAAATATTTGATGTCAAGTTAAACAAATATTAACCATTTTCATTCATTTGAAGTTGTGGATCGCGGTAGCGAGACACAACCTCGAGTGGATCTAAATTTAAATTTGATAATGTAGCAGTTACTGGTTATGTCTGGCCAGCGACTGTATTTGTCCTGAAATGACAGGTGAACCATGAATAACAGGTCTGGACCTGGCTTCATTTAACTCATTATAATCATCTGCTGCATGAATGAATGAGATGTACATGTATGAGAATTAGGTCAGTTTAAAAAATAGGCTAAACTGTGCCAGGTGGATGTTCTGATAAAAAAAGAAGTGACTCTTTTTATATGCGGCATTACTTTTTGTCATGTTTTGAACTACTTTGAGTCAGAGTATGCTATGTGATCACTTATGGGATACAGGAACCTTAAGTCTAAAATGGGGTTGCAAACGTCGGTGATTTAAGCATGATTGTATAGTTACCTAATTTTTGGCGGCCTATACGTTAAGCTTGGTGTATTTTCTGATCACTTTCAACATTAGGTAAATAGCTTCAACTAGAATTATTGACGTATGTAGTCTATGTGTAGTTGAATAAGTGACAGGCTAATACCAGAATGCCATCAGAAATGACGCAGTGTTTGCTTGGTCAGCACAACACAATTTTTTGGGTTAAGCCTTAAAGCTCTAATTACGTCTACAGCCGTTATTAGTTTACCCTTTGAAGCCTGAATTTACCATTGTCATTTTCATCCACTATAAGCGGCGAATTGCTGTCGCAATTCTCCACTTGTGGTGGATGCAGATGGTTTAAACATAATTTATTGTCCGAAGGATTACGAACAGCATAAATACCACTAGTTGTTCTCCTTAAATGCAGATGATTTGATGTGGTTTAAAAATTGAAGAAAATTTCCATGTATTGGTAAACCAGTTTCATGGAAATATTCATTCAAAAACACCTAGTTGTGGGAAAATTAAGTCTGTTTTCAGGGATGTATAATGATGTTTAATGCATCGTGAGGGCTTAAATGGTTAACATTCATATCAAACAAGCTAATTTGATGGAGGAATGGCCCTTTAAATGGTTAGATTGGCTGATGTTTTATTTCAAATTGTACAAATATTTGTAGGTAAAGTTTACCCACTTCAGGTGGGTTCACATTTAAATTTTATAATGAGGCGCTTTAAGGGTTGAATATTGTTTCACGCCGTTTTCTGTGGCAACGCGAGTTGCAATTGTAAACGTAGGCATATTTGTTCAGCAGGTGTTCATGCGTCACAGAGTAGGTCAATAAACCATGTATACTAGTTATGTAATAATAATGTATAAACTAATTTGCAGTGAGTGTGCTTTATGTTGTGCTTTATTGTGTCGTCTTTTACATGCATGAAATATATCGAAAACATATGACTTACGCGGATTCTGAAACAACCTGTAATAGTGTACACAATCATGGGCAGCTGTGGTGCCTAAATGATTGACCTCTAATTAGTGATAATAGCAGAGACAGCTGTGGGGGTTAATGGGTTAACTTTGTGACAAATGTGTAGGTCCCCTCTGGGGATTAATGGGTTAACTAAAATTACGAGAAAGTCATTAGGGCAGCTGGAAAGGATCGCTCAGCGATTACCATGAATATGGCCTACCATAACATCAGCTACAAATCAGCCATTTACTTGGTCATTCATTCATTCATTCCTTCATTCATTCATTCATTCATTCATT
This sequence comes from Flabesymbios commensalis, assembly GCA_964017125.1. NCBI lineage: Eukaryota > Metazoa > Annelida > Polychaeta > Terebellida > Flabelligeridae > Flabesymbios > Flabesymbios commensalis. The sequence continues at coordinate 6,709,973 of OZ024903.1, read as the reverse complement.
CATTCATTCATTCATTCCTTCATTCATTCATTCATTCATTCATTCATTCATTCATTCATTTATTCATTTCTTCATTCATTCATTCATTCATTCATTCATTCATTCATTTATTCATTCGTTCGTTCGTTCGTTCGTTCGTTCGTTCGTTTGTTTGTTCGTTCGTTCGTTTGTTCGTTCGTTTGTTCGTTCGCTCGTTCGTTCGTTCGTTCGTTCGTTCGTTCGTTCGTTCGTTCGTTCGTTCGTTCGTTCGTTCGTTCGTTCGTTCGTTCGTTCATTCATTCATTCATTCATTCATTCATTCATTCATTCATTCATTCATTCATTCATACATTAATTCATTTATTCATTCATTCATTCATTCATTCATTCGCTTGTTTATTCATTCATTCATTCATTCATTCATTCATTCATTCATTCATTCATTCATTCATTCATTCATTCATTCGTTCGTTCGTTCGTTCGTTCGTTCGTTCGTTTGTTCGTTCGTTCGTTCGTTCGTTCGTTCGTTCGTTCGTTCGTTTGCTCGTTCGTTCGTTCGTTCGTTCGTTCGTTCGTTCGTTCGTTCGTTCGTTCGTTCGTGGATTCATTTATTTTTTCATTAATTTATTATTCTATTCAGTCACTTTTTTAATTCATTCATTCATTCATTCACCTATCTCTTTTTTGCTCTCAGCTGTAAAAGCGTTATTCTATTGGTACTGAGTGGGTTTATCTCCTATGAATTGGGTCGATTCGATCCATCTCTGGACAGATGCTGGTACTTAGAGGGCTAACCCTTACAGTGCGGTGATCGAGTTTAGTCGCCAGAATCTGACGTCTGTAGACGTCAGATTCTAAAGTCTAAAGTCGATTCCCGCACTGCAAAGAATAAAATATTTATAGTGGCCGTAGACCCACAACATAGGTACTGAAAGGAAACGGAAAGAGCTAACTAAGGCATTTATGATAATTTCAACCAAAAAAAACCTTTTCCATGGTTTATACAAAAATATTTCAGCACTCTAAGGGTTAATTAGGTTACTCTGAGAGAGACTGGGCGTGAGGTGTCAGCATGGTCACGTGATCAAATCCAGGCGGAATACTCGTATCCCATTGTCCGCTATTATCGCCCGCCTAATAGAGCACACAACAGTAAATATGATTTGTAGAAAATGTGAGGTACAGAGTTGTGAGTGAGTGTGTGTGTGAGGGAACGAGCGAGCGAGCGAGCGAGCGAGCGAGCGAGCGAGCGAGCGAGCGAGTGAGTGAGTGAGTGAGTGAGTGAGTGAGTGAGTGAGTGAGTGAGTGAGTGAGTGAGTGAGTGAGTGAGTGAGTGGGTGAGTCTGAATCAGGACTTGCGGCTCCGCCGAGACTCGAGCCGAGTACCTCTGCATCACAAGCTACATCCAAGCTGAACAAGCCACCGGATCGACGTATTGCCGTCGAAGAATTGACTGGAAAAGCTGGATGTAGTTGATTAGAACAGATTGTGGTTAGAATAAATATTGTTATGTGTTGGCAAAATATTGATGAAAGATAATCAATTTCACCAAGAATACTCTTATTTTACTTTAACATACCTTTTTTTAATATAAATATATGCGCGGTTCTCTAAATTTAAGGAATTTCGCCTGAACTGCTCAGAAATCTATATGGCCCATCTCTACTATCTGCGTATAATAGTGGCCCAATTGTGCAATTCTAATTTCCATCTGCTTAATTTCCATCTAATTTCCTACCGCCATCCAACAAAAATCGCTGTCGATAAATTTATCAGCTAGGGCATTATTGATAATTGCTAGGGCCCAGCAATCCATAATATGATGAGTCTATAATCTTATAACACGAGAACAAAAGGTCAAATCATTTTAGACAATAGCCAATAAAACCAGGCAGGTTCACAGACGAACTGACGCACCAATAAAATCAGGAGGCATCCAGACGAACTGAGACACCCATCTCTTATGTGCTCCATCATTGTTTGTTAATTCTATTTCCTCCATAATTTAATCTTAGAGACGCATTGCCACCACCGATCCTGATCGAATCATGGACATAAATCCCCGGGTTATGTCATTGTCCACCATGGCTGTCGTTCACGTCATTAGCAGCGCTTTACACCACCGATTCCAATGACAAAATACACTATTTAACTATTAGCAGCTCATCTAACAGTAGACCTAGTCAGGGGTATTTGATTTTCACATTTTGTCAGCACATCAGGCCCCGGTTTAACGAACAGACTTAAGTCAAAATTGTGTCTTAACTAACAACACGTGATCAAAACCTGGTGACATGAACGAAATATGACGTAGTAGACTCTTAATATATGAATATTTTCTAAAGCTCTCCCCAAGATTTTACAATGACAAACATTTTACAGTGACAAACAAAAACCTTTACCACCTCCAAGTGCTTAAGCCCTTTGAATCCTGATTTTTCCATTGTCATCTTCATCCACTCCAAACCGCGAATTGCTGTCGCAATTCTCGACTTGTAGTGGATGAAGATGACTAAAAGAGGGCGGCAAATGAGAAAAATATATTGTTATTATTAAACAATTCCATGAAATAAATCGTTCTGAAACGCCTAGGTTTTGGAAAACTAAGTAAAGGCATTCTTCTAAGATGCAAAATGATGCTTTAAAGCATCGTGAGGATTTAACCCTTTCACCACTGAAGCCCATTTTATGTGCTGAATGCTATGGCATTCAGCACATAAACACGGGCTTCAGTGGTGAAAGGGTTAAAGGGTTAATATCAAGAACAAACATTAAACCAGCATTGGTTCAACCCGTGCTAGCTGGGCTACTCCATCCCAATTCATGATTTTGTACAGTCTCAAACAATTGTTTGTTGTTCATGGTTTGGTCATCGTTCATGGTTCAATCACTGGGTGTTTTGTTATTTCGTCATTTGAGAGTGATGGTAAATGGAAAAGTCAAGAAAAAGTCATTTTTTTTCATTTTTCAAGTTTATTATCAGCCCTGTAATATGTACCGTACCCCCTGTTAACTCTTACAGATCGTCTTTATACATCAGAATCTGACGTCTGTTAGACGTCAGATTCCGATGTATAAAGACGGTCCCCACTGAAAGAATTTAAATCTTTATAATGGTCATAGACCTATAACATAGGTATTCAAATAAAACGGAAAGAGCTGACTAAGACATTTATGATGATTTCAAATTGAACAAAAACGGTTTGGTCTCCGTCGTTTATACAGAATACGTGAGCGTTGTAGGGTTGATACTCTCCCCCAGTAGTTAGGAGTCTGTAGGGCCGCTGTCACTGCTGATCACACATCAGGCTACCATAGTATCTCACAGTTACTGTCAAGTCTAGTTAGGCTTCCTCTATCCCTCACATCCATCTTATCTTCCCTATGCCCCCCCCCCCCCTCCACACACACACACAATCCGAGCCTCTCACATGCGCACATGGTCCTCATGCTCAACACTGACTTGTAGTCATTCTATTTTTATTTCTCATTAACCGTCATAGTACAGCCTACGCCTTTTAACTTTTTCTTTCACCACTAAGCACGACACAAGTCGTTTTCAATCGATTTGATTTGCCATTCAAAGTCACTACTATTGGGATTTAAATGAGTGTTTAAACATCAATATTTGCAAATGTTTGGTCTCAAATTAAAAAAAAATACGAGTACTTTTTACCCACTTGAAGTTGTGGGTCGCGGTAGCGAGACACAACTTCAAGTGGGTGAAAATTTCAATACGATAACTCGGGTTTATCATCTTCATACTATCGCTCCTCAGAAAATCAGAAAATCATTCCCTGCACTGCTTTTTTCTACCACGTCTTTTCCTGCCATAGCTCTGTCGTGTTCTGACCTCCACTGTCCTAGCCGACGCATCTTTGTGAGGCCTGTGATGTCCTGACCTGCCCTGCCCTGCCCTGCCCTGCCCTGCCCTGCCCTGCCTTGCCTTGCCTTGCCTTGCCTTGCCTCGCCCGGCCCGGCCCGGCCCTCTCCTGTCCTATCTTGTTTACTCTGCCCTGTACTGCCCTGCCCTGCCCTGCCCTGCCCTGCCCTGCCCTGCCCTGCCCGGCCCTGCCGTGTCCTGTTCTGTCCTATCTTGTTCTACCCTTCCCTGCCTTATCTTACCCTGTCCTATCTTGTCGATTCCCTTGTATTGTTGCTTTTCTTCACCTTGTCCCGTCTTTATGTCCATATCTGTTATACGCTACCCTGCTCTGTCGTGTCATTCCACGTCATTACTTGTCCTGATATACCTTGCCTTGTCATTCCATATTCTCAATAGCTGTTGTAACTGGGATCTCACGCGCTTTTCAACACTGTTTTCCGCATTGACCTGTGCTTATGTATCATACCGAACAATACGTACGTTGCTCTGTCCTGCCCTGTGCGGTTTGTATACTATTTTGCCTTCATCTGCTCTCTCATAGTGTACACAGCCCTGCCCAATGTATTGTCCTGCCCTGTCCTATCCTGTTCTGTCTTGTCGTGGCCTGTCCTGCTCATGTCCTGCTCATGTCCTGCTCATGTCCTGCTCATGTCCTGTCCTGTCCTGTCCTGTCCTGTCCTGTCCTGTCCTGTCCTGTCCTGTCCTGTCTTGTCCTGTCTTGTCTTGTGCTGTCCTGTCCTGCCCATGTCCTGTCCTGTCCTGTCTTTTCCTTTACTTTTCTGTCCTTCCCTGTCGTAACATGACATAACCAATAATGTTCTCTAAACTGCCCTCTTCCTCTGCAGTTCTTCTCTGCCATGCTCACTCTGCCGTGTCCTTTCCCTGTTGTGGCAGATCATACCCAGTCCTGCTCTACCCTATACCTCACCCTACCCTATACCTCACCCTACCCTACCCTACCCTACCCTACCCTACCCTACCCTACCCTACCCTACCCTACCCTACCCTACCCTACCCTACCCTACCCTACCCTACCCTACCCTACCCTACCCTACCCTACCCTACCCTACCCTACCCTACCCTACCCTACCCTACCCTACCCTACCCTACCCTACCCTACCCTACCCTACCCTACCCTACCCTACCCTACCCTACCCTACCCTACCCTACCCTACCCTACCCTACCCTACCCTACCCTACCCTACCCTACCCTACCTTACCCTACCCTACTCTACCCTACCCTACCCTACCCTACCCTACCCTACCCTACCCTTCCCTACCCTACCCTACCCTATACCCTACCCTATACCCTACCCTATACCCTACCCTACCCTACCCTACCCTACCCTATCCTACCCTACCCTACCCTACCCTACCCTACCCTACCCTACCCTACCCTACCCTACCCTACCCTACCCTACCCTACCCTACCCTACCCTACCCTACCCTACCCTACCCTGCCCTACCCTACCCTACCCTACCCTACCCTACCCTACCCTACCCTACCCTGCCTTGCCCTGCCCTGCCTATTCCCGCTCTGCCCTGCTGTATATCCCATACCCAGTCCTGCCCGACACGGAACAGACGCCTCTCTCCAGTCGTCATGGTAACCTCCCCGGGGGCAGGTACATCCCTCACCCCAGTAGAGAGGTCCGTCTGTCTCACACCTCACAAACAGACAGCGGCCTGCTGCTGGCGCGATGTGGGACCAGCGTTGCAGACGATGGCCCAGCATCGCGCCAGAATCAGGCCAGCCACTGTAACTATTCTGGGAGGCGTTTGACAAATTGAAAGCTGCTTCCAGCGGTATGAAGGCATCATTAGCCGGATAGGCAGTTGGGATTTATCCATAATTTATTGGACATTAGCCAGTTTGGCGTTTCTCGCCGTCAGGACCTGGCACCGAGCGCCAGATAGCCAGGGCGGACATTATGCAAATGAGCCTCGTTCTCGCCGTGTTCTTCTGGCTGCTTTATTTGACCGGATGTCGAGCTAGGAGTTGTCTCTAATTGGAAAACGAGACAGTTTGTTGAGTGGCGTCTTAACGTCCGCAGCTTCAGCTGTCAGTGGTGGATATCTGGGTCTTAACTCTTACAGCGCGCGGATCGACTTTAGACGTCAGAATCTGACGTCCGTAGACGTCAGATTCTGACGTCCAAAGGCGATCCCCTCACTGTAAGAGTAAACATATATAATGGCTGCTTTATTTGACCGGATGTCGAGCTAGGAGTTGTCTCTAATTGGAAAACGAGACAGTTTGTTGAGTGGCGTCTTAACGTGCGCAGCTTCAGCTGTCACTGGTGGACATCTGGGTCTTAACTATTACAGCGCGCGGATCGACTTTAGACGTCAAAATCTGACGTCTGTAGACGTCAGATTCTGACGTTCAAAGTCGATCCTCACACTGTAAGAGTAAACATATATAATGGCCGTAGACCCATAACATAGGTATGCAAATGAATCGGAAAAAGCTAACTAAGATATTTATGGTGATTTCAAATTGAAAAAAAAGCTTTGGTTTCCATGGTTTATACAAAACCAATTCAGCGCTTTAAAGGTTACAAGAACATGTAAGATATCTGTGTCTTTGAGACATGTCCTGAAAGACATCTTATATAAGTCAGATGATCAAATGATTGACTGGTACGGCATGGCATGGACACATCATGTCCTACAAAAATCCTTGAAGGTCATACCAGGAAATCATCATCTAAGGCGTGCCAGGGCCTTAACCCCCAGACAAAAAACATGGATTTTAAAATTATTTGACGGTGGCTGAATGAGTTGCGAAACTGAGAAGACAAATTACGGCATTGGCGGGGATTTTTTTTATTATACTTGATTTGTTGGCATCTGTGACAGAGTTCAAGGAGTCAAATTTGTATGCAATTGAGGTGCTATGTGGGGTTTGCTTGGCTCATTGCTAAACTATTTGATCAATATGCAGATAAGTAGAAAGACAAATAGGCCTAAATATGTTGGGGAGCATCCTCTTGGTTGACAGGCCTCTGGCCACTGAGGCATCCTATCGCGTAGTAGGCATAGGACTTACGGACGCGGCATGAAGTGAAAAAAAAGATATCTTAAAAGTCCATATTCATGCTAAGTTAATATTAATTGATTAAAGTATGTAACAAATGCATACAATAAGTAATATATCGAAAATTGCCTCTTTTATTTAGAAAATAAAGGTTGAAAAATTGTGTTCATGTGTAGATATAATTATGTGAGAATTTATTTTGAATGTCGTACGAGCCTGCCGGTACCTAAATATATTATTATGTATCATTATTTCTATTGATAAACACTAATTCTTTGTCAAATGTGAATCATTTTCCATCATTTCAAGTTGTGAATCGCGTCAGCGAAACACATTTTGGCGTGAGTAAGAATTCCAATTAAATAATTTGGCCCTTTAAATCTTAAAACGAAATTAATTTGTTGCAAGACATGCAACAACTTGACTGATTGACGCAATCCGATATGAACACCACACATTTCAACCACGCCTTGAAAAGTTGAACAACATTCCATTTGCTAAGTTGTTGAATTTTTACCGCGAACCACAACTTCAAGTGGGTGAACATTTATATAATTTGAGAACGTACGTGTCCAAATCTTGATGAAGAAACTCTCCTTTCATTCCCAGTAATTTAACATTTCAATAAAATAGATTTTAAAGGCCTATATATAATCATACTTTAACCTTTTAACCGCCAAATTATTCAATCTGAATTTTTACCCACTCGAAGTTGTGTCTCGCTGACGCGATCCACAACTTCAAGTGAGTGAAAATTATTCAGATTTGACAAAATGGAGGTCAACTGTTTTCAAATATTGCTGATCGATGTCACATTTTATCTTCAACATGTTTAAAAGGTGGTACTTAATGTGCTAATAAAAATTGAAAACCCGAATATATGGGGCACCGGCGGTTAAAGCGTTAAGCCAGCATTGGTCCAACGTTTCGTGTTTCCTGGCCAGACATACAGACTGATCCACCCAGCTGAGAAGGTTACCGTGACCTCGGGAATAAGGTACCACTGCACACATTGACATTCATGAAAGGACTCATTGAACAAGTTACGACTGCCCCTAACTGGAATCACGTATTTCATCTAATCACCATGTAAGACATGATGACAAGTCAATCAAACCGCAGTCCTGAAGCCTCAATCCGTCATCCTCATCTACAAGGCCACTATGTTTCATTTATATGTTTTAGATGAGAAAAAAGCCAAAATCTAATGATGGAGGACCGGAAAAATACATCGAAGAAAAAAAAACTTTGGACCATTTTCTGGAAGATTAATATGGGTGAATAAATAAATTAACTTTATATCTATTTTTGTAAAATTTCAATAAAAAAAACGTAGCTGGACCAATATTTCCTATCCCCTAAAATGTTCTTTTTATTTTTCGAAAATTGTAAGTTTTATTAATTGGCAACCATCCAATGTGCGCGCTGGGGAGAAAAACATGTGTTTTTGATCACGCGCGGCCTAAATGTAATGCGCGCGCTGATCTAAAATAGAGACAGAGGGGCCTAAGACAAAGGTATAGCCCCGACTTTAAGCTTTCCTCTGTGGCGATAGTATCACAATGTGCACGAAGTACATAAGCATAATCAATACTATAATTCTTAAATTGAAGTCTGCAATTTAAATTTATACTCGGTTGAGGTTGTATCTCGCTACCGCGACCCACAACTTCAAGTTGGCAAAATTACTTACATTTCTACAATTAAAATCAACACATAATTATGCCAATCTAACCATTTTAGTACTCATTTCTCCTTCCAATTCTGTTGTTTGAAGATTAAATCGCCCCTTGGATATGAAAGGGTGTATCTGCCACTTTACAAAGTGGCAGATACACCCTTTCATATACAAGGGGACGAAATCGAAAGGCTAAAAACAGCTATAGACGCGATTGGAATGGTAAGGGCTATTTCACTGTCTCTTTTAAATGTGTATGTTTTCCTTCACTACAGCTATGTGATAGGGACAAGTGTGGGGAGAGTGGGGCAGATAGACAGTGGACATGGTCACAGTCTGTTGCTCTCTGTCTCATAGGGAGCGTCCAATGTTCCCCAGTCTCCCCTGAGTCCGTCGTTAGGGAGGAGGACACCCTTTAAGTCCAATGTGTTGATGCTATATATAAACATATTTATTTCAGGTGGATTGCCCAAATATCGCAATAGGCGCTAGACGAGGGGTTCTCCACATATACATAACATTTATATACAATACAAACAGAACAATTACAATACAATACAAAATCATTAACATTAATTTAATAAGCGGCAAATAGTTTTATTTTATATAACAAGAAAGAGAGTATCAAAAAAAAAAATCAGCAAAGCTCATCTAAGAGGTGGTCCTTTAAACACAAGAACTATGTGCGAGTATAATACTCATATAGTAATATACAGGCATACAAAGCAACAGCATTGCCTAACTTACTGCTCTTTTTCTTTCTTGGACAAAATAGGTTTTAAACACGCTAAGAAAGCCCTCGATATTACATTGAAAGTTTTTACCCATCTCCTGCTGTTACCGTATATACACGGGTTGAAGCTATAGTTACAAAACAAATAAAAATGCCGCTGAAATTAGTAAAATAGTTTGTGACAGATGATCTGTTATTCAAATATTTAAATTTGGGATATTGCTATTTTTCATATAGAGATACATTTTTCTGTCATTTGAAGCTGGAAATTGCGTTAGCAATTCCAGCTTCAAATGACAAAAAATGGGAGTAAACACTTCAGCAGCACATGGGCTAACCCTTTAAGTCCTCACGATGTATTAAAGCACCATTTCACATGCCTGAAAACAGACTTAATTTTCCTACAACCAAGGGTTTTTCGAATAAAAATTTTCATGAAACTGGTTCGCCAATACATGGCAATTTTCTTTAATTTTTCATTCACTTCAAGTCATCTTCATCCACTACAAGTCGAGAATGGCGACAGAAATTCGCGGCTTGTAGTGGATGAAGATGACAATGGTAAATTCAGATTGTATTTCCCTGTTTCTTGAAGAAACAAAATCTAGCTCAAAAGCAGATAAAGAAAATGTGATCTTCTAAAATAAGCGACCGGGTAGATGTCCTAAGGGTATATCACTTAAAATTATAATTTACATTACAACAGTTAAACGAGTGATGTCAGAATTTTTAGAAAACCAAAGGACCCAAAGGATTTGTCTTCTTTCCAGTTACAAATGTAAGATAAATATGTTAATCTTATATATTGTGTAATATCGACTTAATCGTGTCTGTCATTATGCTGCTTTACCGTTGCCAGACAACTTTATAACTTTTTCTTTATCTAAGTTAACAAATGAAGCTATACTATATATAATCCAATGTATGATCTAGTTATACAACGATCTTATAATTATTAGGAGTTTAATCACATTATATCTTTATATATAGAGACGTAGACATGAGAGGGTGTCATGTATATATAATGTTGATCATTATTGGATAGAGAGGGTTTGTGAACAATAAGGGGGCGTTGAGGCATGAGGCAGATCGACTACAGCAGCATGAGGTGATGAGGCGTGACTGGCGGCTTACTGTGAGGGCGGCGTCCTGACATGATGAGGGCGTCACGACTCACTGATCACAGACACTCACCGGGGGGATAGGGGGGGTATGTCTACCACGAGGGATGACCAGGGATAGGAGGCGAGTCAACGACAAGGGAAAACAAATCACCGTGCTAACCCTCGTGATGCTGTATTGCTTGTATCTATTTTGTCACCATTTGAAGCTGGAATTGCTAACGCAATTTCCAGCTTCAATTGGTGAAAAATATGTATATTTTTGAAAAAATAGACACCTTGGATAAGTAGTTATTAAATCAACTAAGCATCTACCCAAAACTTGTTAACTTAGTATCAAATAGAGAAGACCAGGGATAGGAGGCGATCCCAGCCAACAGCATATATTGTTGGTTTATTGTTGGGCCAGCGTCGTAGACAATGGACCAACATTAAACCAACAATGGGTCGGTGACACGTCTTTGCTGAGGCGTCAACGACAAGGGGGGGACAAATCACCATGTTAACATAGAGAACACGCAGGACAGGAGGAACGTAATTACAATACATGTATTCACCCTTTTCCTGTTAGGTTAATTTTTCACCCACCTGAAGTTCTGGGTCTCGATGACGAGACACAACCTTCAGTGGGTGCAAATTACTAGTGTTTCATTAACTTGAGACCAATCATTTGCAATTCTTAATGTTTAAGCACACATCCCGTTTATTTAATTGGCTTAACCCTTAGATCGCCGGTCCCGATTAAATTCGTTTTTTTTTGTTTTTTTATTACCACTTTATGTACCACATTTCAAAGACGTAAAGGATAAATTGTGACATTAAATCAGCAAGATTTGAAAATAGTCGACCACCATTTTGTCAAATTTGAATAGTTTTTAGTCACTTGAAGTTGTGGGTCGCGCAAGCGAGACACAACTTCAAGTGGCTGAACATTCAAATTGAATAATTTGGCGGTTAAAGGGTTAAAACGCTAAATTATTTTATATAAATTATGGAGACCAAAGGGTTTTTTTAATTTGAAATCATCATAAATGTCTAAAATAGTTCTTTCTGATTCATTTGAATACTTATGTTACAGGTGTACGGCCATTATAAATATTTCTACTCTTACAGTGCGGGGATCGACTTTAGACGTCAGAATATGACGTGTACATTCTGACGACTGAAGTCGGTCCCCGCACTGTAAGGGTTGAAGGGTTACCCTTGTAATTAATAATTAGGCACAGCTTAAGTGGACACAGCCCTCATATCTGTGCATCTCTGTGAAATGTTGTATGAAATATTCGTAAATCGGTAAATAATGTCAAGAATTATGTGAAACTCAATGACCTTGACCTCCTTTGTTTTCACCGAGCTGGCTGACAATGAAGTATGGGAGAGGGGGTGTTATATAACCTTGTTTTCACAGAGTGACGTCCCCGCGTTTCACAGAATGAAGTATGGGATAGGGGGTGTTATATAACCTTGTTTTCACCGAGTGACGTCACTGCGTTTCACAGAAGGAAGTATGGGGTAGGGGGTGTTATATAACCTTATTTTTACCGAGTGACGTCCCTGCGTTTCACAGAATTTCAACTTCAAAATAATAAAGGCTATGCTTTCATAGATATCACCGCTGACATTATCTAGTTCATCCCCTTGTTTTAACCCTTTCAATCCTGAATTTATCATTGTCATCTCCATCCACTACAAGCCGCGAATTGCTGTCGCAATTCTCGACTTGTAGTGGATGAAGATGACATAAATTGGGTGACAAATGAAAAAAAAATGTATTGTTTTTATTTAGGCAATTCTAAGAAAATGTTATCTAAATCCCCCAGGTGTTGGAAATTAAATCATTTTTCAGAGATCAAAAATGATGCTTTAAGGCATCGTGAGGATTGAAAGGGTTAAAATGCTCAAATGCGAGCACGGATTAATCATGAGCACCGACTGTAAGACATGCGCGAAGGTAATAAACCGTGACCACGGATTGTGAGCCGTGTAAGCCGTGAGCACAGATTGTAAACCTTGAGCACTGATTGTGAACCATGAGCACGGATTGTAAATCGTGAATACGGATTGAAAGCCGTGAGCATGGATTGTAAACCGTCAACATATATTGTAAACCGTCAACATATATTGTAAACCGTGAGCACGGATTGTAAACCGTGAGCACGGATTGTAAACCGTGAGCACGGATTGTAAACCGTGAGCACGGATTGTAAACCGTGAGCACGGATTATAAACCATGAGCACGGATTGTAAACCGTCAACATATATTGTAAACCGTCAACATATATTGTAAACCGTGAGCACGGATTGTAAACCGTGAGCACGGATTGTAAACCGTGAGCACGGATTGTAAACCGTGAGCACGGATTGTAAACCG